>CM062101.1:6365755-6433821 GCA_031163375.1 Conogethes punctiferalis | reverse complement strand
AAGGTGATCACGTACTTATAATGACATATAATGTCACTTAATTTCATGGAAGTAATAAGTAACTAGTACATAATACTTCCATGCTTAATCTAGACATTGTACTGCTTTTAAGGCATGCATTTTAAGTCTTTTTGCACTCGATGTGACGTTAAAACTACATGTGCATACTCCTCCAATTTCCTCAGAAGTCTATAATGTAAAATGTTCAGTAACTCGGGGCGCACTTCACACAGTGTTAAAGGAAATCAGGCTTCTATACAAGAGTTAAGTTACATGTTTGCATGGATTTTATTACACTGCTTGGAACTTCAAAATTCGAGCGAATATGTAACTTAACTACTGTAGCCGCCTAGTTAGTGGAAATTCTACATTAGGGTTTCAGGAAGCACATTATCCCATTTGCCATTATCATTCAACGTAGCATCACCGGCTTTATACTGATTGATCGGATTCTGTTTATTAGAGCCGACAGGACGGGTGTCAACGTCATTCCAGAAAATACAATTTCCAACAGCCACTGCGTCGCATTCGAAAGCTTTGGGATAAATAGATAGATAGAAACTCTTTATTGCACAAAAACACAGACATTACAGGAAAACACATTACAAACAAAACAAAGTACAATTTAGGCGGTCTTATCGCGATCTCTTCCAGACAACCTTCAGGTAGAGGAAACCAGATTCAACAGAGATGGGTAACCTAGTGCAAAACTATCTATTTCATAATAAATACGTAAAATTAGCCTACATAAATATACCAAGTAATACATATTTCATAGACATACATATATACATATAAATATATACATAAATAAATAATACATTACATATATACATACAATAATATTTGAGTATGAATTAAGGAAGATAAGATAGAAGGGATAGAAGATAGAAATTAAAGAGACAGGAGATGAGATTTAAGCCCAAGCTTAAAAACTGGGAGGGACTGGGAATGTCTAATGGAAAGGGGGAGGGAATTCCACAGATGGATGGATTGGAAAGTGAAAGACTGGGAGTTGGAATTTTGGAATTGGAAATAGGATTTGGAAAGATGAGGTATGGAAATGATAAGTGGAGTTCACAGCAGGAACGCATACCATGATCCGCGGTGGGTAGCAAGAAATTGAAACGCTCTTTCAGATAAGGAGGTGAAAGAGGATTGAATAGCACAGTATACAATAGTGATAGAATATGGAGTTCGCGGCGAGCACGGATAGGGAGCCATTTAAGCTGTGAGCGATATTCAGACACATGATCGCACTTACGTAGACCAAAGAAAAGGAATGGACATTTACATTTAGTAGTGGCCGGCAAACAGTGATATTTACTTTACTGAGACCAGCCGCTCACAATATTTCCTGTATTTCAAGGGAGTTTTCAAACTACAAATAAATGTAGGTAGGAATATCAAATCGCTGTCGATATTGATTCTCGATATTAGCAGATCAAACCCGTGTCAGTTTTGAAAAAACTACAGTGTTCCGGGAATATGTATCCCCCCAAAAACATTTTCATGTAAAATGTAGCCAAGACGAGGAGGGCGAGACCACATTGCATGCACTGTCAAAAAGTTATCAGATGTCATGAAGAGCCAAGCTGATTACAACTCTACACGCCCCCAATTATTCTACAATCACAAATGTAACATCTTTGCAAAAATATGTGGATGGCCGTTTCGCATATAATGAGGGTATATTTTTTCATTTTCACAATAGTTCTTACGAAAGCTCAACGGCCAAGCCACATATTTTTGCAAAGATGTTACATTTGTGATTGTAGAATAATTGGGGGCGTGTAGAGTTGTAATCAGCTTGGCTCTTAATGACATCTGATAACTTTTTGACAGTGCACGCAATGTGGTCTCGCCCTCCTCGTCTTGGCTACATTTTACATGAAAATTTTTTTGGGGGATTTCACTTCTTTTTGTAGGTTGCTTGTTTATTGCAGTATTGTATTTTTACTTATTTTCCCTATGTTTTGAGTAATAATTCCCTGAATATCCTCTATACTTATAATAAATCTGTAGAGAAGTCAATTCTGTACATGAAATATATTTTCAAAATAACTATTATGGGGTGATTAGTGATCGATACTGGTGCCAAAAATGCAATCAGTAAAATTTTTGTCTGTCTGTCTGTCTGTATGTTCGTTATAGAAAAAAAAAACTACTGGACGGATTGTAACGAAACTTGGTACGATTATTCTACATACTCCTGGGCAGGATAAAGTATACTTTTTATCACGCCACAATCAATAGGAGCAGAGCAGTGACGGGAAGTGTTGGGAAAACGGGAGAAATTTTTATCTGTATGTTTGATCGCGCATCACGCAAAAACTACTGCATGGAATTTAATGCGGTTTTCATCAATGTATTGCTCGAGGTCTAACTTAAAATTTAGGTACCATTTTATGGAAGTCCGTTATTTTTTTAACCCGATATACACGCGTGCGACGCCGCCGGCACAGCTAGTATATAAATATATACATAGTGCGCAGTCAGTTCATCATCATCATCAGCCTATAGCAGTTCACTGCTGGACATAGGCTTCTCCAGTTGTTCGCCACTTTGGGCAAACAACTAGAGGCTTTACCCGTAATCGCCACGCTGGTAGTAACTATTTATTAATCTGTGACGCTGGGCAGGTGGGTTGGCGATCGCAGGACGTAACTCCTCGCTTCGGTGACGCGCTCATCGGCCTGTGATATTTAGCTACGCCTTCAATCGTGATGGTTATACCGCCACCAATCGGTTGCCAGAGTCTCATCCGTTATTCAGCAGGATGCACCACGGGCAGGTGAGGGTGCCTTGGAGCGAAAAGAGGATGGCTCGCCCTTACATTTTACGCAGTCAGTTACTATTTATCATATGATTATGATATCAAGGAATCTTTTAGCATCAAAATTAGTGGAAGTTTCATACAAATTGCCATCCCCTAACTTTAGGGGTTGGGGGGATAAAGTTTAAAGTTTTATAATTTTCGTCTAGCTTGTGTGCTAATAGCAGCTTACGTACGTAATTTCAGCTTTCTAGACCTTCAGGAAACACCTTGAGAATATTTTATTTCATACAAATTGCCATCCCCTAATGTTAGGGGTCGGGGGGTAAAGTTTAAACATTTATAATTTTTCTTTTGTTTGTATACTAATAGCAGCTTACATACCCAATTTCAGCTTTCTAAGACTTCAGGACGTACCCTAAGAATTTTATGTTTCATACAAATTGCCATCCCCCAATTTAGGGGTTGGGGGGGGGGGGGGTAAAGTTTAGGTGTTATTGTTTTTCTCTTGTTTGTATATTAATAGCCACATACATACGAAATTTCAGCTTTCTTAAATAATAAATAAATAACCCAAGACATGCCACGCTGGGCCACACAACGCCACCTAGCCCCAAACTAAGCCGAAGCTTGTACTATGGGTACTAGACAACTGATATACTTACTTAGATACATTTTTTTTTGTAAATAAATACATATTATACATAGAAAACACCCAGACCAAATGTTTGTACTGTGCGGGAATCGAACCCACGACCCTTGGCTCAGAGGGCAGAGGTCACTACCAAATGAGCCACCGAGCCTGTCAAAAAAGCTTTCTTAGACTTCAGGAAGTACCCTAAAAATTTATTTTTCATACAAATTGCCATCCCCTAATTTGAGGGGTTGGGGGGGGGGAAAAGTTTAGACTTTTGTAATTTTTCGTTTGTTTGTATACCAATTGCAAGTTACATACCAAATTTTAGCTTTCTAGGACTTCAGGAAGTACCCTATAATTTTGATGATCAGTGAGTCAGTCAGTCAGTGACGAAATCGGAGGTTTTTACACATTAATAAAATCCAAAGTATCAAAGCTACGGTATTCAAACTTTGTATGTTTAATAAATGTACTGATGGCATTCTATCTTGAAAATGTTAACTATTTAGCATCATGCAAACCAAAGTTATGAGGGTTCAAAAAAACGGCGAAACCTTTCGAGAAAAGGTAGGTGTGCCCTTGCGCTTCGCTTGGCTCGTCTTGGCGCGGGCACGACCGTGCCCCCAGATTGCTTTGCCCAATATTGTACTGACCATCTTTTTTTGCAGGAACTGATTGGTAGATATTGGTTTTTAGTTCCATTTTAATAGTATTTTAATAATTGTTCATCTTCGTATTTTAGTTCAGCACTATATGATATAGATATTGTTGCGGACAGAACGACCTTTTTATATACGTTTATTGTGTAAATAGTTTTATATATAGTTTTTTATTTAGAAGTGTTTTTAAGAGTATTTTGTTGCTATGGTTTTTATTACTGTTTTGTAGTTGATAGATATACAGTCCAGCGGCTGGGCCATTAAAGTGTTTTGTGGTTTCCCGTGTCTTGTTTGATTCCACACCCCAGAGGCCAGCTCCAGCCGCAACAGATATCTTATCTGGCTCGCCCAATGGTTGACTATTAAAAAATTTCGCCCATTTTTAAAGTTCCGTTGTCAAAAGGCAAAAAACATCAGATCATAAAAGAAGCAGTGTTTTCTACAGACGTATTGTGACAATCAATGACCACGTATTATAATGCGCCCACTCTAAGAATTACCCACTGTACTAAGTATTTGAATTTTGCACTCTTTTGGACGTGTTAAATCGTATCAGACTATCCGTTCCGTTTCGTGTTTGAAACCTCTACTCCCTTAAGTCATTTATTGCGCAAACTTGTCACTTGACTACTTTATTTGAATTAATTTATAAGCATAATAAAAATCCCGAATTTCTTCTTTCCAATGCCTCAAAAACGAAGTACTGTGTGCCACCTAAAAAAATGGTAAAAAATAGCTACGACTCACCTGTCGTCTTCCAGCTCATAGAACATGTCCTTGGAAGAGTCGTGTATGTAGATCTTGACCAGAGGACTGTCCATGTACTGCATGGTGAGCTGTTTGGGGAAGCTGCGCACGAACAGGGCTTTGACGGTGTCTATCGAGGTGATCTCGTTGGGGAGCAGCGCGCGCTTGGTCTCGTTCCTGTACTGCAGGAACACCAGACCTGTGGATGGAGCACCTGGTTATCAATGTGTCAATACTTTTTCCGAAACTATAAGAACTATACTGTTGAAACTACATTGAAATAGCCACATATAAAAATAGAAAAAAGTAAAGATAAATTAAGGAGGTAAAAAGGAAACCCTATTACAAAGACTTCGCTGTCCGTCCGTCCTGTTACCAAGCTTTATCTCAAGAACCGCGATAGCTAGAAAACTAAAACTTTTACAACTTATGTATTTCTGTTGCTAGATGTTTGCCCAAAGTGGCGAACAATTGGAGAGGTCTATGTTCAGCAGTGGATTGCGATATGCTGATGATGGTTATGATGATGATGATGTTTCGCCCAAACGCGAAAGACCGCTAAGGTAGTTCTAAAACGGGAACCTTACTTTAGCCAGTGACGACGGAGAAAAGGTTGCGTAACTTGTTTATTAAAATTAATAAACGGGCTCACATAACGCAAAATGGATCAAGAAAGGATGCAGAATTTATTAAAGCGGATAAATTGGAATAAGGTAATATCGAGACGTTTTTTTACTAAAATACTTTTGCACTTGACTGCATTTTTAATATAGCAGTCTACAATAGAACGCGCTCACCTAGCAAAAACCGGTCAATTTTTATTATTAATGAAAAATTATAAGATCAAATATATATAAAAAACGCTCTAACGGTACTAATAAGACAGAGATCCGATAAATCAACATACTGCCATAGAAAAATGTATTTTTCCTATGAGGCAGGCTGTATTTCCTCCATTTTTTAGTAAATTTCACTGTTCATACTTCAAACTATATTGTTATATATTTTACGTTGTTGTTAGTAAATGGACGAAAATATTATTATAGATGCATATTTTCTAGTTTGTCACAGAAATGAGATAGCGTTTTGTGCGTCGGAAGTTGTAATTTTAAAAATGTTGGAGCAAAGGCTAGTTCACTCCATATTAAATACCGGAAAACAACATTTCACTGAAAGTTTCATCCCCTATTTAAAGCCTTTATATCGCGAAAAGCATAACTTATGTCATTTCCCGGGTTACTCTCTCTCTGCATTAGCCCTTTGAACGCCGGCGACGCTTACATAGGACAATGACAATAGATTTTCAATTGTCTCCCGTATCACGATGTTCAAAAGAATTAAATTTCATTAAAATGTCTCTCTTTTACAACCAATGCAGAACTTTCTACAACAAAAAAAGGCAAACGGAACCTTACTGTTATTAAGGGTTAATAAATATTGCTATCAGTATTTAAATTATATGTCGATTGCCAGTACCGTATAAGCTCAGCACTTCAGTTTAATAATTTCTGCCTATAGCAAGCATAAAACATATAATATGCAAGTAGCAAATATGAGACTCATTTCCTAGCATTTCATATTAAAACGCGATATTAAACTCTTTTACGCTTTACACATGTTGAATATCACTATGAAATAGCGGCATCAAACGAAATGCAGACATGTAAAGAGCCCTAGCAATAAACGTAGGACGTGATACTGATCTGCAACTAAATCCAATGAAAATGTAGATTGTTTTTTTGCATATGTACTATACTGTATATACTGTAAGTCCGGAGACCTTGCAAAATTACAGATGCTAGCCAATGCTAAACCACGGATTGGAGAGCCTTTGGGCAGCAAATGCGGTACCTAAACCAAACTTTATACAAACAATTGTACCGATAATCTATTTGCGTCGGATACTGCCACCACAGTGATGCGGCACAAGCGTATTAAGTTACAGTGAGACCCGAAAAACAAACAGTCAAAGGTTCGGTGTAATTAATTGAATGTGCTATGACTAATGCTCTGAAGAACTTTTTTTCTCTTCTGTCAGACCTATTTTTTATTTTTCCTTGGCCTGTATTTAATAACTTCAAGATTCTGCTATTTGATACAGAATCGTGAAATAATTAGAATGATTTTAGATTTATAGAAAGGGATGAATTAGATATTATAGGAGCTTATGAAATGTACACAAAATGTTTAGTTTTAGGCCTGTAGTAGCATATTTTAGGTGCTTTTTACAATTGTTAAAATTTAGTGTGAAATAAAAAATTTGAATCTTTGTTTTATGTATTGTTAAATGATTTTAATGTATTAACTATGTATTTTATAATTTTAAGAATTATTGTTAGGCTGTAATATTCAGGCTCTGCTTAATAGCATCTTTATATTCTTCATAGGCTAGCGTCTTCACTGTTACACATTGGAAATAATTTATTATAACAGCTTTTTTTTTATAAAAACGTCAAATCGATTGCGCCCTAGTTGATGTAAAGCAGACGACGAAGTCCAAAAAATTGCAAGCGATCGGCATCACGCCTGGTTAATGCAATGAGTCAATCGGGGAAACTGCTGCGCGCTCTACCACCTCTGCGTCGACGGAGCAGGAGTGCGGAAGGATCGTTCTACCGCTCTCTCTCCGTGGCTCGATCTGGGACATGACAGTTTCATAGAAGGAAGTGACGGCTTCCCAAGAAATGCGACTCCCTACCATGGACGAGACGACGGCGAGGTCCGCCATATCAGACCCGATAGAATGCCGGTCAGAACGGCACGTTCGGCATCCCTGCCCGAATACTTAAATGGAAACGTATACCAACCTAAGTAAATATACCAAACTAGTTCAAATCGCCCGTTTATTGTTCACAGTATAAAGGTACTCGGTACAAATGATTGACATTCCCGTTTTGTAATTACATGTCGCTATGAATGGACAAAGCGGTTTGGAAGCGTTCGTTAGTACGAGCAATAAATTGATTTCCCAAAATCGTTTTAGAGGTTATTGTAGGATCATGTATTCAGTCCACAATTTGTTCCAATTGAATATCGAATCATTAGGCTGTTTAAAGCACGCAAACGTTCAATTAATTTTTGAGGTCCTTTTAAAATCCCAATTCTATTGTTAAAAATATTGGTTGGAAATCTCGGTTTTACATGGCGTTTCCCTAATTACGAACAACAGGAACAAGATATCCGTCTTCATATAATTCAATCCGTTTAAACTGAAAAAACAATTGGGGTCTATCGTTCTCCACATGTGCAGTTTCTCGCCTAAAAAACGTTGTCGGAAGTGGTCATAGCAACTAAATTCTTCAGAATGGGCAGTGAAACTGATTTGCAGTTTAAAATTATGATCTCCTTTCGCCTAACGCCTAATTGTAACTACGAGTAAACGTTAGTGTAGTAACATAATACGTGATGTAAATATTTTGCATATCATGTGATCTCCTACTTTAATCGCTCCTTCGGGGATCTTACGTAAAATATATGTATAGACTTTCAAAAAGCATACTTGCGATGCGAGTAAATACTTGCAAAAGTCATTATAGATCCATAAGTCCACTGCTGGACATAGATTCTCCATTTCGTCACTCAGAAAAATGCAATAAACAAATCCTCCATGATTCAAAATAATAGGGAAAGAGTAGACTAGTATTCCAATCCCAAAACCAAATCAAAGCTTGTGAAATTGCTATGTAGGTAACTAAAATCGTACAGGCGTATGGAACCGGAAAATAAATTGAGTAGAGTTGTATTTGTAAAAAACTACGCAAAAACATGAGATGCATCAATATGAACGTTGGATGCAATTCAAATAATGATTATTGCACAGACAGCAACACATCGCACCACCCACCTTTTGACAGCAAAAGTCAAAACGGAAACAATTTTCAATTATGTGTACAAAGCTTTTACATTTTTTGAGGGATAAACTAATGAGTGGATGCGTGTAGGTACCATACCAATAGATACCGAATGCTGACAACTAAAAAACATTGCAGAAATTGGATCTATGCTGAGATTACCGAAACGAATTTCGACAAATTCTAGCACAGGAAATGTATTTTTCAATCATAAGCTTGTTGGAGAGATAGCCCTCAAATAACGAGGTGGAGGCTTCCCCCTTTCCCCATGTTAGGAGGGTGACTTTCTAAAATCCTTAAAAATCAAATTTCAAAGGATCAAATCCCTTTTAAAACACGTTTTAAAACTTCAATGGATATTTTTAACTCCATAACTTAAAACATTCGGGATGTGCCGGTTCGAACCACTATACGAAAAGAATTAGTAAAATTTTAAGGACTTCAGTTATTCATTTTTGCTGTTAAGAAAAGGAAAGAGCAGTTCCAATTGACACATTAAAAAAAATTTGTAGTCTATTCGAACAGTGGTACAAACGAGCACATTAAAAATGGGGGTTGTGGTGAATCAACCCGTCTCTTGTGGGACGAAACGACTAAAGACCCCCCTAAGGGTGCTTACATAAAGAAACAGAAACAGCATCTGTGCAGGTCGGTACCGACCGGTGCAGGGTCAACTCACATAAAGAAACAGGTAAATCTGTCCTTATTTCATGAATAATAAACACCGTATGGCTCGGTCCAGGTTATCAGGACGGACAAGTTTAACACCTGTTTCATTATAGGTGAGCGCATAAGTAAACATTAAATATTACTTATACCTGCACCGGTCGGTACCGACCCGCACAGATTTGTCTGCACCGGAAGCCTGTATCTTCATGTGAGCACCCTTACTAACTATAGGTCTAGCTACTTACCAAGCGGCCTCTCCAGCGTCTTGCTGGGTGTGCGCACGACCGGCAGCGAGGACCGCTGCTTGCCGCCGCGCCTGAAGCCGGTGGAAGCCGTCTCCACCTCGGACATGATGCCGGGGTCATCGTCGAACAGTAACGCGTTCGGCGGCGGGTAGCTACGAGGGAGCGGCGGCTGGAAGAAAAATTCCTCTTTAATGTAAATAATATATTTTTTTCTAAATGACTACGATGATGGCCAGGCCGGCTTTGTCATCATCACCAGACTGTTGAGGGAGCGGAAGGCTCTCGCCGCTAGATGTAAATAATAAATAACCCAAGAGAAGCCACGCTGGGCCACACATCGTCATGTAGCCCAAACTAAGCCGAAGCTTGTACTATGGGTGCTAGACAACTGATAAACTTACTTTTTGCCATTGGCTACGGAACCCTAAAAAGGGCTTTGCCCGCTAGGCCTTAGCGGGAAAAAACTTTTAATTTATACTCGTATTCGCGGTTTTAAGCTGTAGTATGTGCATCTCGAGCGGTTTTGCGGTTTCGCGGTTTACCGCTTGCAGGTAAAAACCGTAATGCGGCCTTATTTCGGCCTTTTTGTGCATTGCAGTGTACTAAAAAAATCGTTACAATAAATAAATATTGTCAGTTTATTTTTCTTTTAAACATTCATCTTCGGATTTCAAATATTGCTTGCTTTTATAGTGTAATTCTATTCCGTATGTTGTATTTTCTGTTATGTTTACTTGCCAATTGGTACATGTATTTTTTTTTTGTAGATCATAAATAAATCTCACACAACATCACAAATATTGCTCCGATCCCGAAGTAAGTAGATTAAGTACCACAAATATATGTATACTAAAATACAAATATAAATAACCAGACACGGAACAAACACAAATGTCCATCACACGAATGTTTTTCATGAGTGGGAATCGAACCCATGACTCTTGGTTCAGAAGGCAGGGGTCACTACCAATTGAGCCACTGATAAGTTCATTCAATTTAGTTTTTAAGGGGAATGCATTAGGCACTTTCATGCCGCCTCCGGGAGGAGTCGGCATGGTGCGTGGGACTCACACCTCCCAAAATGGGAGAGCATCCATGACCATGACCTATACACGAATACCAAATTATATTATGGGAAATGCGTACTGAAGTTGAGTAATCCATGTGCGGAACTATACAGCATTCCCACAATTATTAATAGAACGGTTCGCCTTATCCTATAAAGTACATGAATAGGTAGATATTTGTGACCACGCCTTTATCCCAGTTATGATACGAATTTAGATTTGCACGTTTAGCAATAGCGTCTAACTACGAGTACAGCGCGACCTAATGATCTCAATACGATTATATTTAATACATTTATAAAATTAGTGCGCTCGTGCCGGAACATTGACATGAAGTCTAGAACATGTCTTTGTATATAACTAAGTTTATCAGTTGTCTTACTAGACAACTGATAAACTTAGTTAAGCTTGTGCTATGGATACTTCCATAGCACAAGCTTCGGCTTAGTTTTGGGCTAGATGGCGATGTGTGGCCCAGCGTGGCATGGCATGGCATGGAAATACACTTTTAATTATTTTTTTACTCCAATTTTACATGATTGACCTAAGGGTTGACTGATAGAGAATGCTCCTAGCGTTAACTTTGCTTTTTGTACCATTATTATGCAATACAGTTTAAATAAACAAATAATGTAGGAAATGGTTGTAGAACAGCTGTGTAGTCTGTTCTGAAAACGTATAGGATAATGAAAGCTACTGTCACAACGACAATGAACTAACGAGGCCGGAGAAGTTAATTAAGATCGTATGACCGATGGTCCGCAATTGGTTGAAACACAGGTTACCCCCTTGAAACTATTGTTTCTGGAGATTTCGGTTTCATGAAGTTAAACCAAAAGATGAAGGAAACCTTGTACTCATTTATTATAATCTAAATATATAAAAGGAGAAACTGACTGACTGACATATCAACGCCCTGTCTAAACGGCTAAACGTAGGCACTTGAAATTTGGCAGGAACGTAGCTTAGGTACCGTAGAGGTGCACTAAGAAAGGAATTCCCGAAATTTCCACGGGAACGGGAAATATTGCGGGTAAACTATAACGCGGGTAACACCGCGGGGCGCAGCTAGTAATAAATATAAAGACATGCCACCCTGGGCTACACATCGCCATATAGCCCCAAACTAAGCCGAAGATTGTTCTATGGGTGCTAGACAACTGATACATTTACTTTTTATGTAAATAAATACATATTATACATACAAAACACCCAGACCAATACAAACAGACATGTTAATGCACACAAATGTTTGTACTGTGTGCTAATCGAACCCACAACCCTTGGCACTACCACATGAGCGATTGGGCCAGTTGAGTCGGGCAATTATAAACTGTAAGTGTAGCTGAGAAAAAGCTTAAAATAAAAGGTTTATAAACTGAAATGTAAATCGAAAGGGCCTATTTTGAGCGATGTTAGCAGAGAGGAAAGATTTTTCCTTAATACTCAAAGAGGTTTCGTTGATGCGTCGTTTACAGAAGGATTTTGGAAAAATACCTATTATTATACCATATTATTTATTCATAATACATCATCATCATTCATCCCTATTCCTATTTAGGTATAAGGACCTGAGGTAACAACAAGAGCTTATTCCCATATTCCCAGGAAATTACTTCAAAGCCAATGGAATTTAAGCTTTGAGCAAATATGCTTTGTGTTTTGAGACATTAGAGACAATATAGGCATTGTTGAGTGGAATAGGAATATCAATCTATTTGTGATTCTAGGCAATGTAGGTATACAATACTTTAATATAGACGAACATGATAACGAAAGCCGTGAAAAACGTTTTATATTTATTTAGGCAGTCAAACTCCGACTTTCCAATTATCTATGCCCCGTTTTAGCATTCCAAGTAGTGGTACTAAACCTTTTCTTTACACAAAAATCAAAAATAAAAAAAAAAAAGTGATATTAAGTTGTCAAACAAACCTTATAAAGTATTTTCGCTTGTCATGCCTAGAGACGTGTACTATCTATCAATACATAAAAACGAAAATTGTGTTATTACTACATAGAATAAATAACCAAGTACTGTAGATAGTATTTATGAAGTAGGCGTAGATAGTTAACCTAAGCCAAATAACTGTTTATCTCTTCAAAAATTAATTCAAATGCTTTCCTGAATTCAATCGCTATACTAATCCCTTCACTGATCCGTATTGTGTGAATGTGATATTTGAAATCATTTATCGCAGCGTGAAAATAATGAATGACCAATTAAGGACTATTTTATTTTAATTAATGAAAACATAGACAAACATGTGACATAATTATACACCGCTTCCTATTAAAACCACCAGCGATAAATAAGGTATTGGCATAATAACATTATAGCAATGCATTGTGTTGGAACAACCCATTGATTGAATTTGATTGTCAAATCAAAATAGCTTAATATACAAGCACTGATTATAATGATTAGTGAGAAATATACAATGTGTGAATTAATAAAACATTGCAAACACACGGTGTCACACAAACTCCAAAGTGATGTTAGTATTATGTTAAAAGTTTAATCTATGTAACACTATTTCGTACCTTTTACCTCCAAAGCTAAAAGTGATGTTAGTAGAGATGTTAAAGTATGATCTAGGTAACACCATTCCGTACCGTTTACCTCCAAAGCTAAAAGTGATGTTAGTAGAGATGTTAAAGTATGATCTAGGCAACACCATTTCGTACCTTTTTAGCGAGTAGATTAACAACATTATTTTTCCTTGGATCGCGGTACTTGGTGACTATGGCATATTCGGGTGTGTTCATGATCTTCGGCTGCAGCCTTCGTTGCTAGAGGGTAACAAAATAAAAATAAAAAAATCTGTATGTTAAGTATTAGACGATACAATACATCCACTCAAAACATCGATCTTTTACAAGATATATTTGTGGAACCTTTTATAACCGGGTGTGTTTGGTAACAAAGGAAGATTTATATTGAACTAAGACATGAAACGTTCGCGATATAACCTTAGCTTAAGTTATATACTAAACCGATTTAGTTGCATTTGGATGGAATGAAGCCTGAATCGAAAAATAATACTTTTAAATGCACATAATTTCTCAGAATTATGTCGAAATCAATTATTCCAGATGTTTTGTTCTTACTATTTTTCGGAACTTAGGTAATACGCAACAGGTTGAGCAGAAATGTGCTTGCAATACGAAACGACAGTGGTTCGGTTTCATAAGCACCTGTTGATTCCATTAGCTACCGAAGTGAGAAGGCGGCTATTAGCAAACTTTTAATAACTTGTCCAATTTGATATGATACCTATGTAGATATGCATCTGCACTGCAAAATACCATACATATACTGAACGGATACCTTTTAAGTAAGCGCCCAAATTACTTCATTAAAAGTTGCCCTAGAAAGTGGCGTCGCTTTAAATGTAATTATAAGAGTAGATTATTCGTTAACAATGTTGCATTGAAACTAAAGATACTGCGAATAGTGCACCTTAGTATAATATTTTTATTTAATTCACACTTTGAACATGACAACTTTCGTAGTCTGTTCCCAACCCACTGGAAAGGGATGGAATATTTTCCTACCAATTTCTCAAATAGGCTTGATTTTATTGACTTCTTCTGTTATAAACTCAAATACACTTTTCCTGCAGTCTTCTTCTACTTCTTCTCGAGTCAATGATACTTCACCTCAAACGGAACCAGCCCAAAACCTGGCGACTTGGAGGCCGTTATCGGTCGCCTTACAAAGGTCACCCATTGTGGACGTGTTGGGTTGGGACACAGCTAGCAGGTGCGCAAATGTGCCATGGTCTGCAATGGTGCACCACAGTCGCATCCAGCATGTAAATTCCCGTTTAGCCCCCACTTAACCAAATTGGATCTACATCGGCCAACCCCGGATCGAAGTCGGTTAAGGGTTCCTGCAGTGATTCGCAATATTATGTATTCAATGTACCTATATCTAGGGAAACAATTTTTTTACGGTATCATAATTGAAAAAAATCGACCTAGGTCGTGCGTGTTTGATGCATTTTATTCTCTTCCTTCTATTCAGTTTACGAGATAACCTTATTTTGTAGAGGCTCTATACACACAGCACTCAATTTACGTAACACTGGTCGGTCTACCTAAATAAAATTCAAAAACATTTTCAGTTTACAGGTTTTTAGGTCCATTATTTCAAGCATTAAATGCCTCTGCCCAAAGAAGAAGAAGCAGGTTTCTTCCAACACAGGCATTTTATGGTTAAGTTGGTTTCGTTAAGTATGGCCTACCTAAAAAATGTAATAAGTCCGTCTTTTAGATTATTTAAAAAAAAAAGAGACACGTATTTTTTTATAATATCTAAAATAGACCAAAAATTACAACGATATAGCCCGCTGAAGTTACGGGTGACCTCAAAGACTCCCACTCCTTAATGTTGATGCCTTGTATCTTTGTTATTTTTTGTTTAATCGAAAAAATAAAAATACGTGTCTAATATTTTTTTATAATCTAAAATACGAACTATATATAACGTAAGTATTTTGACTATGGAAATAACCTTATTATAAAATATTGAACTTACCTCCAAGTCAAGCGTATTGATCTGCCCAGCGTGGCCGGGGTGTATGTAGAAATGGTTGCCAGCCAGGGTGTGCCTTCGGGGGTCGTCGCGTCGCGAAGTGCGTCCTCTCGAGGAACTGCGGTTCGCTTCCCCGTCCGACAAACCACCTGTACAAAATAAAACCAAATTAACTTCAACCGGGGATGTAAGGGAGCGGCATATCATCTTTTCGCTCCAAGCCAACCTCACCTGCCCGTGGTGCATCCTGCCGAACAACAAACGAGGCGCTGGCAACCGACTGATGGCGGTATAACCATCATAATTGAAGACGTAGCTAAATACCACAGGCTGATGACGGGCAGCAGCGTCATCGGAGCGAGAAGCTACGTCCTGCGATCGCCAACCCGCCTGCCCAGCGTGGCGATTATGGGCATATCCTCCAGATGTTTGCCCTGAGTGGCGATCAACTGGAGAGGCCTATGTCCAGCAGTGGACTGCAATAGGCTGGTGATGATGATGAACTTCAACCGAACCTTATTACATCTTCAACATACAAGGAAGCTCCCAATATTTATACTAATAAAAATTTAATAAAAATGCTTCAAAGAGTATATTTACGCCACTACTCCTACGCTGACATCTGTTGAGCGTACCCACATACATCAGTTCTATAAAGCACCGCACTGTAGCCCTGATAATTATCTGCCGCCTAGGACAGCGTTGCAGTACCATGGCTAATAAAGCTTGTATCGCTCGACAGACGTCTTCAATTGTAAGAGCAAATCAAGCTTTACGGATTGATACGCCGTAAGAGGATTAGCCGCTCACGTCGAGATTAATTGGGCCACGATCTTACAAGATTAGTGACAGAATTCGCATAGGCAATCTTTTTTACTTGCGAAAAATGCTACATCTCCTTTTTACTTCTTTTTTTTATGCGAGAGGGGGCAGACGAGCAAGTGTGCTGCCTGATGGTAAGCAGTCAACACCACCCATGGACACCTGCAACTCTAACCGAGTTTAGGGTCGCTACCGGCTTTTTAAATATGAATACGCTCGTTTCTTGAAGGTTCCCAAGTCGTAGCTGTTCGGAAAGACTGTCGCAGGAAGTTGGTTCCATAAAACCTCTCTCATTAAGAATCATATTTTCCGATAATGCTTCGACTATATGATATGAAAATGCTCCATAGCAAATTTCCTGCTTAATTTTAAAATAAATTTATTATTGAATGAATCATTCCGCTCAAGTGATATTTAATCAGGTCAGTTTAAATTGAGTCAGGAAAATGTTCATTAAAAATGTCCAAATAGCGTAATATCACTAATATAAGGTAGGTATTGCAATAATAATCATACGGATTTATGTATGAACATTCTGTTTACAGGAACACAACATTGTTTTTTGCTTTCAACGAATATTATTTTGGTTCAACATTATGGCTTCAATGAAATACGTGGAATTCGTTATTGGATACGATGAATTAAAATCAAACTGCGAAAATATATAAAATAAAATGTAAACCGCGGACGTACTGATAATGCCTTTGGACAGAATCATCATAAGGAAATCTGTACGTAGGTATCGGTGGCACATAAAACAACATAATATATTTTGACAGATGCTGTAAAATTTCTCCACACTATTTTTATTGAAATGTCCAATACGTATATATTTTTATAGCTGTATAATATAGTGGGTCCCTTTCACCCGATGGAAAAAGATAGAGCACCTCAAATCTGCGGTGTGTCCTAATCGGTAATTTTTTTTTTAACTTGGTTTAATGAGAACTCCTTCTTTACTGTAGGCAACGGCATGGCTGTGCCTCGGCATTGCTGATGTCTGGGCAGTGGTTACTGTTTAATAACAAAGAAGTCACTTGCTCGTCTGCCACCAACAACAGCAATCAAATGAAAGTTGCTTGTGAAATGGATACGCAACCATTTTCATTTTGGATAAGACAGATAAGGCTATTTTATCAATCTTGGTTGGATGTTGATATGTGGTCTACATTGAAACCAAAGTATAAGTCCATTACCTAATTCGAGTATTATCAGGCTCTGCAAATGATGTGGCAGTTATTCAGTTGCTAATAAGAACTATATAAGTACAGGTAAAGATCTGTCTATAATCGCTAGGAATGCAAGCACAATATCGAATTTCGCGACTGCATAATATTATTGTCACATCACATTTAGCGTCTAATAAATATAATATGAGGTCTTTTCTAATGCTACGCGATGCTTAAAGGTGTATATGTCTAGTTAGACGTGGCTTAAGTTATTCCAAAGAAACCGGCTATAATAGTAGACGAAATTTCGGACATCGGCGATAAAAACACGGTGTACCGGTATACTCGTATTTTAATTAATTAATTTTTAATTATAAATTAATTTAATTTAATTTTAATTTCTTTATTCATGTAGGCTTTTGGGGCTCGTACCAACATGATGAGAGTGTTCGGTATAACCCTTTAGTTCGCGCCAATTCCGCTTCCGTACAAAGTATCCGAGGTAAGGAGATGTGTTCGCATTGCAACGATGTCGCAGTATGTTCAATTTCTAAAATGCCATATTTCTTAACAAAATCAGTAACTGATTGAGAGGAAAGTACTACTCGTAGGAGCGCATATCTATGACTAGATATGCGTTCCCATAAAGTTTGGTCTACGACTTCACGCGTCTGCGTTTTTGTTTTTATAAAAAGGTAGTATCTGTAGATTAGTTAGTAACTAACATTAGGTAAGTTAACACAACCTATTGACTTTCTACACATCTATTAGAACCTGGTACTTTTCACTCAATCGGCCACTGCTCATGTTACTATGAAAATTGGATATTTTGGCAACTTGGACATTCTGCAACTAGAGGGAATATTTTCCGAAGCCCGCAGATGTAACTAGGCCTAGATAATATTATACACTAAACTACACAAGTTACCTTTCTCAAAATGGCAAGCCAGTTTAGTAGTAAAGTTAATTAGTGGTCAATTTACCTTTTCCATTTTAAGTTAGTCTTTAAACAGAAAGCCGTTTGCTACGATAAGTGTAAAGTAAACTCTGAATTTCTTATTCTTGTTACATATAATATAGAAATAGTAAAAAATACATATAATATAGAAATAGTAAAAAATACATTACCTTTGTAGATTTCGAGATTACGAAGTAACAACTTCTTGTTGTTGTTCAAATCTCGCTTTACACAAAGGTTTCATCCTCTGCGAAAGACGCGACTGCACGAACAGAGAAAAATGTTAAATGACCATTAAGACTGATACTATGTCTAAATGTGGCAGTGATAATAAATAAGGTACGGTACAGTTTGCCTAAGAGAATACATTGTGTTGGTAATGTTGATGATGTGGTAACAATAGTTATTGGTGATAATATTATTACAATAATACATACAATAGAAGTCAATATTGATTGTATAAATTATACACATTTTTATGTATTACAGCAAATGCAAGTGTAAAATGTAAAAATACAAATGTAGCATACAGTCATAAATATGACTGAATTTACTTTAAAAGAATAGGACTCAGCTAAAACGACATTAAACATATAACAGAAACCAAACATTTACAATTTAATGTTTCTATTCCCTGTTGTACTATAAATAAACAAATAAACTACAATATCACATACATTGCTCCGAACACAAAGCAAGGAGCTTGAGCAGTTCTGTTATGGGTATCAGAACAAAGGTAGGGTAGATATCACAAATATATACTGAAATTCAAATACAAACACCCAGACATAGAACAAACACAAATTAATGTTAATCACACGAATGTTTGCCCCGGGTGGGAATCGAACCCTTGGTTTAAAAGGCAAGAGTCACAACCAAATGAGCCATCGAGCCGGTCAAAGTATATAAAATGAAACAAAATAATTTCTATAAGTAAATAAGTAGTAGGTGTAGGATACTGCAAAATTAGAGAAAGTGTTTTTAGTACGATAGTCCAGTCATTATAGTAAGTTCACCTCGGAATTCGAGATACCCAGCTGTAATTCTGTAAATACTTGTATATTGACACCCTAAAAGTTGTCTCAAAACCTACATATGGTAGGGTGTGCGCAACTATTAAATTTCGAGGTCAAAGTTCACAAAAATCGTTTTTTTTGCGCTTTTTTTGTAAATATCTCATTTTCTATGGGGTTTTTGCTATTTGTATTTATTATCAATATTGTAGAATACAAAATTCTCTACAAATTTTGTTTAATAAATTTTTTCATACGGTGAACCGTTTTCGAGATAGAGGGCGGAGAGCGCGCGGTCACAGCATCACTTCAGGTCAACCGGTGCTTCCGGTCAAAAACGCGCCATATATCCTTGATGAACGATCGATAAATTAATGATTATAAATATTTGTCAATTTTTATTAACTATTATATTATATTTTATCATTTTTTCCTGACCTATCCATTTTTTATTCAGTATTAATTTATTTAACAACACTTACCTGCTCATGTAATTGCAGAATTCTTAATGAAAATATAGGAATTATATTTGAATTTAAACCTAATTAATATTAATAAACGGTACAAAAACTACAATTTACAATTTTAATCATCTTCTTCCTCTTCATCGTCGTCTTCCGGCTGCTGGTAAATTTCAAACGTGTCTTCATTATCGTCTTCAACGACATTTGTCTCAAGTTCTCCCATGATTTCGGGGTCAAAAGTTCCATCTTCATTAATGTCGCTCTGATATGTTAGAGCATTGAGACAAGCTTGCCCATTACATTGGCCACAAGCTACAGAGCATTGCAAGCCCGCTTTCCTGCATCCGCATCGCTAACCACAACCACTCCTGCAGTTACAGAAAATGGTATTTAGCAAATGTTCTGGAGCAGGTGGTAAAATTGTCATGATAGGCTCCAGAAAATCATTTCGCATTGCTCAACCCTGGGGTTCCAAATCATGCCCTAACCAAGTTTGAACTTGATAATATACACGTTCGAAATGTTGATGAGCAGTTGCACTTGTTGGTGGAATATTTGAAAGCTGCACAGGTTTATTAAGTTTTGTAGACTTGACGTAATGCATATAACGAAGATGATCGAGACTTTTCACAGATTTCGGAGCATTATAGACTGCCAATAAGGTTTGAGTTCCACTCTCTAATAATCTCTGGGTCGAACAATTTTCTTCCTCAAATGCTGCAGCTAGTAAATAGATATAGATTTAAGGCATGAAGAAAATGATAAAATATAATATAATAGTTAATAAAAATTGACAAATATTTATAATCATTAATTTATCGATCGTTCATCAAGGATATATGGCGCGTTTTTGACCGGAAGCACCGGTTGACCTGAAGTGATGCTGTGACCGCGCGCTCTCCGCCCTCTATCTCGAAAACGGTTCACCGTATGAAAAAATTTATTAAACAAAATTTGTAGAGAATTTTGTATTCTACAATATTGATAATAAATACAAATAGCAAAAACCCCATAGAAAATGAGATATTTACAAAAAAAGCGCAAAAAAACGATTTTTGTGAACTTTGACCTCGAAATTTAATAGTTGCGCACACCCTACCATATGTAGGTTTTGAGACAACTTTTAGGGTGTCAATATACAAGTATTTACAGAATTACAGCTGGGTATCTCGAATTCCGAGATTCTTGCCTAATTTAAGCTTAAATGACTGGACTACGAGTATAATAAAAATCTATTATTGTCTTATAGTCCCTTTGATAATAAAACTTTAATCATAATAGGTATATTATGATCATGGACGTGCCCAGGTAGGTGTAGAGGTGGGCAGGGAATAAAATCTATTTTTATCCATAAAAATTAAGAAAACTAATTTTTCGCAATACAATACTTATGCGGCACATCCCACAGGACTCTCGCCCACGGCCACTTTTTTTTATTTGCCATCCCAGAACCTGGTACGCCATGACTATGACGTAGTACTTAATACTTCCATGGATAGAATTAAGCTTTGTCCGGCCGAAATGTCATCTGCTCTCAAATATAGAATTTATTGAACATTTCAAAGTGACACAAGAACATTCTAAAATTCGCAAAATGTTACAAACACTGTCAGATGATAAAAATCACAACATTGTTATCATTAATTTAATGAAGTAACTATAAATAATTGCTTCAAATTTACTTTCACAAACATTTCATGTACATAAAAATCATTAGTACACAGTTTTTATTTTATACAAAAGAAAATATCCTTGTGAGGGTCTGGGACTATATAAGTGTAACCCTGTGTTACAAATCATCAGGGAATATATTATGAAGTATAATTAAGAGCCAAGATATGCCACGCTAGGCCACACAGTGATATCTAGTCCAAAACTAAGCAAAACCTTGAACCATGGGTACTAGACAACTGATAAACTGACGTAAATGCTTTTTGTAAATACATATTATCTTCTATCTATCTACACTAATAATATAAACTACTGGACCGGTTTGTCTCATATAAAGAAAAGATTTGATTGTTTTTATGTTTGCATTGATTAAGCTCTTAACTAATTGACCGATTTGAAAAATACTTTGATTGTTCACCGGTAAACATAGGCTATAAAAGTTTTAAAAAGTTAGGGATTCATACTAAACTCCAAAAATTTATCCCAAGGTGTGAAAAGTTACCGAAAATCTTTCTTACATCGCGTGAATTCGCGTGTAGGAAAACTATTGATAGAACAAAATAATGTACTACGATTTTGCAGTTCTTAAATACATCGCAATCTTCTTAAATACCCGAAGCGAAGCAAGCGCGGGGCGCTAGTACATATACTCGTACATAGCAACACCCAGACAGATACAAACAGGCAACTTGATGCACACAAGTTTGTACTGTCCGGGGTTCGAACCCGCTACCGCTGTATCAGAGGTAGCACTCACAACCATTGAACTAAGCTCGTCGTCTAATTACACTTCATATATATTTTATTTTCCTACTATAGTAGTACTTCCACAAGTTTGTTTACATATTCATTGTTGTGATTCGTTAACTTTACACCCTTAATGCGGAAGCCATAAAAACATTTCGCTTTTGCTTAAATAAGCTTTATCATTATAGGCTCTGTTGTAAAATAAGACACATTCTAATTAAAATGTATGCTAAAATGTAACAGACACAAAATTAGTCAGAGATAAATCTTAAAAAATATTGAACAAAGCTTTTACAAATTCCATATTGGTAGAAACAAACGTTTAAATTAGAGCTTTAGCTGACAATATTGCCCTACACTCATAAACCAACATTTGACAACTAATTATGGATTAAGGTGTTATTTTTCAGTCGCCAGATAAAGTTTTATCATCATGATAAGCCTGCAGACTTCAACTGCTAGGCATAAGCCTCCCCCAACGACAATTATCATTTGGGGGTTTCGCCATAGTCAAGGTTTTATTTGTACCCAGATAAAAGCTGCTGCCCCTTTACCTGATATCTCTTAGTCGTCTTCTACCACGGTCTTCTACAACACCCTCCTGATAAGATGGGAAGGGTCTATTCTAAATTCGGAAACCACACAGACGGTTAAAGTTTAACACACTGACAAAATGTAAGATACAACAGTGGCAGGACAACATTGCGTATTAGTTCTTAACGAATACATATTTACTTTTGAATTCAGTTGTTTATCAAAACTTTATCGGTTGAAAAATCTCACCTTAATAATTGATTATTACAAATAAAACAAGTACTCACGAGAATATCGATAGGGATAAAGGATGTGGTCACTATAGGTCCTTAGGGGGTATCCTCCGGCTTCGTCGCCGGAGGATTCGTCCGGCGAGGGGACGTAATTCGCACTAAGGGGCCAACCGTCGGGGATTTCCTCGTCTAGACAAGGAAATACGTCAATCAGCCCCCGAAAACAACCCAGAGACCACGAAACCACCGGTTGGATACCCTACACATCACAACACAACACACACATTAGTGATGTTGGAAAATAATGTAACAGCAAATAAAAAGTGCGAGATAAAATTTAACAAAATAAATTTTTAAATCGAAACTTACTTTATTATAAAAAGTTTTTAAACAATTAAGAATTCGTTGCATAATCGAAAAAACTACATGTCGCTAAATATATATATATATGTATAGCGTAAATAAGAAAAAATGTGAATGTGGAGGATGATATCGAGAGTGATCGGAAAATTCGCGGTGTCCGAGGTGCAACGGTCACTGAAGACGTCGCAACTACGACTGCCAGGGCTGTTGTAAACAAAACGCCAGCTCCTCTTTACCAACTCTCGAAATAAAACACCTACATACTAGTAATGCATATTAATAGATTGTTCTCTATATCTCGCTCATCTCTTCACTTTTCGAATATGGCAGAGAGGGACGGAAGCTTTCAGAAATCACAACTCAACAAATAGTTGGTGATGATTAAACGTCACAAGTGCCATCCAGGCGAATTTAGTTTTTAAAGCCTAGCGCGTAAGGGTCACAACAATGTACAGGATATTTTGACACGCGCTGCCACATGTTGCATGTAGTTGGGAAGCGAGTCAGCTAAGTAAAGGTGGCTTTTTGATTTTGAATTTGGGAAGATTTTTAAGGTTCAGTATTTACTAGAATTTGTGTTTTGTTTTGAGGGTTTTGCAAAGGATTTTGTTGCACAGGCGCGCACTGCGCATCCTAAACGCATCGCGCCGCCCAGTAACCTTCAACTAACTTTGCATACGACCTGTGAGCCCGGGAAACCTAGTTCTGTCGACACGCACAGGACTATATTATTTAAACTATATTGCCTTTTTGTTATACAAAATTTAATTATTAATAACAACAATTTGTACATTGGTAAGCAGTTCCAATCGACTACCGTTCGTAAACAGTGACAGTGCAGTGTTTATTTTGAGATTGTTTACACCAGCGTTGAAAATAATTGTAAATCCCGAATTTGTTTTCTGAATCGATACGTTTTACTACAATAATAAAAGGGAAATATTAGTGCATATACAGTGACATTTAATTAGTTGAAGTTAAGTGCGTAGAGCGTATATTCAAAGTACCTAACATCTATGTCAATTATGTAGGTCAATCATAGTTCCGGGAACAATTAACGCGAATAATTTATTTATTCTCACCACAAAATAACATACGTTACAAGGCAAGTATCCCTTAATTTTTAAGTAGTTGGTGAAAATTGAATTCAAAGCGTGTATCAATACGTCATGTAGATCATAGTGCAAGAATAAGTGCAACTCAAATTACTCGTATTTTGATAAGTTTTTGAGATTAGGGTAGGGTTGTCCCTTGTATTTGTTGTATTGTATTTGTTGTCCTTCTTCAAACGTGGTCTAAAGAGAACTCTTTCCTCACGGTAGGCAGCGGCTTAGCTGTGCCCCTGGCATTGCAGAGTCTATGAGCGGCGGTAACCGTTTAACATCAGATGGGCCGCTTGCTCGTCTGCCACCCAAAGTAATAAAAAAAAAATAAAAAAAAAATAAAAAAAAAATAAAAAAAAAAAAGGGTTTTTGTGGCCGTCTGACATTTTTCACATAATTTATTCCGATCCGACATTGAAACATGTTAATTTTATAACATCGCGTTTGTGACGACGATATCAGTGTCTGTGCCTTTCTATCGGTATGGTCTTATCAGTAATCCAGTATCTACAGGGTGAGTCAGGAAGACTTTATCAGATGGCAGAGATGATCAACCTTTCAAAAATCAACTTACATTTTGTTGTAGCGATACATCAAGACAGTCTATAACCGCGCTCTACAAATGACCGTCTTGACGTATCGTTAGAACAAAATTCAGGTTGACTTCTAACCGACTTCAAAAAAAAAGAAGGTTCTCAATTCGACAGACTTTTTTATTGTGTGTTTGTTACCTTTATTGCACATATTATTATCTCCGACAATAATTCTCGGAGAAAAAATATTATTTTGGTCAAAAAGGGTGTGGTAGGTACTTCTTCTACATATTTAAGGTTTTTTTTTTTCTAAAAATGATGTTATTGAAAGGCGGTTTATCTCTCCCACCTGATTAAGTCTAAATTAATGAAGACTATATAAATTTTCTTACACTAAATCTATCTATCTATTTTTCTTAAATTGTACTTAAATCTGTTCAAAAAAGGAGGAGGTTTTAGGAGGCATAGCGAATCTTCGCTCGAATTGAGCCGCCCGTCTGGGGAAGGACCTCCACCCTATAGAATACCATAGCCAAACGACCTCCGGGTTGTTTTTCTGCCAGTGAATAGGGTATCTGGAACTCGTGGGGGGTTCGGGTTGGTTCGAGCATGACGGTGGCAACTGACAGGTAACTGACCAGTAAAACCAGGTGCGCGCTCTACGAGTTCTGTGCGGTCCTTTCCGATCTCACGCACGTGCGAGTCTTGTTTTTCATTTGTGTTTTATTTGTTATTTTATATTATTATTTTATTAATTGCCTTTGAAAGGAAACCGGACGGTTTTCTTCTTTATTTTCCTTTTCGTTTTTAATAAGATGAATTACATGAAGCATACCATTAGGCTGTGGATATCTCTACATGCACACGTGAGTCCCTTCTTCTTATAGTATTATGTCTTTTTAAACAGAGTGTGAAGCGGCACCTAAGCAGGCCGTCATATTGTGATCGATCCGCGTTGCACTATAGTTCATTCGCGTTAAGAAAATAGTGACTGACAGGTCACTGACAGGCCACGCTAGAAATTATAATTTCTAGCGTTTTAATTGGCTAGTGGCCTGTCAGTGACCTGTCAGTAACTATTTTCTTAACGCGAATGAACTATAAATATGCGTGATGCGAATCGCTTACGTTTCTGTTTTGGACTTCATCGACGGCTTATCATTAGACAAGACGCAGTCATATTGACGCAAGGACGTTTTACATTAAAAAGTCCTTGTATTGACCATGGAAGTAACATATTATAAGGAACAAGCTGTTGTCGGAAAATCGAAGCCGAACGAAAGCACAGTGCATGTCCCTTTTGTCTCTCTCTGAATAGGGTGACTATATTAAAATATGATTTAAGGACAATGACAATACATACGTACAAAAAAAAAAGGCCAACATTGAAAGCCAAAATATTTTTTATTCGTAATCGTTTTTTAAATAACACCACTTCTTTTTGCAAAGAAACTGACTTCAATATGGCGACAATGGGACCAACTAGGAAGTACACCCTTTCGAACAAAAAAAGAATTCACAACTTTCTGAGATATGTGCTAACAAACTGACAAAAAAAAACTCAGTCGTCGTCCTTTTTTTGAAGTCGGTTAAAAACACTAACAAATCGTCAAAACTACAAACCACCGGTTCGGAAAGCAGCATTCTACCGATAAGAAACCGGCAAGAAATTCGTGTAGTTACTCTTTTCAACATAGTGTTTACAATGTTATCATCACATTTATAATTTTTAACTAACTACATACAGTCTAAAGCTTTCTGAAATCATACAAAAATAGTTATAAACTTGTGTCTGACACTGAGAACATGTTAAGTCATGTTTCAGAATGGGGCAGACTAAATTTAGTCCGCTTTAACCCCGCCAAGACACAAGTTTGCGCGTTTACTGCTAAGCGTAGTCCCTTTGTCGTAACCGTAAATTTTGAAGACACTCCCATTATTGCCAAGTCTACTATCGGGATCCTGGGAGTCGACATTTCGAGCAGCGTTCAGTTTCGTGGACATCTGGAGGGTAAAGCCAAACTGGCTTCCAAGAAACTGGGTGTGCTTAATAGAGCGGGACAGTATTTCACGCCGACCCAGCGCTTACAACTGTATAAAGCACAGGTCCGGCCACACATGGAATACTGTTCCCACCTCTGGGCTGGAGCACCCCAGTATCAACTCCTTCCATTTGACCGAATCCAGCGAAGAGCTGTTCGTATTGTTGATGACTTGACCCTGTCTAGTCGACTCGACTCACTGGCATTGCGAAGAGACGTCGCATCCATGTGCGTTCTCTACCGCATCTATCACTGAATGGGATGGGGAATGTTCTGAAGAATTGTTTGGTTTACTGCCTGCAGCTGAGTTTCTTCACCGCACCACGCGTAATCGATTGCAATTCCATCCTCATCATCTCGATGGTTGGCGATCCTCTACTGTACGCTTTATGAGGAACTTCTTGCCTCGCGCATCGGTTTTGTGGAACCAACTCTCTGCTTCAGTATTTCCGAACAGTTACGACATGGGAGCCTTCAAGAAACGAGCGTACTCCTATTTAAAAGGCCGGCAGCGACCCTAAACTCGATTTGAGTGCGGGTGTCCATGGGCGGTGTCGACTGCTTACCATCAGGCATCACATTTGCTCGTCTGTCGCCTCTTGCATAAAAAAAAAAAAAAGTTATGAATTAGACAAATTTAAGTGTAAATCAGATATTACTAAAGAGGACAGTCTTGTGAAGTTTCTGCCGCAAACCCAGCTTATTCCTCATATGTTTTACTGATCTTAATTTGGCATTATGTGTTAAACGTAAATTTAAATATGAATTGGCTAATGCCTTTACCAATTGAATATCATGAGGATCTTCAAATATAGATTGAGGAGGATGTGGTGGATCTAACAATGTATGCTGTTTGCTATGTTTGCTATAAAATTCTTGAACAACATACATGGTAATTTTATTTTTGTGTACGTTTTTTAATGATTGATTTGATAATGTTATAAATAGTTTTTCCGTGTATTTTAAAACTTCGAAGACGAATCGGGAAACATGCTTTAGTTTTCCTTGGTCTATAAAAGCAGTAAATGCCGAAAATACATACATATAGGAACGTACATATAGTACGTTCCTTTACGTCGAAACATGATAACACGCGTTGAACGTGCAATAATAAAAGACACAGATTACGCTCTTTCCGATACAAAAAAACAACGGACTTTATGATTGGATAATAATGCATGGTCACCCTAATTCTTCATTAACAAATTATGTTTAAAAGTATTACTTGTGAAAAGACAAACTACAATCCGGATAATACTCGCTTTCACAAGTCCCCACGACACAAATTCTCCCCATTTTAATTACATATTAAGAAAAATATAACAAATTAAAAATCCCCGCCACCAACGTCAAAGTCGGCGATGTCATGTGAAGTTGTCAGAGCCCCTACCACCGGTTCGAGAGCGATCGTTCGTTGAACGGATTGCGTATTTTTGCAAAATCAATCCCTCCCATTATTCCTTTCAACGAAAATCAACTTTGACGAATTTTTGTTTGTATATTCGAATACAGAGGGGACAAATAAGAGGAATTCATGGCTCAAGGGTACGCCATCCGTTCAGCGAGCGATCGTTTTCGTTTTTGGTGGTAGGGGCCCAGGTCCGGTGTTTCGTACTCTATCTAGCAATCTAGTCGCTGCTAGAAAGGGACGTTTTGTTCACTATTTTCCCTCTCATTTGTTACGTTCTTATTTTTGCGCGCAACAAGACTCTTACGACCTTAACATAAGGTTTCATTTTCTTTATTTTAGCTGCAAGATGCATAGATAGAGCTCATTCCTTTTGTACGAAGTACTTGATACTTCCATGGTATTGACGTGCTAATATAAAAATGTGAAATAGTGAAAAATAAAAAAAAGAGTAATAAGACAGTGGGATGATGATGTGTAAGGGAAAAAAAGAATATGAAAATTTCAAATGAAAAATACGAGTTTGATATTCAATACATCATAAATGTACCTTTAAAAGCTTTATCTGTACATTGCTTTTACGACTAATCACAATATAAATTTAATCTGGACTATTTCTGCCAACACTGTGTATTAAGCTCTGTTAAAAGTTTTGTATTGGAAATGTATGATGTTACATTTCCAATTAATTAATTACTGTTCACCTACGTACCTATGGAACTACAGTAGTCTTAATTCGTTATACGAGTAGTAGGTACCTTATATTGTATAACACTTACTTTATAATTTAGAATTACATATTAACTATAAAACATTTTTACTCTGTTCGTGCAGTCTTAATAAAAGGTTCAATTATAACCTAAAAATCTTACTCACTGGTAGCCTTCAATGTAGATGTCCGAGGATGGTGTCAGGGTAATAAGTTGTAAATAAAATAAGTCTTACCATCCATTCGTGATCCATCTCCATGCCAGTCTTCTTCTGAAACAAATACAAATTGTCTGAGTTTTGTAATCAACCAACATCTTTTTTTTGACTAATGGAAACCGTATCGTGGGATTTCAAATTTTTTTTTCATAACCCTAATACACGATATACTTTCCTCGTAGATACACTTTAAAAAAATCCCCGCTTTTGTTCCTGTAAGATACACTTTTTTAAACGTTAACAATCTTTCCTTGCAGATACACTTTAAGGTAGATATGGTTGTGCAATAAATTATTAACTAATGTATTGGCAATATGGTTGAATGAAGCTTTAAGTTGTACTCATTTTTGCCACCCTGGGCCACATATCGCCGTCTAGCCCCAAACTAAACCGAAGCTTATGGGTACTAGACAGCTGATAAACTTACTTAGATATTATTTTTTTTGTAAATAAATTCATATTATACATGTTCATGCGCACAAATGCACACACACAAATGAGATTTGTATTCTTTATACAATTTCTTTTAAGGCAGCGAACCATCCTCTTTTCGCTCCAAGCCACCCTCTCCTGCCCGTGGTGCATTCTGCTGAATAATTACACGAGGCTCCGGCGATCAACTGGTGGCGGTATAAGCAGCTAAATACCACAGGCCGATGACGGCAGCAGCGTCATCTAAGCGAGGAGATACGCCCTGCGATCGCCAACCCGCCTACCCAGGGTGACTCCTCCAGGGTAAATCCTCCAGGTGTTTGGATAAGGTGGCGAACAAGCTGGAGATACCTGTGTCCAGCAGTGGACTGAAATAGGCTGCTGATGATGATAATTACTTGTGCTTGTTTTCGATAAATACAAAACTACTACAGATACTACTAAGAATTTACTCGTATAATACTGTAACTATCTAACTATAGCCCGCGAGTTTGCTGCGTGTGTATGGGCGATATTTGAAATTAAATTATAGTATCCATATAAATTACACTGCACTGTAAAGTTTCATTCGAATCCATTCGATAGTTTTACAAAAGACCTTTTAGGTCCACCTTTGTTTTTGCATTCAACCGTGCTGTAATAGTATTAAGTCACATAAAGTACCTAATAAAATATTTACTTTCTTTCTTTTTTTTGTTTATGGACTCTATCACGCGTTACTTTCTTTCTTTTAATGAAGAAAAGTTATTTATTTACATGACATAACAGTTTATGTTGCTATGGTAACGTTTTCAAGACACGTCGTCGTCAGTTTGTAAGAAAGCTTTTTGGTAGATATTTTTTTCACACCTTGGGTTACATTGTTGGAGTTTTAGCATGATCCCTAACTTTTTCAAAAATATTATATAGCTTATGATCACCGGAGATAGTGTAGCTTTCCGACAGAGAAAGAATTATTCAAATCGGGCAAGTAGTTTCGGAGCTCAATTCCAACAAACAAACAATATATTTCCTCTTTAAATTTATTAGTGTACTTGGATTAGTGTAGAAAACAAAACCAACATTAAATTAGAATGTAGGTTAGCGCTATCTATCTCTGCCCCTAGGAAGTAAAATCATACATGTGCATCTAGATAAAGCTATTTCATAACGGTCGACACTAGATGTCGTCTAGGAATACCTGCAATGCACTTCGTACAGAACCCTGCACCGAACGTTCCTGCGATTGAAATATGCAATACGTGGCAGTGTAATTTATAGTGCACAGATGGCGCTGCGATAAAGTATCCGTATGGAACCGAATTGGTACTGAAAATGCAATTTTTCAAACTTTGTCAATTATTGAGCGGAGTTTATTGGAATTGTGCCTAATAATACGGTTGAAAAAACACATTACATTACGTATTATGTCACAAAACTAGTTTCTTTACTTAAACGATATTTTATTAGAAGTAGGTACGGTTCAAATTAAGCTTTTAGTTTTTAATTATGTACACCAAAATCTACATTAATATTTTATAGTGGAAAGATTCGTATTTTTGTATGTAACGAAAAAACACAAAAAGTACTGGACCGATTTTAATAATTCTTTTTTTATTAGAAAGCTACATTATCACTGAGTAACTCATGCTATATTTTGTTTCCCGAAACGAGGCGAGGGCGGCTCGCCAGTCGATTAATAAAGTCGTTGAACTGGCAAAGTTAGTAATGCGATGGCTTAGATTTAACGATAGGGCGCTACATTTGAACCTAAGTGCAATGGTCTATTTATATATTGAGACTCTCTAACATAAGACACACATACATTATTTTTACTTTCGAATTCTTACTTATAAATAGACACAATAAGTACTTATCTCTTGTTCTTACAATTATAAGAGACCACAGCATGCTATATTAAGTAGTACCTACCTACAAACAGACAACTTAATTAACTAATATGCACGTACATAGTATCATATTTAATAATATTTGGTATTATAAACGTATGTACCTATTTCACTATGAAAGGCAACAATTCAGGGACTAATTTTGATTGTTTCAATATTTACGAACATATAATATTACATTCGTTAATTACTAAAATTCTGACTGGCATGTCTGCTACAATGTAGGAAGTTCGTTATGTAGAATGTTATAGATTTTATCTCGTGCCGAATTTAATGAAAGCATATTCATGACATGATGAAAATATTAGGCAGAATCCTCAACCGTTCGCTAATTAAGATCGTTTCCATGAAAGTAATATTAGAACGGCAGTATTACATAGGTTTGTATTATGAAGTGGCTTCCCCATATTGCTAATTTTGGAATATTACTACTTTAGGCACTTATTGTAACGGCCGTATTCACAAACGTTACTATGCGACGCGCGGACGCACAGTGCCCAAAATCCTATACGTTTTTGGGTACCTGTGCGTTCCCGCGACGCATAGTAACGTTTGTGAATACAGCTGTAAAACTGTAGAGCATGTGATCTTAAGGAATTATCAACACCAGCCTATTGCAGTCAATTCTGTAAGCTGTTCGCCATTTTAGGCAAACAGTTTACGTCTCCCTAAATGCCCACGCTACCGCAGGGGCAGCTATGGCCTGTGGTACGCCTGTGGTAACTACGCCTTCAATCGTGATGGTTATACACAGACCCCTCTTTCCCAGTGGGCACAATGGGCAAGTGCCCAGGGCCCCGCGATCGATGGGGCCCCTCAGCTCATATACAAAGTACCTAGTTCCTGTCAGGGCCGACGAATAGTGTTATTTCAAAGACAATAGGGGGCCCCATTGTCCTAATATGCCCATGGCCTCCAATATAGGTTGAAGGCGGCCCTGGTTATACATCCAATATTCAGTTGCCAGGGAGTCGTCTTTTATTTAGCAGGGTGCACCACGGGCCGATGAAGGTGGCTTGGAGCGAAAAGATGATGGGTCGCTTCCTTACATCCCTAGATCGTAAGAAAACATATACGCAATGGGGGTTACTGTGTTAATTCGCCACCAGAGGCGCAGGTGTAGCGGTCTTTAAAAAAAGAATCTATGCTTTAAATGCGGAGCTGAGACAAAAAAAATGTAAAGTTAGTCGGACAGCAAGAAAAGCACGTTCACAGGTTATAGTTTATTTACAGCTTACAAAAATTAACAGCATTTTTTTTTGCAAAAACACCGACTTCAATATAGTGACAATGGGACCAACTAGGATGTACCTATACCCTTTCGAACAAAATTTTTCAAATCGGTTAATAATTGTCGGAGATATGTGGCGACAAATATTACACTTAGGTATTATAATTATTTTTATGACTACAATGTAACGATGTACTCGTATATTTTAGTTATTTTATTTTTTATGACTCTTGCTTAATTAATACTGTTTCCTTACTCCCAAAATATTTTATACTAGCAGCCCGTCCCGGCATCGCACGGGAGACTAAATTTTCTACACCTTCGGTTACATTGTTCAAATTTTACCAAGGATCCCTAATTTTTTTTTCAAAATGAAATGTAGCCTATGTCAAATTGGAAGAATGTAGCATTCTATTGGTGAAAGAATTTTTAAAATCGGCCCAGTACTTTTTGAGCCTATTTATTACAAACATACAAAAATAGGTACAAATCTTTCCTCTTCATAATATAAGTGTAGATAATTATAGATATAACCTATATTAATGTTTGATTGATACATTATGTTTGTAAATGCATGGTGCTATTACACCTGTTGATTTATAATTACTTACACCCGATCAAAAGCTATTCGTATGAACATTTCAATATCTAATTAATTGCAAAGCTATTTATTATGATGATTCCAAATTTCACGGGAAGCATTAAAATTTGAACTTATGTGCGTACAAACTCAATTTTCAGTTGAAATTGACTGTCACTCAAATGAGATTTTACACAGCTGTGAATATTATTATTCAATTAATTTATAATTTGTTAATGTAATTGTGGTATCTTCGTTATATATGGTTTCAGTAACGCGCATAATATAACATGTTTAGCACCATATGTATTTTTGCACACGAACAATTGAATAATTTTGGTGTCTATAAATCCGGGAACTTAAAAGGGTTAAACTGCGATCTTCAACCCGGCTGTGGCGATTATGGGTAAAGCCTCCAGTTGTTTGCTCAAAGTGGCGAGCAACTAGAGAGGCCTATGTCCAGTAGTGGACTGCCATAGGCTGATGATGAAAGGGTTAAGCTGATTGGTTTATGATTGATTTAATGTAAGTATGTGATATTACAGGTAGGGACGCGGGCGTTTGCTCTACATCTGTATCCCTGCCACTTGGTGCTCATTGGCGACACAGTGGGCTCTTCCCTAGAGGAGGGAACCAAACACCACGCAGGCCGGCTAGAGACGGCGTGACGGTGCGTAACGTACCTAACACTAGGAAAAAGGTATGTGATGTTATTTATTTTTGCTTCGTTGCTCTAGTGGACTCAGGTGCCACCATACAACCGATTCCAGGCTCTATTCTCGCGTTTTTGTTACTGCGTAAAATTGTTACTGCGTTTTTCTCTATAGAAATTGCTCAGTACACCAGATCTCTGGATTCGGGAAACCCCGTGTATTGAAACGTACGTTAATCCGTTGGTCCTGCGCATGCTCTTCCCCGTATGTAGGTATATAGGTTTTTAGACATTAATAAAATCTAAAGTATAATAGTAACATTGTTTAATGAGTTTACTAATGGCATTCTATCTTTAAAATTTTAACAAGTTAGCATTATACAATCCAAAGTTATGAGTGTTCAAAGAAATGACGAAACTTTTCGTTTTCGAAAAAAGATAGGTAGTTAGCTTCGCTTGGCTCGTCTTGGCGCTTGGCGCCCATGCGCTTCGCTTGGCTCTTCTTGGCGCGGGCACTACCGTGCTCCCAGATAGGTATAATGAGTATTTTAATTTGATATTCACGCAAAAATGTCGTCCAATTTAGATCTTCTGTTTTTATAATTACATTATGACACAATAAGGCACAATAAACTGTATTGAAGTTTCACAAATCATGCACAGTAGTGCAATATTGAGTTAATACTTTTAGTGCACGCGAAGCCGTTCTATCTTGATACATCTAAGTGCTCGTATATAGAAGTCTTACAGGTAGCCTAGACTTGTTTGAAACAAAAGCCCAACTTATATCAGTATACTTAACTAGTTTTACCGTAAGGAGATAGCTCTTATACGATAATTACACGCGAAACTTAATTTTGTAATTAATTTTCTACTGTTCTTTAGTCCTAGGTACTTTCTTGGGTATTCTTTCTTTGGAATATAATAAGTACTTAATATAAACTATGATTTCACAAACGAAGTTTCTTTTGCAAAGTTTTCGTTATTAGCTTGAACTAAAAACAAAATATGGTGCGGTCTTTCAATGTTAGTCTCAAAGGGATGAAAACCTATTGTTTATCGTTTACTTTATGCTGTTCGCCCGATAATTTGCTGTTACCCGGAACTTGAGATATCTACGGTTACCGCCAGAGATTGTTCTAGAAAGTATTCCTAGATACGGAAAATTCTTAACTTAAGGTATATCTTATTTTCCCTGATTATGATATAATAATTAATAAACAAATACCCAACCGAGACATCACATACCATGCTGGGCCAAACAGCGCCATCTAGTCACAAACTTATACATATATATTTTATATTATAGTACGTTTAAATATATCATAGTTATACATATAATATGTATTAAGTAGATAAATACTTACGTTATCTATCGCTTTTTAGTTATGCAGGTACAGTTTTTGTCAGATTAAAGTTTGGTCGCTTGAGTTTTTTGAAGAAGTTTATTTAATTTTTTGGAAACCCCCATTAGATTTCATTGATTAGATAATAATGACCTAATGAATTGATTATTATTTAATGAAGTTATTTATAAATGAGACAAGTACAGACTACTTAAGAGAGGTAGGGCATAGCGAATCTTCGCTCGAATTGAGCTGCCCATCGGGGGAAGGACCTCCACCCTATAGAATACTGCAGCCAAATGACCTCCGGGTCGTGTTTCTGCTGGTGAGTAGGGTCTCCGGAGCTCGTGGGGGGTAAGGGTTGGGCCGGCATGGCAGTGGCAACTGACAGGTAACTAACCAGTTACTTGCCAGTTGTCACAGCGACTTGGGCTTCTCTTTCGCTTTCCATCAGGCGTAGGGAAGCCATTATGTCAAGCTATTATAAAAAAAAAGTACACCAACGGCGTCTATAAATCCTAAGTTTTTACCTGATCAGTTATGAATATCTCTTAATGTATCTGGCAAAGTATATATTTTCAGGAAACATTTCGAGCACAATTTATTAATTCAAACCTTCATTATCGCCTCGTCAATGCGTGAAAACCGCAAAATCAGTTTAGTAGTTTCGAGTTTATCGCGTTCAGCCAGACTGCGGTTGTATGCTGGTTGCACATACGTTATAGTCATTTGACGGATCATTCAGATTTCAGCGGGACTTTTTGATATACAAGGACTGGTATATTGGGTGGGAGATACGTTGTATAAACGTAGGATCATCACATCATCAGTCTCTGGCAGTCTACGGCTGGACATAGGTCTCACTTGGCTTTGGCTCACTTGTCTTGGTTCGTCACTTGGCTTTTCGCATCCAGCGCTTGCCAGCCATCTAGACCTTTGTCCTCATATTATTACATTAGCAAAATATTATATTCGAAAAATATTATATTCTAGCCAATCGCAATCCTATGGATGGATGCAAACTAATTGTATGTAAGGTGTTTCAGTTCCAATCTCTTATATAGTACCACAGAAAAGTGGCCTCCTTTCGCCCAACGGAAAGGAAAGATAGGCTCAAGCCGTTGCCAAATCAATGACTTGTTAGTTGCCACCGCCATGCTCTACTATGAAAGGAACTAGCTGATCAGGACATCATTAACATCGGTAGCAATATATGTAAATAAAAATAAATAGGGACTTAACTTATTGTTTCACTGTCAAACTGTTAACATAACTCATACGCATTACGATTTGCGCAGGATGGCTGGCAAGTGCTGGATGCGAGAGGCCCGGGACCGATCGAAGTGGCGGGCATTGGGAGAGACCTATGTCAAGCAGGACTCATGTGGGCTGATGATGATGATGATAACTCATACTAAATTTAAAATTGTTAGGTTTTTTCTCTCAGTCATGGAGTATATTCAAGAAATTAGTCTTGTTTAACAACTAAGTAAGTAGGTACATACTTCTACTTCATTTTTAAATATATATTTAGCCTTTATTGTCCCACTTTTTCTACTACATAAGTACATGAAAATAAATTTTCAAGCGTCAGGGTCATCGCTACAGACGATCGTGTACTAAATGGATCCTTAACATGAACAGTAATGACATTTATGACTACAATGAATGAGAAGTATGGCATATTTCTGCCATTTCAGCCGACGAATCGTTTGACGAACACGCACATCTCCAAAATAACTACATTTATCTGTACATGTATAGAGCTTGGGGGAATGTCCCGACCGGAGAGTTTATTGTGGTAGGGGAGCCCAAGGGGGGATTTCGGGAGTTACTAAAGCGCGGCAGATTAACATATAGGGAGATACCTTGTACCCGATTAAATACTTCCAACAAACATGAGTCCCGTAAATGCGGCCGCCCGTCAAGGATAAAGGATCAGATTAGTAAAAAAAAGTTGATCATCAGAAATTCTTGAGCGCGTCAGATTAAGGTAGGGTGAGTTAGTTACATGCTAAAAAGTATATATTCCACTAATCTGACAATTTCCGATTGTCGATAAAAAGTTACTGGGTTACAAACTTGTAAAAAAAAAACGTCATCTCGACTTTCTCGAGCGTGGCTAAATTTTTTTTTATTTTGAAGGAAATAATTCAACGTTCACAAAAAATATATAATCTGACGATTTCCATAAGCCGAAGTGAGGAAAACTAATTAATAAAGTTTAATGCGTGCAGCTACGTAATCCCTGTATTCCCCACTCCGCGTTTCTATTCCTCTCTCACTTTTTCTCTATCTATGACTCTCTCACTCCGTCCCCACTCTGGTTTCTGTTGCCATGACGCCATGACGCCAAAGATTTGAAAAAATAATAAAAAAAATTTTTCAATTGTCAGATTAGGCGAATCCCTCTAGATAATCGTCAGATTATGAGACAGCACGTCTAGGGTATATAGATGAACCATATATATCTTAATCTGACGCGCTCGAGTATTTCAAAATGGCGATTTTTTTTTACACAGTTTAAAAATGGCCGCGAGTTTGGGTCACATCCAAATCGTCAGATTATTATATAAGCGCTTTTTTTTAGGTTCACTTAACACCCCCTTAGAAAATCTGACGCGCTCGATTAAGTTTTTTTTTTTATCGATTTCAACCCTTACGTATGACTACCCCCACCATGGAAACAATCAGATTAACATACGTACATCTTCCAAAATACGTAAAACATTTATGCTATCAATATCTGACGCGCTCCAGTATGTCCATGCATCGGTTTTTTTTTACATTTTTGAAAATTTATAGCCGCTCCCCCCACCAATGAAAGTGTATATATTATATAACATTTTTTTCTTCTAATTATCTAAGCTTCGCAATCGAATAGGTCTCTATAGTGCTCGAGTAAATCCCGATTTAGCATCCCGGGCTCCCCTACTATTGGCGTGTTCCGTCTAAATAAGACAGTTTCTCGTGACCTAATAAAGAAACTCGGTGACATTTGAAGATACTCGTATGTGTTCTACCCACTACCGACGCGTTGTGTCAACTATTATCACTGCCTTATAGTGTGATCCAGAAGTTCCCAAACTTTAATCTTTAATGGTGTGCATATGCGTTTTTCTAAATGCGCTCTAACCAACTCATATGATAGTCAGCTATATAAGCTGGATTTATAGTTAAAGTTACTCAAGCTTTCGCGGCGCCACTCCCACTGTTTTCGACACTTTGGGAATTACACTATAACCTATAGGTAAGATTGCAAAGATAGAGCTTTTCTAGTAGCATAGGTCGTATAGGTAGAGGCTTTTTTTCCTAATGGAGATTAATAGGGGATTTAAGTTACTGCGACTGTGTATGGGCTAATATTTCTAAAACCTTGCTTTTGTAGCTATTTAAATATGTTCCAAACTTAGTTACCATGTTACTTCGATTGTTCAATTTTAGCTCCTACCATATTGATTGTAAGCATCAAGCGTAAAATCCTGTACGTACCTATATACTCGTACATGAATGCATATCATAAGAATCTACAGGAACGAAACAATATATTGATTCAGTAATTTGTTGTACTAGAAAGTTGACTTTACCTAAACAAAAGACCAATTTACTTTAGGTAGTCCCATAAAATTTGTTCAATGTTATCATCATTGTATAATTAAAGGCTAGTTAAAAGTATGATGAAAAAAAATACCAGTAGCTACTGGCGTTTCACGTTACCGTAGCACACGGAAAAAAGGCAAATAAACACGGTGCATGAACCGCGGTAAATTTTGCTAAAAAGTTTGCGTAAAACAAGGCTTCGTCATTCCATTCGCCGAATCCCACCGATGATAGCAACTGAACCGTTTCCCATCACATACGCGTCAATTAATATTTTTTCATCCACATACAGGTGGAGTTTACCTTGAGTATCATAAAATTGAAATACATAGTAAGTTAAGCTTTTTTCAAAATAAAATTGCTAATTATGGAGTTGTTAATTTCGTTCGGGATGTAAGTTGTAAATGGTGGTGAGCAAAATCTACAGAAAGCATGTTTTTTTTATAATAGAACGTACTGGCCTCTTGCCACCTGAAGGGAAGCGAGAGAAAAGCCCAAGTCACTGCAGGAACGGACAATCAATTGAGTTTTAGACTGACTGAACTCGAAACGCGACTAACGATTTAGTATCTCCCAAAGTAAAATTGTCAGTATTGAGTTGCTAACAAGTGTTGGGGACAAAAGTTGTAAATTTTGGTGGTGAGCCAAGACTGCAGATTGCATGTTTGGCATGTGGGTTGGTGACCGCAGAATTTCTTTTTTTTAATCAAGGCTGAACCTCCAACGAGATGGTTCGATAACTTTATCAATGTTCCAGGGTACCGTTGAATCGAGAATAGATCGTTTCGGCAGTCTTTGGGGGAAGCCCACATCCAGGAGTAGACGTTGAAAGGCTGATGATGGGTCAACAATGAAACTGTTAGAACTTATTAAAAATTTCCTCTTTCCTTTTGGCATGAAGCATTTTAAGAGCCGGCATGATGGCGATGACAAAATATATGTATAGTCAACGATTTTGTTATATGTCCATTGCCGCACTTGGGTTTCTATTTCGCTTTCCATCCCACTGGAGGGCTAGACACTATGCTGTACCTACTATGATGAAAAACAAACTTATTTTTCTTTATCTCCAGTGCAATTCCGTTCCGTTCGGCAGTAAAACACGGACGATTATAATTTCCATTGAAACTATCACCAGGATTTAAGTTGGTGTATTTTCAAGTAGGTTACTCATCTTTATAGCTCTCTGTTTATAGCCCGAAGGAATGGTAGAACTATAACGTTCTTTATGGGAATGAACCACGAAGCAAATACTCCGTGGAATGAACTAAACGTAGTGCGTTATGCATTTCCCGAGAGCCGGGATTGCCGTATCGGCGAACTTAGTACGCCATTCTCGAACTAGATGGAGCGAGTACATTTGCATGGTGGCTTGCTAAAGCTGGATGAGAATGGAGGCTTATGCTCGGTCACGGGCAATCGGAGAGGTCTATAGGCGTGTATAGGACTAAGAGCGATATTTAGGCGTTGCTAACATGCGGAGTTACTAACTATACGTAGGTGCGTTACAATTGAAACCTGCTTTTCCAGATATGTAATATGTATTTTTGCAGCACATTATGTAAAGCGTTTTACTTGTAACTAAGGCACAGATGATCCGAAACTACGATTTCGGATTAGGTCAACTTAGTAAACGTACTTTTATTAATTGTCAAGACCAGGTGGCATTGCATTGACTAAGTATTTTTAGTAGATATCGGACGGTTCAGGTACCTGCATTTAATACAAGAGGGAGCCAAATCAAATGTAGTGATGTAAAGACCGGCCCGCCTATTCAAATTACGGAAACATAGTCTAATACGAAATCAATGCTTGCCTTTTTAAAAGACTTCAAAAAAAAGGAGGAGGTTCTCAATTCGACTGATTTTTTTTGTTGTATTTTTGTTACCACATATCTCCGAAAATTGTGAACTGATTTGAAAAACACTTTTTGGCCTACCTAGTTGGTCCCATTGTCACCATAGTAAAGTCGCTTTTTTTTTTGCTAAAAAATGCTTTTATTAATCTAAACAGTTTCAATATGACGAACTATAGATACCGAAATCGAATTTATTTTCGTATTATTCTGAATAGGCGGCAGGTCAGCAGGGCTATTCATAATGTCAATTTCGGAAACTGCGAGAACGTTTCCGAATCCGACCGGAAACAGGCTTTGTGAATAAGCCCGCAGCTCCGTGATTAGTGTGCCACATTCTATCATTTGTATGGGACATTCATTTGTTCGTCTACCATTTTAATACATCGTCATCATCAGCTTGAAGACGTCCACTGCTGGGCATAAGCCTTCCTCGATGACATTTATCGTTTGGGGGGATTTGTTGCCTTAGTCACAACGCCTGGCAGGCGTCCGTGTGGTTTCTGGATTTAGAATAGGGCATCATCTGATCCTGTGGGTGTCGTAGAAGACTCAGGAAACGGGCAGCGTTTACCTACCTTGGAACAGATAAACCCTACTGCTGTCACCAATGTTAATACATTCATAAACAAAGGCCACGCGCAGCTTATATTTTTCTTCTTTTTAAATACCACTGAAATTCTATAAACACAATAAAGAGAAGGTAATTATGAAATATCAACAATAGTGAAACGGTTAGCCTTTGTTAGGCGGACCCTCTATGGAGTCCGGACACGCTGTAGCTATATTGCTATATTGCCCCGTTGTTCGCCTCAATTCGGCTGCACAAATAAAAACGATGTAATTGTTTATTTCTCCTCAATTCAATGCTTTAGGGTAGGGTTTACTACCTATACCCGCGACTTAGTTCAAGAGGACGTGGCCTAGGTATATTCTGTGTCCGTGTTGTTTCGGATTTAGAATAAGACCAATGCATTTCATCCCGTGAGTGTCGTAGTAGACGAGTTAGGGAAAATCAAGAAACTGGCAGCAGCGTTTTACAAAAGAAAACCTACTGCGGTAACTCGTCCGTCAAGCGTGGTGACTAAGGCAAATCCGCCAAGTGACTATTGTCATCGAGGCCTATGTCCAGAAGTAGACGTTTGCAAGCTGATGATGATGATGATAATCTTTTACATGCTCTAAAATTCTCTCTTTAGATAAAGTACTAAATATATTTTTTTATTTTATTTTAACGTGCCTAGACTCCGCGCATTCACTCCATTCAAAATCAATCTATTTATAGTTTTGTGCGGGCGTATTCGTTCGTCAGGGGATTCGCAAGTTATAAACAAACAGTTAAGTACACATTAAGTTTATAATTGAATATTCTATATAACAACATCGTAACAATCAAAACTTATCACTCTCCACGCGTACGTAACAACTTCGCGCAAAGATACAAGAACTTTTATGTCAACACAAACATTTTACTCAGTAAATATATACTTTTTATTTTTCTATCGCATCCGATGGGATGGAAGGAAGATTTTCTTCGACATACGCGCTAGGTTTATCGATACTATCGACAAAAACACTGGGATTACAACTTTTCCCTCCAACGTTTAAGCGAGAATGAACTTCGTAGCTGCGACATAATTGTCTTAACACTTGAATAGCGTCACCAGTGATTTATTCTAATGTGTTTCATTGATACATTGGTGCACAATGGATCAATGAAACACATTAGAATAAATCACTGACAGAAATAAACGTTCAGTCTTCATAAAATAAAAAACAATACATTCCGCAATCGCAGATATAAACCATGATTTAGTTCATTCCTTGGCCTTAACCTTAGATCTGAATACGTCTGCTCAAAATCTGACTATTAGATTTCGAATAAAAGCCTTATTGTAACGACTACGCCCAATGGCCTTCTCAACAACTTCAGACGAATTCTTGGGAGCCATCAACACTGGATTTATATTAAGCTTGTTGTTCTGAATATATATACCTCGGTAGAATACTACCGAGGTTCTACCGAGGTATCCCTGCCTGAGAAGCTTGCGCTCCGGTCAATATAGTGGTCAGTGGTGTCGTGCATCGCAAGATGCAGGAAGGACACCACACCGTCCTCCCGAGGTGTGCCGTCCACGCTGAGCGGCACAGGGCTACTACACGCTGTTGGGGGGTTGTGTCGAATCCCTCCGGGCATCCCGACCCCCCTCAGACAGAGCGCTCTCAGAGGGTTATAAAAAAGGTATCAAACATACCTACATACAATGATCGTTATAAAAAAGATATTGGGCTAAATCGCCTTCCAATACACTTAGAAATAGGGTGATGTCATTTAGTCTGAGCGTTGAATGGACACCCCGTAAAAGTATGCAATATTGCACATGCCAACTAATGAATGAAATTAGCCGAGAACTTAATATAGCTGCAATGCAGGCGCTTTAAGCTGTAAGCCTGTGCTACAAACACGTTATCAGCCACAGTAGAGAAAACATACCGCAAGTCCGAATTTGAAACTTTGAATGAGTTGCAACCAGTTTGATGTGTGTATACCCAGCGGGACCCTGCCTTGAATTCGATCTACAGCTATAGTTTAACATCAGGAGTAATTAGTACCTTCCAAATTGTACAAATTAAAAATTAGTACCTCAATAGTTTTAGAGAAATCATTAATTATATTCCAGCAGGACCCTCCGCCGTTTGATGATCTTCAGACAAATGGTATACATTCCCGTTTAGGGGCATATTAGTACCTTAGAAATACATCAATATTATTTTCAAATTATTATTAAATTATGAGAAATGCACCTACGAAACTTTTATCTATCCAGCAGGACCCTATTACATTTAGACATTATTAGCTCCGACAGTCACATATCTTATTTGCATTTAATTAGTACCTAATAAACCATTTGTTTAATTAAAATATATTGGTGGCCACGCTGGGCCACTCAGCGCCATCTAGCCCCAAACTAAGCCGAAGCTTGTACTATGGGTACTAGACAACTGATAAACTTACTTAGATACATTTTTTTTTTGTAAATAAATACTTATTATACATAGAAAACACCCAGACCAATACAAACAGACATGTTCATTATCACTTATCACTTATTACTTCCATGATACATTTTTTTTGTAAATAAATACATATTATACATAGAAAACACCCAGACCAATACAAACAGACATGTTCATTATCACTTATTACTTCACTTAATACTTCCATGATAAAAACATAATATGGCGGTACAGTAATCCGGGACAGTCGGCCGCGCAACGTATTTTCATACACTGAGTATTGACTATTGACGGCATCGCCCGCAATGCACGGAATTCTACCTTTAGAATTCAATTCATAGTAATAGTGAAAACTAGTCGTCAGTGTTTACATTTAGCTGCTAAATGCAGTGGCGACACAGGGGGGTTTAGTAGGTATACCCTCCCATTTCGGGAGGTGTGAGTCCCACACACCATGTCACCTCCCCCCGGAGGTGGCATGACGGTGCCTTATGCATTCCCCTCTAAGAATTATTCAAATCGGTCCAGTAATTTCGGAGCCTATTCGTATCAAACAAACAAACAATCAAATCTTTCCTCTTTATAATATAAGTATAGACTAGCTGTGCCAGCGGCGTCGCACGCGTGGTTATCGGGTTTTAAAAACAACGGACTTCCATAAAATGTGCTTAAATTTTAAGTTAGACCTCTAGCAATACATTAGTGAAAACCGCATTCAATTCCATGCAGTAGTTTTCGCGTGATGCGCGTTCAAATATACAGGTAAAAATTTATCCCGTTTTTCCAACACTTCCCTTTACTGCTCTGCTCCCATTGATTGTAGCGTGATGAAAAGTATACTATAACCTGCCCAGGAGTATAAAGAATAATTTTATTGTACCAAGTTTCGTTAAAATCCGTTGAGTAGTTTTTGTTTTTATAACGAACATACAGACAGACAAAAAATTTACTGATTGCATTTTTGGCATCAGTATCGATCACTAATCACCCCCTGATAGTTATTTTGAAAATATATTTCATGTACAGAATTGACCTCTACAGATTTATAAGTATGTATAGATGAACCCTAACGAACGTAAAACTTTATCCCAAAAGGTAATAAGTATTTCTCGGCACAGAAAAGCAGGATCCTTTTACAGAAATATTTACTAAACATGTGTTAGTTACAGTTAAATTTTTACTTTTATAAAATCCCGGATCCTTCTACAATTCTTTTAAGACTCATCATGATCATCAGCCTGAAGCTTGATTGATAATTGTTTTAGGGGGATTTGCCATAATCACCACGTTTGGCAGGCGGGTTGGTGACCGCAGCAGGTTGTAACGCTATGTAAACGCTTTTGCCCGTTTCCTGATATTCCTTTAGTCTTCTATGACACCGAAGGGATGTGATGGGGTGGTACTATTCTAAAACCGGCAACCGGAGTTTGTAACATGACACTTTTAAGACTACTTTCGGCTTATATCAGTACAGTATTTTAGCGAATCCCGGTTTGACCTACGCTTCACATTAGGACACACATAACACATTAGTGTCTACGCAGCCTTTACCTACATCCACAGCCACGAACGCGACACAAACAGATCACAAGTCAGCCATAATAACGGAACGGGCATACGTACACAATTATATAAAGCGGATTGCTAACTTCAGACGGGACTGAAATCGTCTGGCGCAATTTTAAAAGATAATCCGTGTTAGCGTCTGTCGTGTATCTGAAATCCGTAAGAAACCCGCGGAGGATCTTTCTATATAGAGAGTCTGTACATGACAGACTCTTTACCTATGTATAGAGATATTCGTATTATGTATCGACAGAACAAAGAAAGGGCTCTTTTGTGGAAGTTTATTTTACGATCCAAGGATCATTCGCTGCATTCGTTCTTTCAGGAGAAAGTTTTTGGGAGAACATTAGATTAAGAAAGAAATGTGGAAAAGGTGTTTAGGTGTAAAATAAATCTCAAGATCAAATAATAACAGAAGATAAAAAATAGAAATAGGGTATTGACTTGAATTACTAATATATAAAATGAATGTTATTTTTCCTTTCTTTAACCTCAACATCCAATACAACCGAAAATTTTATGCTCGTATGGTGCTTTTGTTACGTAATCTTACTCAGGTATATGCTTGTTGGAGTAAACGCAAACACCGGAACTATCGCCGAGTCGTCGCATCACTAGTCGCACGACCCATCACTACCACGTTACATCTTTTTCTCTCTGACTCTGACACCGCGTTACGATATACTGTTCAATTTGTAATTACTTATAAATCAGTAAATAAGTACTAGATTTGTATTATCGTGCTTTATTTAATAACTACAATGCTTCCGGGCGTCAACATCTGGTGCTGATGATGAAGCCACAGAACTCCTTAACGGTTAGGAGTTAGGGGACAGTACTGCCATTGGTTGATGGAAACTAGGTAGTAGTATGTACTTATGCAGGGCTAATAGGGCAGGTGCTTTGGTAAGTAATTTGCTTGATTCTAGATCGCAAAGTCATCACTTGACTTAAAGCAATTTTTTTTTCTTTCCTAAGTAAAACTCTTAAGGAAATTAATTAGCATTTATTCAAGTTCACAACACATTAACGATCGAAATCGAAAAATAAATTGACTATAAAAAAAAATTAAACTGACTTCAAAAAACACAAACGACCAAAACTTTGATCTGACAAAAACTGTACCTGCATAACTAAAAGTAAAAAGTGATAAATAACGTAAGTAAGTAATTATTATAATTTACTTAATACATATTACGAGTAGGTATATGTATAACTATAATTATTTAAATATTTACAATTATCACTTATTTATTTATTTATTTAATCTTTATTGCACAAAGAAGGTACAAATGGCGGACTTAATGCCTTAATGGCATTCTCTACCAGTCAACCATTGGGCGTGCCAGAAAACTATGATGTGGTGCGGTAATAGGTATATTGACAACTGCTATAATTATTTATACTAATATACAGGTAATGCACATAGGTACATATATATTTTATTCAATAATATTACATACAGAATTTTTAAAGTTATAATATAATAATATACTTATAAAATATAATATATATATGTTATGGACCAAGTGATAAATTGGGCATTATTTATAATGCCCGGGCATTATGATAAACGCCCAATAAAAGAGGGCAATTTGATAGTACTTGTTCAAATAATCAAATTGACCGGGCATTATATATTTTGTCTATCTACATTTAGGCAAAGTAATAAAACATATTTTAATAACAATTTCTTGTATAATTATTGCTATTTAACTTTAGGTCAACTAAATGTTAAACAAACAGACTCGTTATACATATTATTATTATAACACCTTACTACTCTTTATTTGGCCTACATAATTCGTTTTTAGTAATTTTCAGTACATAAGCTTAATAAAAGTCAAATTAAAATGAAAGTCAAATAAAATAGGATATAATAAGCAAGCGGATTTAAATGCAGTATTTTGTAGATATTCTCTCTTATGAATTTTACTCTCTCTCTATTAAACTTTAAATAGAGGTTACTAATTTTATGTCGTAAACACACATCTTTTGATTAAGATTAAGATCAAAAGAAGTGTCTCATTTTTACGGCAACAGGCCCATTGTAAAAAGTTACAATAGGCCTGTTGCCGTAAAAATGTAATTTGTCCGACTTTTAGATTGTTCAAAAATAAAAGACACATATTTATTTTTTCATTTGTAAATTAGACCAAAAATCACAAAAATATAGCCCGTTAAAATTAAGCGTGACGTCAAAGAGTGGGAGTTTTTACGCCACTGAGTGACAACTCCTACATTGTGATGTCTTGTATCTTTGTTATTTTTTGATTAAATTAAAAAGAAAAAATACGTGTTCAACATATTTTTATAATCTAAAATACGGACTAAATGTACTGTAATTATTTTGACCCTGGAAACATCCCTATTGTAAACGTTGGTTTTACGATAAAGATTATTACAGATATACAATCAGGAACATAGCGGTTACACGTAGAGTAGTTTAAGAATAAAGAATAAATAACCTAAAGTATGCCACGCTGGTCCTTCCATCGACATCGACATCTAGCCCCAATAACTATTTATTAATCTGAGCCCAAACTATATAGGCCGAAACTTATACTATGAATACTAGACAACTGATAAACTTAAATTTTTATTTTGTAAATAAAGTTCATGCACACAAATGTTTGTACTGTGCGGGGATTGAACCCACAACCTTTGGCTTAGAAGGCAGAAGTCACTACGAAATGAGCCATTGGGTCTATCAGTTAATAGGACATACAATTGAAACTATAGTATATTGTATACCTTCGTGCAGCAAATAACAGATTTATTTCGTCCATATTCGCTTACAATGCAAAACTAAACAAATAATATGTTAGACGCGTCTTTCTTTTCCCGCAACTCGTAAATTTTTGCGTTGTTATCAAATTGACCAATTGTCAAGTAGCAATACAATAATGACCGGCAATGTGATAAATAATGAAGTTTAGATAGTAATTATCATTTTGCCCAATAGAGTTTGGCATTATTCATAATGACCGCGCATTATAAATAATGCCCGCATTAATCACTTGGTCCATAACATATACATGAATATAAATACATACACACATATATATATATATATATTTATACACATAACATTCAGACAGAAACATTAACTAAAGATATAACAAAAAAAAAGAGAATGATGACAGATTTAGGCGGTGTTCAAGAAAAGGTCACGAATTGATCTCTTAAATGCGAATTTATTAGAAGAGGATTGAATATCCCTAGGAAGAGAATTCCACAGCCTGATAGCCGCCAAAGTGTAAGACTTTGACATGTAGCTAGATTTGTGAGCGGGAGTGCGGAGTTTGAGAGCATTGCAGGTGCGAAGGTTGCGAGAGGCATTCTCACTGAGGAAGGAAAATTTACATTTTAAATAATCAGGAGCATGAGGGTCTTTAAGAATACTAAAAAGAGAACAGAGTGTTCTCAAACTCCGACGTTGCCGAATAGGAAGCCATTTCAGGCGCGACCGATAATGGGAGATGTGATCATATTTACGAACCCCGAAAATAAAGCGTATACAGTTGTTTTGAAGGCGCTCAATTTTGTTTAAGAACTCTTGAGATATGTTCGAGCAGCACACATCCCCATAATCAATGACCGGAAGTACTAGAAGCCTGCATTAGAAGAATTTTGGTATCAACAGGCAGAAAATTTTTCAGCCTGTAAAGCGCGCGCAGGGTGGCAGACACTTTCCTGCTGGTTTCAGCGGTCTGCTTGTCCCAAGAAAGAGTGTCGTCCATATACAGGCCAAGATTTTTAACATGTCGGGAATAGGGTATACGAATACCATCAAAGTAAATGTTGTATTCTGTGCTGACATCAATTTTAGCAATTTGTCGCCGGTTCCCGAAAATGATAGCCTGGCATTTTGAGGGGTTCACTGCTAAGCCGAACCTAACAGACCAATCCTGGATATATTGAAGGTCTCTATTTAAGGCATTGGTGACTTCTCTGAAAGAGTCCGCTTCGCCATGCCTATAAAGTTGGAGGTCATCAGCGTAAAGATGATAAGAAGTATTTACTTATATTTGAAGTCTGTTTAATTTTTTTTTTAAAGTATGTTAAAATATTTTCGGTTAAAAGTAAGGGTCTACCTACACAAAGGAAACGTTTAAAAAATTGTCAACATCCGTATTGCAGTTTATTCGGTATTTCGCTATGCGGAGTGCGTTGTGGAGGTATAGTAAAACGATATTGCAGGGAATGCCGTGGCAGAACTATGCAAAGATTCAGGATTTATTAAACATTACTTTGAGATTTTTATACAATTTGTTTATTTTATGAAATGGTACAAAAATGTTGTTTTAATAATAGCAGCCTTTGACGTAATGAAAGTATTCAATTGCTGTTGTATTATAACGATATATATATATATATTAAAAATTGATATTTTTAAAATAAAAACCCAGGCCTTTAGTAAAATAAACAATACGAAAATAGCCGGTTACCTCATTTACTCATTGAAATAGAAATGAATTTTACTGCTCAATATCACTAAACTGCCACTGAAGTATTAATCAATATTGTTCAATAACATGTTCATTGTTCAATATCATGACGGTATTTTTTTGTAATCTGTACTCGTACTACTTTTCACAGATTTTAAACACCATTGAAAAATCAGTCAGCATGCCCGTGAGGTGTGAATGATATAAGATAAATTGGACTGTTATTGCGATTAACATTTTTAAAGCGTGTTTTTATATCCTCAATGGGTAGACACTTAATTGTGCCAATTACGAGCTATTAAAGAAACACGTGATATTGGGGATTCGCCGGATGGGAGACACAATTTATGAACTTACAAGCATAGTTTGGTGCGTAGGTGACAATGACATTAGGGCTTTAATGTAGAACGAAGGTCTACGTCGTTTATCGTAACTAACGCCCGCCCTGGTGCAAAATGTCACAGTCAACATTGATTTCTGACATTTTTGTTCCACAGTAACGCCCTCGTGTTAATATCACCCACATGTCAAAATATCTTTGTCGAAATATAGGTAAGTACGGTGGTACTTGGTAATGTACGAATAAATTATGACAATGATACTTTTTGTACTGCATCATACTTTTTGTATCATCATCAGCCTCTTGCAATCCATTGCTGACCTAGGCCTCTCCATTTACTCGCCACTTTACTTAATACTGGACCTCTCTCGGATCTGCGGAAATCGTCACTCCACCTGGTCTGAGGTGGTCCTACACCACGGTCGACGAGAAACGATATCCTCTTCAAACCGCCCCCCACCTCCCTTCCAACGGTGGTCGGTTCTGTGGCTGATATGCCCAGCCCACCGCCACTTCAGCTTGCTAATCCGATGTTATAAAAGCAAGGTGAGTGACTATTTTTAAAAGCCATTTGTAATACTGCAAGTATTAATACCTAACATTAGCTTCTTCAAACAATCGGCCGAATTACGAGTAGATAAATAACGGCGTTTTACCTTACAATAAAACGCTTATTAACGTCTTACCTCATTCGAAGCCTAAACAATTAGAGAGGTAACTCGATTTTTGACGCTGTGGCGGAAATAGTGCTTAATTTGACTAACAATTCCCCGACGTATCCGTTATAGTAGTTCTCAAAACGTCCACCAGGTGGCGAAGTTGAGCTGTTTGAACGGAGCCATTTTCAAGTCATTGTGATTTCATTTTCCAGCAGGCAGTTTTATAAAATAGGCTTATATAAATAACTAGCTTTTGCCCGCGACTTCGTCCGCGTGTTTAAATTTATACATACAAAAGTTTTTTCCCGCTAACTCCCGTTCCCGTGGGAATTTCTCAAAATACAGCCATAACTAAACTTTATATTTACTAAGGTACCTGCATGCCAAATTTCAAGCGTCTAACTTAAGCGGTTTAGATTTTTCATACAAAAGGATTTTCCCGCTAATTCCCGTTCCCGTGGGAATTTCGGGAATTCCTTTCTTAGTGCACCCCTACGGTACCTAAGCTACGTCCCTTCCAAATTTCAAGTGCCTACGTTTAGCCGTTTGGGCTGTGCGTTGATATGTCAGTCAGTCAGTCAGTCAGTCAGTCAGTCAGTCAGTCAGTCAGTTTCTCCTTTTATATATATAGAGCCTGTTTGATATCGCCCGCGTGGATGTTTTAATAATGTAACACAATAAGTTTAAATGTATTGAAGCGAGTAAACGCTATCAGTGATAGACCATTTAATATACCAACAACACCTGGAAGTGTAAGTAGTAAGGTGTCATGAGGTATTAAGTTATAAATAACATGGTAAAAATCCAACAATAAAGTTAATAATGCTTTAATTTATTGGAACAGGTACAATTACAATAACGTAATGACTAGTAGTTTTTGTTGTTGTATTGTCGTAAGTTTAGACATACGACAGTTCATAGTTCTGAATAGGTCATAACAACATAACTGTCAAACCATAGAACAAAAAAAAGAAAGAAATAAATAAATTGCCATTAATCTACCTTACGACACATGGAATAAGATAAAAATGCCAAAAGGATATAAGTATGTAAAGAAATTGGCTGAAATAATTCATTACTTATAATTTGTAATTGTCAGTTATAATTATTAATTTGCTATGAGAGGGGCCATAGCAGATACCACGTTGTTTGTTAAGAAGAACCAATTTCTTGTAAATAATTACATAATGAATAAAGAAAAACGGGAGTTTTCGTTTAGCTTAGTAGTAGTAAAGACTAGATTTTACCTGGATTAATTCCAGGTAAAATCTAGTCCTTCAGACCGGCCTAGACTATTCACATCGGGGCGCCATACGGCAATATGCAAATACGCTTTGCACAAATCATTTGACTCTAAAATTGAAATACCCTACGCGGGTATCTTATATTTGACGGACTGGCTTGCGCAGCAGGCTCGTTTGAATTTTTGTACTGTCCTGTACAGCAGGCTAAAACTTCGTATTCACATCGGGGCGCAATACGGCAATATGCAAAAATGCTTTGCAAAATTGGTTATAAAGAGACCGAAGGCAGGAAGCAGTCACTCACTCAGAGTTTAGTATTGAACTGCTGAGTAGGCTAAAAAGTAACCTTGCCTCCACCCGAATACACATACATAGTGGTATGTCGGCGGCTAGTTAAATAATTTAAATCTCAGCTTAAAGACGAATTACGCCCTTTTCCACAGTTATATTCAGATATATAGCGGCATGTATGTAGCACACCATATGTTTGCCATAAACTATTTGAATTTGAATAGATCGCCCGATATTTTATTGTAATTACGCCCAATACAGTGTTGTTAAACATTCGTTACTAAAAATAAGCAACTACGATTGCTTCTTAACATTTTAATTTCACTTTGCAAAGTATTAGGTATCTTTATATGCTTAACTTTTCACATATAACATGGCAAAATTATGCATGAATAAAAAACATATACTCGTATATACATTAGACTAGAAAGATTTAGTAAATAAAAACTGAAATTAAGCATAATATATAAGTTAAGCGCATAGTAGGTATGCGGCAAATAAGGGCGTAATTACGTTTATAACTGAGTATAATATATATCGATTTCATCGCCGCATTTCCCTCGTCGTTACTATTTGGAGACATAGGCGTCGGTAGGCAAAAATAAAATAAAATCCGCTTATAATTACACAACCAGCTTGTGCTTAGCTAGCTACCAACAGGACATCATTTACGTCGCTTAGCCTTATGGCCTCACACTACGCTTTTATTTTCACCGACGCCGTGTCGGAGGAATGGATTCACTGGAAGGGCAGATCCAATAACTAATAAAGAAAATCGAACGGTAACACCGTTAAACATGCAGGAATAAATAATGTACTCACGTTTTTTGAACGCAGTATAGCACTAACACAACGTCCGTTGTGCGTCCGCACAGTTCGAAAAACGAATCACCAATGACTTGAAAATGGCTCCGTTCAAACAGCTCAACTTCGCCACCTGGTGGACGTTTTGAGAACTACTATAACGGATACGTCGGGGGAATTGTTAGTCAAATTAAGCACTATTTCCGCCACAGCGTCAAAAATCAATATACCTCTCTCATTGTTTAGGTTTCGAATGACGGTACAGTAAGTTAATATCCATAATAGGTCATAGGATCAGTTTAATTTAATGAATCAGATCAGAGCCGATCTGTTAATACAGGAATTCATTGGATTTAAAAGTGATGTCATTATTAAATCCTAAATGCATGCGTTGTGTAGGCTAACGCCACGTGGAAATTAATAGAGCTTAAAAATAATAATCATCATCATCAGCCTATTGCAGTCCACTGCTGGACATAGGCCTCTCCAGTTGTTCGCCACTTAGGGCAAGCATCTGGAGGATATACCCATAATCGCCACGCTGGGCAGGCGGGTTTGCGATCGCAGGGCGTAGCTTCTCGCTCCGGTAGCACTGCTGCCCGTCATCGGTCTGTTGTATTTAGCTACGCCTTCAATTGTGATGGTTATACCGCCACCGGTCGGTTGCCAGAGCCTCGTTTGTTATTCGGCAGGATGCACCGCGGGCAGGGGAGGTTGGCAAAAATATGATAGGCAGCTCCCTTACATCCCTATATTATTTAAAATAATAAAGAGCTTGAAAACAATATATGTATCACTGGTGTGGCGGTGGCAACTGACCAGTGATTTTGGGTACCTACTTATCCGTTGCCACAACGGCTTCGGGTTTTCATTAGCTTTTCTTCAGACGAGGCGAGGCCACTATGCTATCTAACTTAAAAAAATAATGCTAGGGGTTTTTTCCTATTACGCCTAAGTAGACTTTAAAATGCTAATAATGCCCACTTTCACCAATAGTCTCCAGGGGTATAGCCAAGAGGCCCCCAGACTGAATTTATAGGAAGCTTTGACGTTCGTCCTTTGTTTGTCATTACATCTCATAAAATGCTGCTTAAAGTACTCTTAGCTGTTACTGAAAATTAGCAAAAGAGCTTTTAGCTCGGTAACAGAAATGCCTGTATCGGTGTAATAACTTACTAAGATTTATCAACATGTCTTTGTAAAAATCATCTAAAGCTATTATTTAAATGACCCATATTTATACGGCGCCTTCATTCCAGGGTCCACACTTTGCATGCCACTCATGTTCGATAATAATCTCATGTCAAAAAGCTTTCTGTGAAAATGGCGTATTACGTAGGGCGGTTCTTAAAATGTTCATGTGGATGGCAATGTCAAAGTTTAATTAAGCTTTAAAGTACTGATGGTATTGGATCTACAAGAGGAAAGGTAACTACGTCTATAATTTATTTTTATTTATTTATTTAACACTTGGTATTTCACAGTACATAGCACCAAAACATACACAAGTTAGACAGTGAACACATGTGACAGACAAACAAATAAAAACATATAAAGTATACACACAAGTCACAAATTATTTAACCTGCTTCTCAACTGAGAACCCAGCCAGTTCATGTGTGTACATAACATTAGCCGGGACGCCAGTCAAGAAACAGCTTGGCGTTTCTTAAAAATAATCCCAGACCTTGGTAGTGGACATCGGAGTCAGGCAGATTATGTACATATTTCTTCAATTACAAAGTAAAAAGTATAATACGATTTCCGCAAAAAGGATTTTTTAAAAGATGTAATAATATTATGAAGAATGGAAATTGCTAAATCGATAAGAGGCGAAGTATTGGTATTGATAATGAAATCCATAAAAGCGAAGGTCTTCAAATCTTGAATGATTCTATTATCTGCTCACATAATGCTTACTCGTGTTTTACTAAACCCAATTGATGTCACAAAAGAGCTTATTCTAAAATACACAGGGGTGATGATGCATTATAATCTACGCCTAAACCAATTTGGGCCACACAATCGATTTTCACAGCTAAACCTCGCGTACCCCTTAACTCAATAGTGACGGGGGGTAGTAAGCTTTCAGCAATAAAATATTAACCATGATTCTCAAATGGACAGGGTCTTTATAACATAATTTGATTGCAATCTAATATTTACGACAGAAAAGTAAAAAATAATTAAAAAAAGCTTTCGTAGCATACAAACAACTACGTTAACTATACAAAATAGTAGTTTCTATAATATGTATCGTATAGCGTTTATAATGAAACGTTTACACGTTCCGCACCACTACTGCAATGTGCACGCCAACATTAATGTAAGTTTTACGGCACGAATGCAAAACTCGATTGTACCCAATTAAAATTCCTGCGGGGAAGTTACGAGCAGGCATGAAAAGCTTCAACTTAACTATTTACCAGACACGGTCCGGCAACACGCTAAAATATCATTTCATTCCATTGAAATATTTCGCAACTGTAACCAACGTTTTCATAAAGTAACACTTACCATTGTCTCTGCCTTTCCTTTTCTTCTTACCGCTAGAATTGGAAGACTTGCCGGACTTTTCCGTCTTGTCTTTACTCTTCCACCGACTTAGCATTTTGGGCTAATATTCGCACTGACATCGATAGTACACGCACATTTTTACAGTTCTATCTTACTAAACGTCGATCACTGTGAAACATTTTCTTCTTACGCACACCTCACTCGGCAGTTCAGTATCGGGCATGAGTCACATTTTCATCGAACTAGTTTTGTAGTAAAGTTTTAAAAAATCTACTTTTCTTACTAAGTTTATTTTCATTGTTACACTTAACTTTAGTTTCTAGATATGTATTAGTAATTCAATTCCGGTTTTCATAAATCGTTAGATGTATTAGATGATGCTGGAAGGGAAAAAAACGCGATTTGGTGCCGCTATGGCATACCGCAGCCGTAGAAAGGCGGCTGTCGACTGGCTACGGCCGCGGCATCGGTGGTACTTCCCTACGTTATTCTACGAGGCGGGCATCCACGCTAGATGACTGCGTACTATGTGCCGCATATCATCTCATTTCGCACGTTACTTTATAATTATTTTGAACATTTCGCAATGCCAACACACTTCAAGTGCAAAACTGAGGGAAGTTTTATCATTTGACTACGGACGAAGTTCAACGAACTTTACACAGCACTTTAATTGAGCAAGTTTTTGAACAGCTGTGTGAATATTTAATATTTTCTACTTCCTTATAAGGATTTAATATGTATGCATTTTCAGTAAACTTGGGTCGATAATAATATGAAATACCTTCTAGATATCGCATCTAAGACTGAATTTATCTAAATGTACGTTTGCATAGAGCGTGTATGGGTGGCTAATAATACAAGGGTAAATGTGTAAAGAGAAAGTTTTCTAAATAAAATCGCTTTAGTATTTATTTAGACAACAAAAATGTCTTATCACAGAGATGTGAGTAATATGACGAGGGACGACTAAGTAGGGCCCGCTTGTTAAATGTCATATTTAGAGTTTCTGCGCGTCGAAATTCTTTTTAATTAAATAAGTGCTTGGTACTTGGCCTGTCTGAATTTTAACAGTAGATAAAATCACTTTTGATTAAACAATATGGGCGTATTCTGGGTGGGGCGCGTCTGCGTGCGCAGGAACAAAACTCGTCGTCCACAAGGACGAAAGTCCTGTTTCAAGTCGAAATGAGGGGAAAACGCGAGTACTTACGCTAAAGATGATTCTGTTAGCTGTAGGGAAACTACGTTCACGTAAACATGTAACTGAAGAAATTATTGAAATAAACAAACTAGTAGAATACGTGTATGAGAGGGAAACGGTTGAATGAAATTCGAAATTTGTGAATGGATACACGTAATCAATATCACTGCATGAGAGATTAATCACTGTTGATTTCAGTACCATCGATCGTATCGAATCGGATCCCTTAAAACGAAGAGTGTGTAAGCTGTAGGTAGCTTCGATCGAGGGAGAAAATTGCATTGCGCAAACGGACACCGGCGCTTAAGAGTCACTGTGCACGTATCAACTCGTTAGTATCTGTGTCTCCTTTGGGTTGCCAATGGAAAATAAATCCTTCTTTCTTTCTTCATTTAATCGATTTTTTTTTATGATAGAGGGGGCAAACGGGCCTGAAGGTCACCTAATGATAAATTATGAGCTCAGACACCGTAATACCAGGGGAGTCACAAGTGCTTGAGGAATTTGTAGGCTCGCTTTTTGAAGGTCCCTAAATCGTACCCATTCGGAAAAGTCGCATCTGAAAGCTGGTTCCTAAGAGCCGTTGCACGAACAAACATTGCGCGCAAAACGTATCGTCATTGTTTTCTTTTAGCCTCGCCGTCAAACTGGCGTCAACCTATTGACTTGACTTGGCTATAGCTAGGCGACGCCGCGTTTACTCATCGCCTGCTGGTTTACCTCGCTGGCACCAGATTCAGTTTTGATCCAAACATGAAATTGCAACACAGTTCTGTCCCGGTTTATAATACGCTAGAGGGCAATTAGGTGTAGACACTGGGCGAAGTAGAAAGTAGACAGACGTAAGCGTTTGCGACGGACCTGACTTAAGCAAGGAGAACTATTATTGACCACGCCGCCACACTACGGATCGTGCTTGTCCCGAGACGGGTCGTTTACAATACGGTACAGATGACTTGTGTTTTTCGGTAGTGTGTAGACTTATAATTAGACAAACCATACACTTGTTTGCACAATTTAGGAGAGAGAGAAGAGGCCAATGTCCTATGCAAAATGCTGTTGATGATGATGAAGATGATGTTACAAATTTAGACAATTTTATCTTTTCTTAGTCTCTTCCAGTCGACCGAATATAAATATAGCAAAATAAAAATCGAAAGGTAGTGAAGTTCGTACGATAAGAATAAATCAAATGAAAAAAAAAATCTTATTCATATAGGCTTGAGACAAGCACTTATAAATCGTCAATACTGAATACGGTTAAATTAAAAGGGATAAAACTACCACCGGTATTCGAAACTGCAGCAACTATTTTCAAGGAGTTTCGATAACATACTTTAGATAGAATAGATTTAAGATATATAAATTGTGTATCACACAAAATTTAATACGAAACAGTTTCGTGTCAATAATATGTCTGTAGGGCCCTTAAATTTCTCGGTCGAGCGCTTACTACACCTGCAAGTTTGAAAAAAACTAAGTGCTTTATAGCACTTTTTTTTATTTTCTCGTTGATTGTTCGTAAAAATGGAAATAGCACAGTATGAGTATTGAAAATGTCTGTGTCGGATTTGAATTATTCCGTTAAGTACTGACATCGCCATATATCAGAGGGTTTATTTTTCAAACCACCTATGGTAATTGGAAGTGCAGGGCAATCCCTGGATATGTTAACCAAAATGGGCTCTGCTTTGTACCATATAATCCTGTAATTACGCTAATGGTACAATTTCAAATTCACAGAATTTGTATTCCATGCAGTAACTTATACCTAAACTAACACTTCCTTCGCTTTAGTATAGTGGTAGGTAGAATAGAAAATTCGACATCCACCTAAGCTTCTTGATTAAAGACAAAAAACACATTAGCAAAAAATCATGAATACTAAATAGTTAAATTAATTAAAGTAAGAGAAAACTTGACATCTGTAATAGGGCTTTAAGTCACAAAAAAGTTTATAAAATGTATTAATGCATAATACCCAGACATGATACATAGTGTGAAGAAAATATTTACAAAAACCGGCCAATGTGCGACTCGCGCACTTAGGGTTCCGTACCACTGATTTGAATTAAAAAAAATTAGGGTAATTTGATTTAATGACGTTAAAAAAAAAACTACAGTCTAGATTTCATTAAAACTAATTTCGTTAGTAGTTTACATAGTAATACACATCATATATTTTTTTTCAGTTAAATAGTGCCCATATTTTAGAAGTTACGGGGGGGGTGGACACACAATTATCCACTTTGGAAGAGTCTCTCGCGCAAACTATTCATCTGATAAAAAATGATGTAGAAACCTCAACATCATTTTCAAAAACCAATCACTCTAGATACCCTACACGTATGGGTTTGTTGAAAAAAAAATTTTGAGTGTTCAGTTCCATGTATTGGGAACCCCAAAAATTTTTGATTATTTTCTGAATTTACTTTAAAATCTTAATGCTGTTAACAGAATACATCTACGTACTAATTTTAATAATGTAGCCTATTAAGTTTCGGAATAAACTGGCTGTGACATACGGACGGACAGACAGACAGACAGACCGACATGACGAAATCTATAAGGTGTACCGTTTTTGCCATTTTGTGCTACGGAACCCTAAAACGTTGTATTTATTTTAATTATTTTAAATTGCCTGTGTATATTTTTATTATAGCACACATGATTTTGCATTTATTATATTACGATTTATGTACTTTTCCTATTTCGAAGAAAAATTTTTGGTGTGCAATTATACCTATCTACAAAAAAGTAAACTTGTAAGTATGTACAGTTTGCACTCAGCCAACATCAGTTCTGAGTTATCCTGACCCAGGAATTAAAAACATGAAATTTGATTTTCAAGAGAAGAATATTTCGCTGTCATAAAGGACATTATAACAGCAAAATATTGTTTTTCCAAAATGCATTTTAAATAAATCAAGTTCCTTTAATGTAACTTGTTACACAGATCTAAAATGACACTCAAGGTAGGAAAGTGTGCGGATATTAAATGCAATTAAAAACAGTGAATAGGAGTGCCTCAAAGAAGAAAAACTGCTGCATGAAATGCGCGGCAAATCCTTTTGCCCTAATACATGCCGGGTGGAGAGCTCCTAACATGAAATACAAAAAAAACAGTCAAGTACGGGTCCGAAGCGCGCACGAAGGGTTCCGTACCGAAGAGACAAAAATCGTATCACTATTGTTGTATGAGAGCCACCTTAATATTTATTTTTATTTAAATTAAGACTCTGAAATTGTTACTTTATGGCGCCTGTGATTTTGTGATAAAATAAACTTTAGGTATATGTTAAAGTCAAATACAACCAGTATTTTTGTGAATAATTCCAGTTGCCTAGCATCTTTTCTTCCTAGTAACATTTATGCTTATCTAGAAAAAAAAAAGCTAAAAATCGCGTTTGTCATAGCAGCCACCAAAACACAAAAATTTTTTTATTTTTTAATTTTCAGTATTTGCAAACCCTCAACTATCAAAGTAAACTAAAATATGAAATACTGTCATATTGCTATCTAGTATATACTCTACATGTAATATTTTTTAAGAATGCCCAAAATACTTTAACGATTTTACACAAGGCAAGACCATACAACCATGGCAAATGAAAAGTTATATTAGATTAAATCTTTTAATTACTGTTCGTCGAAATGTACTTTTACATTTTGAACCTAAAAAACACACGTATGTATTTTTTCATGTCGAATACACTTTCGATATCCGCATCTAGGTTTTCGCAAACACAATATCCTACTCTGAACGACGACGTAAAAATTCAGATTGTATTTAGCATGATAAGTCGATGGCTAAGAGGAAATAGGTTGTATTTAGGTTTCTGCAGAACCTAGCGAGGTTCTGACATATGTACGACATTACCTACACAGTGGAGAAAAGAATAAAGGTTACCGACTCTGGCAGCAGACGAAATACTTAATAAAAAAATACGTTACGTTCTTAAAAAATATATATAACCCTTTACCTTCGCCTAGTTTTATAGAGAATCTTATTACAAAAAAATTAATGGGACCCGATCCCGACGACGAATACAGTATACAAATTGAAAAGAAAAATTAAGAAACAGTGGTTTAGGTAACAATAAAAATACAAAGTAGCACATTAAAACCCTATTTAATTTTTTTTTAATAGAGTCTTTGTAATTTGTTTTCGTAAAAATCGTAACATCAATTAGATTACCGACCGATATAATGATAACACACCATCTTGACGTCCAGAAATGAATGCTGAAATATGATCCGATCTTCCCTAGACCCTAAATTATTGGCCAGGTAAAAAATTACGCATATAAATATTAATATGAAATATAATGAGAAATTTAGTTTGAAATTAAATGAAAATTAAATGTCAAAATGTATTGCTAAAAGAACTATAAAAGAAATTTACTTATTTCGTAAATGTATTTGTATGAAGAGCAACAGCAAAACATTAATTCCACTTAAAAAACGCAACAGAAACGTGAAACAGAATGATAAATAATACCGTTTGAGAGATTAATATAACGTAAATTGTAAGAAAGTTGCGAGCGACGAGCTATCAGTAATAGAAATAAGGCATCAATTATCTTTATATTGGGATGTAATGGGAGCGACCTATCATCACCTTTTCGCTCATCCATCCTCACCTGCCCGTGGTGCATCCTGCCGAACAACAAACGAGGCTCTGGCAAACCGACTGTGAGCGGTAGATAAACATCACGAAGGAAGTCGATAGCTAAATACCACAGGCCGATGGACGGCAGCAGCGTCACCGGTAGCAAGAAAGCTACGCCCTGCGATCGCCAACCCCACCCTGCCCAGCGTGGCGATTATGGGTATATCCTCCATAAGTTTGCCCTAGGCGGCGAGCAACTGGAGAGGCCTATGTCAGCAGTGGACTGCAATAGGCTGATGATGTGATTATGATGATTCTTTATTTAATACTATTTATTTGTCTCATTTAATTAAATAGATTTTTTTTTTCTTTTAATTTTAACGGTTCTGTCTTCAGCAAATGAAGGTTGTCTAAACAATGTGCTACAATTAGTCTAATACATTTTCTGTTCTATTCAATATTTTAATTTATGTGCAATAATGAATATCTCTATCTCAATATCTTATCTCATGATTCATCTATAGATCTAGATATCTATCTATCTTGATACCTTATAACACGAAACTTTTTATTACTTACAAACGAACACAGATGTAGCCACATAAGTTATGTTCTTAAGGAGATTTGTATTGGTTAGGAAATCCGTTGCATCTCGTTACTAGCTTATATTTGTTAATGAGGAGTGCATGTTAATTCAGAAGGGAAGATACCACTTTATATCAAGAACGGGCCAATGTATAACTATACGTTAACTTCATTCTAAGCTGCTGCATTGCTAATGCTTCAATATGAAAAGTTCAATCTGTTACGCGACAGAATGAAAACTATTGTATATTGCATTGGAGCTTGCTCTGGGGGATTTTTTTTTTTTCATTCTATTTCTGATTCATGTGTTACAAAATTTGATTAAAAAATGTATCTAACATCGGGTGCAATTGTTACTATGTTACAAAGATACATGTTACTTTATACTGTAGTGGTCAAGGACATCATAAAAAAGAAACGTGCAAAATTAAGACCATTTTTTACCGTTTATTCTCAACGAGTCACACTCGATCAGGTCACACTGTGACTGGGCGAGAAAAATATTCGCATCGAGTAACAGTGTGACTTCAGTGTGACTCGTTGTGAATCTTTATCCTCATCTAGTAACACTTAATTTTAAATAGTGTTACTCGATCGGAAAAAAATTCTCAACAAGTAACAGTGTGACCCCATGCGAATTTTTATTCTCATCATTATATATAGTAAGACTGGAGTGTGAATAATTTTCACTCGTCCGGAAAAACAAAACTCAACAAGCAACAATCTGACACAATCGAACTTATTTTAATAAAAGGCAATATTTAAAATAATGAATAATCCGAATAAGTAAGTTTATTCACACTCCAGTCTTACTAGATGAGAAATAAAAATTCGCATCGGGTCAGACTATAACTCAATGCGAATATTTTTCTCAACCAGTCAGTGTGACACGATCCGGTGTGACTCGTTGAGAATAATCGTTTTTTTTACCAGCCAATCACGCTTGTAAGCATTTTCAATAAGATATCAAATGGAGAACTGTGTGAGATATGATATGCGTGTCTCAGGTGTGGAGATGGCGGCATGAAAGAGGAGGAGTGTAGAAAGAAGAAACATATTGTGCCCATCCACTCGTGTGATTAGGGCAAGAGAATGATGATGATCAAATAGTGAAGCGTGTAGAATAAGTTTTATTAGATTGTATGTTTGTAATTAAGATGTGTTAGATTAAGTTTTAGTTGCAATCGAGGAATAAATCACAGTAAGCTAGTAGCAGTATTATACAATAGCAGCCTTATCGTTTTTATGTCCTGACTGCTTAGAATACTACGTGAGTGTTTCTTCCTGCTGTGTTCAATATCATTTATACAAAACGATTATTCGAAATAAAATATTTCCCCTTTTGTTTCTTTAAAAGGCTGTTCAATGCATGTTGTTTGCCTAGATAAGGTATGATACGTTCGTGAGATCGAAAGGCAATAACATAATCTTCATTGACGACCGTTTAAATCTCATCTTGAACATCCATTATACTCGTAATTACTGGGATGGTAGGCGTTATATCGAAAAACTGCACAGCGAACGATTTCATTGCGAAACCTTTTTCAATTGACGTCTTGTTAATGCAATGTTACGATATTACCTAATGTCATACTTTATATCATTTAAGAAATATTATTGCCTTCGTAATTTTATTGAAAAATGCTGAATAAAGAGTTTAATTGTGTCACAAAGTCGCAAACACGGGGTGTGACATCGTCATTATTGCCCGAGGTAAAGTGTCTTGGGATGGGCGTCGAGCCATAATGGAAGTGGATTTCTAAGTAGACTTTGAAACACGGAGTGGCCAACTTTAAAACTAGGTTTAAATATTAAACGCGCCCTGACGTGTAAAGGACATTTTGTATGTATTTAAGCTCCGCGTACAACACCTGCCGACCTACTGGTGAGCTCCGGTAGAATTCCCAGCGCAATGAACATTGAAATATTTAGATATTACCGGGTATTGTACACGTTGACAACACGGTTTTGGAGTGCGAACATGCATAGTGGGCAATTTACACTAAGCCCTTCAGGTGTTGTTTAGTTACGAGCTAGTTTGTCAATGAACTTACTGCATTTCATTTATGTTTGTTTGTATTATGTGGACTTCATTACAAATTTAAATGCAAGTCAAACTTTGTAGTTTGATGTCATCTATTTAATTAATTAAATACCAGACAACATCACATACATTGCGCCGATCCCAAAGTAATATATATTGTAATCCATTGCAGGTTGATTAATTTTTACTTACAGTTAAACAGTGTACAAAGGAGGGCTAAATGCCGCTTTGGCATTCTGTACCTGTAACCACTTGGACTAACTGAAATAATGTCTGCAGCGGCACTTGTCTCAAGAGAACCACGCGTCAAAATGCAGGTAAGAAAAAACATTCAATCATTCACTGATATACTCGTATTATATGTGACTTCTTTAATGTTGTTATGTATATTTACTTATTTAACATGATATACTAACATTTAAGGAGCCTCTACACGAGTTTGTTGCTAGTTTACACTAGAGTACTGTGTTCCAAACCGGTGAAACCTAGGGCGGGTATAAAAGAAATTGGGGCGGTAAAAGCCTTGCCTCCCCCGCAGTCCGGCGACGATTACAAGGCCGCTTTGGGCTATCACCGAGTGTGGTTTAAGAATAAAAAAACCGGTACGGAGGTGGTAGATTCACTTTTAAAAGATTTCCAAGTGTATTTAAAAAAAACGCAAATAAAATATATTATCGTTATTTTCAGAATGGTGTTTTTTTCTTTAACGTGGAAAATATGCACACCCTGTGGTGAGCATAATTTCCAGCCACATTTAGACGAAAACACAATTAACTGATTCGACTTGCCTAATAAATGAATGATCACTTAAAGGTAAGTCTTAATGTGAAATCATAAAAAAGCAACGAAAAGACAACAACACAATGTAAATAAAGATCTGGAGTGGAGACTGCGTCTCGGCAAACGTATTGTAGGACGCCGTCAGGTCAAATGGAGCTACTATTTACGTAGCACGACTGGCAAGTGCCGGATGCGAGAAGCTCAACAAAGTGGCAAACATTGGGGGGAGGCCTATGTCCAGCATTGGACTGAGAGAGACTTATGATGATGAAAAAAAATACAATGCGTGCAGTGCGAACGGAATATGAACATGCAAATATCATACATAATATCCTTAGATATTATAAATGTGAAAGTAACTCATGTCTGTCTGTCTGTTACGCCTTTCCCGCTTAAACCCCTCAACCGATTTTGATGAAATTTGGGCGCAGACATCTTTAGACCCTGAGAAATGATCATAGGCTACCTTTTATTGTGAAAATAAGGGATGAAGAAACACTTCTGTGAACACACCTACATGAACGGGGTTTACGCGGCTAAGCCGCGGACACAGCTAATAGGTCATAGAACACCCTCTCATTTAATATAAAAAAATCTCCCATATCAATATTGAATTTAGTTATTGAATACATCCACTCAGGCATCGCTAAGAAATCCGATAGACTTTTTCCCGAAGAAAGAATATTTTCCTGAACAAATTGTAAACGTACCCATGTCCTAATTGGAACGATAACCTGGGCTAAGCAAAAATGGCTGTGCATCTGCCCTCGCGTCCTTCGTGAATCAAAGGCGTGGACATTTGATTAAGGCCCTTCACGTTGTAACGCTTCTCTTGAAGGATAATAAAGAGGTAATTCCTTCCAACAACAAGGACTTCCTCATCCTACAATTTCCTCTGAACGACCTAAGCCTCTTTCTGCAGTAGTATTATCTCTTAAAGGGTTAATCACATAGGTACAAACAATCAGCTACTTGTGAATATAATTCACAACAATTAGCTTTGTAAGTTCGTTTATCTGGATTGTAGTGCAATGTAAGTAGTGGCTACATTTTTTTTATTTTGGCATTGATATCTAAGTATAGGCTGTTTCAAAGTTAAAGGGACAGAAGAAACACCTTATTGGGCATGGGTGATCAAGTAAGCAGAATACAGCAAATAGACGCTAATAGGAGAAACAATGTCAGCCTCCACACGGATGTGAACGGTGGCGTTATGATCTAGATATAGATCACTATTAACCAGGTCGGCAGTAACAAACTGCGATTGGTGAAAATTGCGAAATGGTAAAAAAATCGCAAATTATTGGCTTTTGCGATATTTTAAAGTTGTCAAAATCACTAAATATAATCCTCAATTCAACCAAAAACGCTTTTTCAAACGACCGGCACAGATTGACGTCACGCTCCGCAGAGGTCAGTTATTATGCATGTATCGTATGTAACTTTGTTCGTTAGCTATATAATGTTGCGTTTGCGGTTTTCTAACAATGCCTGCAGTTTAAAGAGCGATACCTATACGAGTATCCTTTTGAATTATTTTCGCACACAACTTTGACTTTCCCAATCAACTTTGAAGACCTCTTGGCGGTCTCCATTTGCAACAAATTTCAGTTTTGATCCTCTAATGGGTTTCATTTTTATCTTTATTTTTGGAAACGTAAAATAACATACTTATTAAATATAAGGCTACGATTTACTTATTATGAACTTGCCCTAAACGTAGGTAGGTATAACTCAAATAGGATTTAGATTGTGGAGTCATGTTCGACGGTGAGAGATCTAGGTGTATGACAATATTTTCAAGTAAATAAAGCCTATATATAAGACTTATGAGATATTATTTCAAAACTGTGCATTTTTTACCTTTTTAACCGACTTCGAAAAGGAGGAGGGTTCTCAATTCGTCTGTATGTATTATTTTTTTTTATGTTTGTTCACCGATATTTCCGTCTATTATGGATTGGATTCCAAAAAATTATTTTTGTTCGACAGAGGACACTTCCGTGTTGGGTCCCATTATGACCAAGTCAGGATCTGATGATGGGAATCCTGGATAAATTGAGGGCAACAACTGAAAATTGTATGCTCATAGTGGTGTTTTTATTACGTAACTCATATTTTCTCAGGTATATGCTTCCGGGCGTCAACATCTAGTGCTGATGATGAAGCCACAGAACTCCTTAACGGTGAGGAGTTTAGGGGGAACAGTACTGCCATTGGTCGATAGAAACTTCGGTAGTAGTAGTACTTATGCAGGGCTAACTGGGCAGGTGATTTGGTAAGTGATTTGCTTGATTCTTGATCGCAAAGTCTTTACTTGACTTAAAGCAAAGTTTTTCATTCCTAAGTAAAAACTCTTAAGGACATAAATTAGCCTTTATTCAAGTTCACAGCACACTAACGCAACTAAAAATAGTCAAATAAAATAATTTTAAAATAAAAAATTAAACCGACTTCAAAAAAACACAAACGACCAAAACTAAAAAGCGATAAATAACGTAAGTAAATCTATCCTAATACATTAATTATTATAAATATTACAATTATCCCTTATTTTTGAAGTCGGTGCCAGCCAAACAAATAAATATATTGTCGTGTTTGCCGGCCGCGCGCGTCATACAACATCATGTCAGGTACCTAGAGGTCGGCACCGACTTAATATTTAAATAATTATGTATTTATGGTATAGAACTACTTACGTTATACATCGCTTTTTAGTTTTGGTCGTTTGTGTTTTTTTTGAAGGGTGTTATTTATTTTGCATTATCATTGCTGTATCTAAAACGCAGGGCTGCAAATAGCGTGGCCCCCATTAATTAAGGTAGTTCATTAAGCCCGCCTCTGGGGACCATATTTCAGACTAGAAAGTTGCCCGTAGTTGCGACAAATAAAAAGTGTGCTAGTATTATGACGCTCTTTTATCGTGTTTGCTTTTTTTAAACCAGCAAAATCATACTTAAAGTACTAAAAGGGTGGTTAATTACTTTCGTATGTTTACTTTGCACGGTAAATTTATTGTGAAATGTGAGCATGATTGGTGGTATTATCAGCACAAAAATGGATCACATGCATTGCTTTTTATGGATATAATCAATTTACATGTTCTTATCAATACATATATAGAACAAAGTCACTTTTTTTCTGTCTGTCCCTATGTATGCTTATTTAAAATTCACAACGTATATTTA
>CM062101.1:6053983-6365655 GCA_031163375.1 Conogethes punctiferalis | reverse complement strand
AGATTTCATGAACATCCCATCATCATCATCATCAGCCTATTGCAGTCTACTGCTGGACATAGGCCTCTCCAGTTTTTCGCCGCTTAGGGCAATCTGGAGGATATACCCATAATCGCCACGCTGGGCAGGCGGGTTGGCGATCGCAGGGCGTAGCTTTTTGCTTCGGTGACGCTGCTGCCCGTCATCGGCCTGTGGTATTTAGCTACGCCTTTAATTGTAATGGTTATGTCGCAGTCATCTGGTTGAATCTCCTATTCAATTGAATAGCTGGCGCGTTCATTGAATGACGACATTCAATTGAATGCCTAAAGGACAACTCGTCAAGTTATTGAATGAAACGTTCAACGTCTTGACTGAACGTCATTTTAGCACAGTCGTTGAATGGGTAAAAGCCGACTGTGTAATGTTTAGTTTTTAATTTTTCTTTAAAAGTATCCGGCGGCGGCGTATTATTAGGTAAATCGATGCTGTCACACTATTTTATTACCAATAAGTCAGTTTAAAGTAAATCTAATCAAAAAAAATATCAACACTGTACACATCTTTTTGATCATGTTTGACGCCATATTTGTTTTGGTGATTACTAACGCCACGTGGGAAAAAAACGAACTAAATTACAATCACCTGACTGCTTTTACGTCCGCTCTGTTCAAAGAGCTATGTTTCAATCCGCTACCTAGTTGGACGTTAAGTGACACGTGTTTAGTCAACGTTCGGTCTAGTCAAATGTCGTCATTCAATGAACGCGCTAGACATTCAATTGAATAGGAGATTCAACCAGATGACTGCGACAGTTATACCGCCACCCGACGGTTGCCAGCGCCTCGTGTGTTATTCGGCAGGATGCTCCACGGGCAGGTGAGGTTGGCCTGGAGCGAAAAGATGATAGGCCGCTCCCGATCATCCCTAAAATGCCGTAAATGCCGAAAACCCACGCCTGACTCCATAATGTCGTGAATCTATTTAGAAAATAATAAGTTACTGTTATTTCCGGAAATGAAGCATTAGTGTTAATGATTCAACAAAGGTTCATCTCTCGAATTAACATTCCACAATACGGATTAATTTGAAAACTCTACGCTACATGCATTTAACTGGGTTAATGACGACAAAGGCTAAATAATCCAATTATAAATATAGTATCAACTAAGCTGCTTAGTACAGTTTAGATAAATGTACCTACTAATAGTTTATTTTAATGTGTTATATTTGAATTTAATGTGTTTGATTGTAATAATGTACCAAATAAACGGTTTCTATACTATTCTATTATGTTGTCAAGTGGACACATTTCACAATCTAAATACGTCCATAACAGATTTATTTAATGTTACAAATATTATTTAGTATAGTATTTGCGGCAATACATATTGTAATTTTGTTAATAAAATCTATACTTATAATAAATCTGTAGAGAGGTCAATTCTGTACATGAAATATTTTTTCAAAATAACTATCAGGGGTGATTAGTGATCGATACTGAAGCGAAAAATGCAATCAGTAAAATTTTTGTCTGTCTGTCTGTCTGTATGTTCGTTATAGAAAAAAAAACTACAGGACGGATTTTGACGAAACTTGGTACAATTATTTTTCATACTCCTGGGCAGGTTATAGTATACTTTTCATCACGCTACAATCAATAGGAGCAGAGCAGTGACGGGAAGTGTTGGGAAGACGGGAGAACTTTTAACCTGTATTTGAACGCGGTTCACGCGAAAACTACTGCATGGAATTGAATGCGGTTTTCAACAATATTTTGCTAGAGGTCTAACTTAAAATTTAGGCACCATTTTATGGAAGTCCATAATTTTTAATACCCAATATCCACGCGTGCGACGCCGCCGGCACAGCTAGTATTAAATATGTACAGTGTTTTCTATTTTATTATAATAATATTATGTTGGTTTGGTTTATAATATCATTATCATGGATAAATCCCAGTTGATATGGTGACTATACTGGGTCCCAATTGCCCGTTATAACTTAATTATTGCTTACAAATCGTTTTTCCTTTTATTACGTCCAATGTCCTTTTTCACATGTTCGCGCAACAAATTTCATTGAAAAATGGATCGAGCGCGACACAAAGTGTTTTTAAACATAAAGGAACAAATCGTTTTCAACTTTACCTCACAGCTAATAAAACACACTATCGTATAACTTGATTAATGGAGTTCTGTAATTCTTGGCAAGGAAAGCGTGTATAATTTACTGGAATCGATGGGTAAAACATTTGTCTTCTAACCGCTATCTTCGTTTGGTGATTAAGCCCGTTACTCTTATCAGAAATCTGATCGTTGGTTAACACAAGTAGAAATTACTAATCTAATGTTGGCGATCGAAAACCATAAATAGGGTTAATTATATTGTTAGTAATGAGTTTCCTGCGGCTTAATTGAGTGTGTGAGTAGTTATTAACACGTTAGCTGCCAATCGGTCACTAGTGACTCTTAAACTATGTGTACCGTTTTCTATTGATATGTTACCGGCAATCTGTATTATCCTCATAAATAATAAACTAAATCATGTAGGTAATGTATGAAATATTATTTATTTCATACTTTGCCTAGGTATTCTATACAATACCGAATGCGGAGACGGTAATGTATGAAAAAAGAAGACGAGAGCAAGGGAAGGGAAGAAAAGAGACCCTAAAGACCCGCTGAGATGACGCTTCACGTCCCGCCTAAAGAACCCAGGATTGTAAGAGGAAAGAAAAGAAACACATGAACAAGGACATTCAAAGACTTAATGGCACGAGCCAGGAACGAGGAACTTAACCTATTGTTGCGCACTACTATCGTCTGAATGGTATGCGGATGGCAACGCTGTCCAGCACGTGTTATTCGGGAGTGGAAAGGAGAGGATGGGATCAGTTGGAATGAGTGTTCGGAGCATTCCCCATTAGAGAGACGGTAGAGCACACTAAGACTGACCGTGTCTCTCCGTAGCTGAAGAAGTTCTAGGGTCTTAGTTAGGTACCTCTTCATTCCTAAAAATACGGATAGCACGTTGCTGCAACCTGTCGACGGCCTCCAATAGCTACTTAGGAAAACCGTCCGAGAGAGCGTCCCGTGTGCGGAGTAGGTACCGCACACAGGCGAACCTGTGTCTCGTATATGAACGAGAGCTGCACCGGAGTAAAAAATCATCTCACTTTATAGGATTCCGAGTTTGCAGGAAGCTGTTTTGATAAAACTCTCGATATAATCCCTCTGATTAAGGTTGCTACGAAAATAATGATTCCATAATCGTTGCTAAGATTACCTTGATTTAGTAAGGAGGTGCTGTGAAGAGTAGGATAGGAAAGGAAATGTGACTGAATATCAATCCCATTCAGACCGGGAATATAAATTAATAATAGTTTATCAGGATCATCTCACGAAATTAAGAAGAAAAAGGCGCGGAGGAAGTAGCGTACAGGCTACGGGATATTTTTATACTGATTACACATCAGCAATCATACTTTTTTACATATTGCCGGTGCAACAGCAGGTACTCTATACAATCCCTAGGAATTGTATACATTACCTAGGTAAAGTATGTAATGGATAATTATATTCATAATAATTCATACATTGCCTGGACGCCCCAGGTATTCTATACATTGCCTAGGTATTGTATAGAAACCCCAAATTATACACATTGCCGGTAACAGATACATAAAATATCAGACCACATCACATACAAAGCTTCTATCCTAAAGTCAGCAAGTAGCTTGAGCACTTGTGTCGGTTGTTCATCACACGAATGTTTGTCCCTGGTGGAGATCAAATCCACCCAATCAAGGCCCCCTTTCCAGTGCCGTCTTAAACTAGGCTGGGGCCCTTGGGCACACAAGAATTTGGGGCCCTTTTTAGGGTTCCGTAGCCAAATGGCAAAAACGGAACCCTCATAGATTCGTCATGTCTGTCTGTCTGTCCGTTCGTATGTCACAGCCAGTTTATCCCGAAACTATAAGAGCTACATTATTGAAATTTGGTGCGTCGATGTATTCTGTTAGCCGCATTATGATATTAAAATAAAACCAGAAAAAAAAACCAAAATTTTTGGGGTTCCCCATACATAGAACTGAAACTCAAAATTTTTTTTTCATCAAACCCATACGTGTGGTGTATCTATGAACAGGTATTTTAAAATTATGTTGAGTTTTCTAACATATTTTTTTTTCTAAACTGAATAGTTTGCGCGAGAGACTCTTCCAAAGTGGTAAAATGTGAAAAATGTGTAATGTGCTGACAAAAATGTTTTGAGAATAAATGTGTGAGAGAAATTATGGATCCTTCGGGGCCCCCCTGAGAATGGGGGCCCTGGGCACGGGCCCCGTGTGCCCTTATGGTGAAGACGGTATTGCCCCTTTCTTCTGAACCATGTGTCGTGATTTTGCTAATTAAGCCACCGAGCCAGTCAAAATAATTGTTTCTGCAAATAGATTCACGTGTAATACACGCATATTTTTGCACATCAAACTTTTATCCATCCAGTCTGTGTCTGGTTTTACGGCAGTGTACCTATTACTGCCTTTTATGTAGTTTTCTGATCCGATATTTATTAATTTCTGTATCACGTACTGTACTTTCAGCGTACATACAGAGATATTATCACTTTATGTACGCTGAATGGCTACAATTCTTTTTAATAATCGTCCGTTTTTCGTCTTGATGGCTATGTCATTCATTTTCAAAAATGTGTACAGGGCTACATTAGCGGGCAAAGATTTGTTTCAAATGGCAGTCATACATCATTATCCCGAATACTACACCGCACGTTGCAACGTTCTACCCGGCCGCATTGTCGTGCGTGACATGAATATTCGGTGTAGCCCGCTAATCTAGCCCGAGCATAACCGACCCTCAAGTAAATGTTAAACTACATACAATCACTTACCAGATATTCCAAGACCATATTCCATCCGATGATAAAAGCAATGAATTCTCCTACAGTTACGTATGAGTAAGTGTAGGCCGATCCGGTTGTGTTGGGCACCCTGACGCCGAATTCGGCGTAGCAGGCACCTAGGGACAAAATACAATAGAAATTAAAACCCATGCATCATCATCATCAGCCTGCAAACAACCACTGGGACATAGGCCTTCCGCACTGATAATTAATTTTTTAGGGGATTTGCCTTAGTGGGCGCTTGGCAGGCTGGTTGGTGACCGCAGTAGGTTTTATTTTATAACTATGTAAACGCTGTCCGCCTCCTGATATTTCTTCTACATAAAAATATATTAATGATGTGGAGATAAAAGGTTAAGGATGTGGAGGTGGTCTGGGTGTTTACTATCTTCTATCTATCTTCTATACTTATAATAAATCTGTAGCCAGGTCAATTCTGTACATGAAATATACAAGGTGACTTTTTAATCACTATCCAAATTTTTTCTGGGCATTAGGTATCGTTATTAGAGCCTATTTCTGCAAAAAAAAATATAGGTAAATTTTTTAACAAATTCATTGTCCCGATTTATTATTAACGATACCTAATGCCCAGAAAAAATTTGGATAGTGATTAAAAAGTCACCTTGTATTTTCAAATAACTATCAGGGGGTGATTAGTGATCGATACTGATGCCAAAAATGCAATCAGTAAAATTTTTGTCTGTCTGTCTGACTGTCCGTCCGTCTGTCTGTCTGTCTGTCTGTATGTTCGTTATAGAAAAAAAAACTACTCGACGGATTTTAACAAAACTTGGTATAATTATTCTTCATACTGCTGGGCAGGTTATAGAATACTTTTCATCACGATACAATCAATAGGAGCAAAGCAGTGAAGGAAAGTGTTGGGAAAACAGGAGAAATTTTTATCTGTATGTTTGATCGCGCATCACGCGAAAACTACTGCATGGAATTGAATGCGGTTTTCACCAATGTATTGCTAGAGGTCTAACTTAAAATGTAGGTACAATTTTATAAAAGTCAGTTATTTTTGAAACTCTATATACACGCGTGCGACGCCGCTGGCACAGCTAGTGTGTATTATGAATTTATTTACAAAAAAAAAGTACCTATTTAAGTAAGTTTATCAGTTGTCTAGTACCCATACTACAAGCTTCGGCTTAGTTTGGGGCCAGACGGCGCTGTGTGGCCCAGTGTGGCATGTCTTGGGTTATTTATAATTATTATTTATTTTGTGCAATGAAGTTTAAATAAATAAATAAAAAAGGAAAAAAAGAATAAAGCGGGCAGACAGTTTGAATGTACAAAACGACTTACCCGAGAAGACGCTGGCTAGCGCTGCGATGATAAAGCTGAAGATGACACCAGGGCCCGCAAACTTGCGAGCCACCATCCCGGCCACCAGGTACATGCCGGTGCCCACGCATGAGCCCACGCCGAGGGACGTCAGGTCTAACGTGCTCAGGCATCGCTGGAACAAACGGGTCAGTTATACCAAGCTCGTTACAGAATCGCTCTCACTTTTTTATAACAAGAGCTTGTCAGTTGAGTAATTTCCACTCCTCCCTGGACTCCGCCAGCGCCTTCAACGCCCTGTACGTCATGACATTAACTTTCTCCTTCAACTGTCGTGTAAATGTTTGTCTTGTTTGTCCCTCTTTCTCTCCTGGCTACAATTTTACCTTCGAGTATAGTTTTCATAAGTGTGTAAGTACGAGGTGTTCCACTATTTTCCCTTTTCTGTTTCCATTCATTTGCATCAAGCAACTCTTTTTGCATTGATAGCTTAAAATATTACCTGGTTAGAAAACTAAGGTTTGTAATTAAGTCTCAAATAGTTAAATGGTTTAAACAGTTGTCACGAACATTTGCTTTTCTTACAACTTGAGGTGGTTCATTATACAAGCCGTATCGATCACATTCCGTTTTAAGACCTTTTATTTAAGGTGGACAACGTTATAGTTACGACGAAGTAATAACTATTATAGAACCTTACTTTTCAACTATTGTTTTTCAGCGGCAAAAGGTTTCGCCTTCAAAAATGCTGTATATTAGTATTGAAATACAAATGAAAGATGTTATTTTTCCTTCAAAAACACTTAAATATCGATTAAAAGGAATTCCATTAAGAGTATAGGAATCTTTGAATGGATTTTTCTTTTTTTAAAAATTTTGTACCTACCTATATGTCCGCTTATTGAAAATGACCTCTCGAACCTCGCGCCGAGGAACTACAGCCCTCTCTAAATAAGTCTTATTAGTGATAAGTAGGTATATTTAAAAAAATATTATATGTTTTGCTACACAGGTACATCATATTCCCTTCGGAAAAACGAACATTGAAAACTATAGCTGTCACAAATCCATTTGGAAAAATTGACATTAGTCTATTACAAATAATGTCAAATTTGAATGACGTCAATTCATAGTTTTTGAATCCGAACAGAAATAGACATTGTAAATGGCCCTGCAAATGAAGCGCATCGTCTGGCCTGTTATTACAACGTCTCTACTGCACCCTTCACCAACATTTCTCCCGCAAACACCGGAACCGACCGGACCGAAAAGTGTTGAAGATAAAAAATATGCATGGAACAATGTGATTCTCATTCATGATGCGTTCTGTGGGACGAGCGGTGACGTCACCACTGACCTACAAAGATGCGATCGTTAATTGGATTTTGTTTTGTAATATGTCGTAATTGCTTTAATCATATTTAAGAAAAAATACAACATTGTTGGCCTCACGTTGGGCGCCATTTTATTTAGCGCATTAAAATGGAAGATTTTGTTTATGCGGCTTATATTGAAGGAATGCGATAACTTTGATTTACAAAGATTCAAAATATGATGTTTTAAGCAATAAAATTGCATTGAATACGTAATAAACAAGTTAACTATTATATATTGATGCGTCTCCTGATTATAGAAACCTATGTGAGATATCACTTTATTGGAATTAGTAGTTCTTGAGATATGACTATTCCAAATATGGACTCAGGGCTCAACCTATATTAAATGTTGCATTAATTGTATTGTCTTTCTAACATAATACGCTTAAAACGCAACTAAAGGACGTTATAATCCTTTAGAGTTAATGCCAAGCTTGAAATTTAGTTTCTTAATAAATTTTGTGGGATATTGCGGTCATTTTGCAACAAATGTTTGTTGCGATTCCTCAAATGGGTTTAGTTTTGAACATTCGTTCTGGTAACCATAAAATAACTTGCAAAATCAAACATAGAAAACTGCTCCTTTGTGCAGAAACCATTTAATAAGTAGAAACCTTTTAAAAGAAAAGCGTAATAAATCATTGTAAGGTATTGGGGATAGGAATTAATTATTGCATTTAACTAAGAGTACAATCTTAGAGCTTTCATTTACCTGAAACATTAACGCATGGATAATTCTAAAACTTTTCATTCATTCTAATTTTAGAGAAGTTAAAAGGCTTTACGGGATTTGGTGTCACCTAGACGTTCAAAGTCAGGCTTTGCTGTCGTGAATGAAAAGACTGCAAAACAGTTGTGAATGAACAGGGTTCGTACGTAATTTTGAAAATAGACGTTGAATTTTAAACAAGATGATTCACTAAAATATTCAGTTCGTAGTTCAATGATTTGTCATGTCTGTAAAAAAAATAGGGCAGGTTTGGCCGTCTGTACATTTATATTTACTTATTATAGAAAATTTATAAATGTGTAGCGTTTGCAATTGAGAAACTAGGCTCACGGGGTCTGGAGGCCAAATCTCTAAGCAATGAGATCCTCGAAACTGGTCCAGGCTTTAGGCGACCCCTTTAGGGGAATGCCCCTTGCTATACAGTGAGGTAACGTAACAGCGTCCTGGGCAACCACCCCTGGGAACCCTGCCAGTGTTTTTACCAATGATTTTTATTGTTTGTTTTAGTAAAGTTTAGATTAAGCTATTTTTACGCCTCCAAATTATTCAAGGTATACGAAATACCAAATACTCCATGTACAAAATGGACACAACCTTTGTAACACATTCAGACTTTTCACTAAATGCAGCTAACAGGTACGTAACAAAATTATACTCAAAACAGATGGAAACTTTTGAAAAAGGCTTCATCACCGACACTTGTCTGTTAAAGTTGAAATGAAATATTTTTCATATCATGCGAAAGTGCGATGAAACTCGAACTGGAAATGCGGGGCCACTTTTCTATTTTAACTTTAAAGTTTAAGTGGAAAATTTAGTTATTACAGAGGGAAATGTCCATTTTCAAACAAACAGTTGGCATCAAAGGGTTAAGCTGCATATCAAAAAGCGTTTGTCACAAAACATGAGCGACAGAGCACAACAGGCGGCAGGGATTGTATTGAATTAGTTGACACGGAACTCGCTGGATTCGTATTCGCTTTTTATTGGGCCTCCTGTTAACAATGTTATAAAATTCATCCCTAACTAACCAACTACCTCGTTCAGTTACACAACGGATAAACTATAGTGGCTAGCAAGCGCCACCTGAGGACAAAGAGAAATGAAACCCGGGTCGAGCTAACATTGTTTGTCAGTCAAGAAACTTCTAAGTAGCAGTCCTAAGTCCAGTAAGGTGGCGGTGATCCAACCCCGCCATCGGAAAGAACGTCAAGCCATTCCTTTGTTTCTGGGTCTGATCGCTCTTTTATCGAAATGGTCGCATCGGACCTTTAGAGTGAAGGGATAGAGAGTAACCTGTCCTTGCACACTTACTTGTGCTCTTTAATATCTCCTGCGTATTTTAAAGAAAACCGTTCCCCTTCTAAGAAAACCGCTGTGGCCGAAATATCAGTGTCTGGAAAACGCACCCATTCATAATACTCATAATACCTTGTCCCCAGTTTGTGTGAATTATCTAGTTATTTATTTCAATGATTACTTACTTGTTTTGCAAAATGTTTCAATGTCGTACGCATTGAACTAATTAAGGATTCTGAAATTACGCTATTTAACTCTGAAGAACACTATTCAACTCGGAACCTCAGAATATATACTGTAGATAGCTATTCGACAACAGTAGAATTATTTATTTAAGCAAAGAGTTCGAACAGAGCATAATTACTTATAGACCGGGCTGCGACAGTTAAAAAAGGAAGAAGAAATCTCCGTAATAAAGGTGCTGTGCCGTTGTTTGTGCTTTTATTTTTTTATGCAGTGGCACTGCATCAAAGGCATCCATCAGTTTCGAAAGAAATAGACTACATGAAATCGTTTAATACTCGTAGCTGAATTCTTTTCTCTGTACTTTGGTACGCCATATTTGATAAAAATATTAAAATTCTTCACAAAGAATTCTACATTTGTTTGCAGTTTTGTAGAATAACAACATTATGCTAGGAATCCAGTGTGACTGATGCTTGAAAGAGATTGTGTAATCATCTGTACTACATAATGTGTTATATGTTATTTTATATACTTTTCTTTTAGACTTTGAACTCTCAATTAAATCAAGCAATATTTATTATTCCATAATACGCCCGTTATGTTATTTTTTGCTGTATGCTTCAATATGCCTCATGGAGGAAAGAACAAATGTTCTGAGATTTTGATGTTATCTACATATCTAATTTACGGTTTGAATGAAAATTGGACGAGTATGTAATTCATAATTCTGGTTACAAAGATATATTTACTCTTCTCATAAAAAGGAAACGTGTAAGTAGGTATTTAGTAAGCCTTAAGTAGGTCACTGACTTAAAACATAGGTTTGTTTAAGTAGCATTCGGAAACATGCCGCTTTTGCTCCTTTGCTGAGTTAGGTTTTCAAAGTTTGAATGTATTTTTTGTTTGATTTATCATTTACCGTCAGTCACCGGAGCGAGAAGCTACGCCCTGCGATCGCCAACCCGCCTGCCCAGTGTGGCGATTATGGGTGTATCCTCCAGTGGCGCGTAACATTTCTATTGGCAAAATGATGACTTATGTTTATACAGGTAGAACACACAGAAAGAAATGAATCGAAGTTTTGTATTCTTTTACGTTACCGCGCGCATATGTAGCACGTATGGCAATAAATGTTGTTGTAAGACTGGGAGAGAGAGCGTATTATACTCGTATTACAATAACTCTGACATTTTAAGGGTCCCTAAAAAGGATATTACCGGTCACAAAGGTTTTTTATTTTATAATTCCGTTCACCCATTTCGGGTTATTTTAATGTTTTGAAGGACTTTCACCGGATGACGTACCTAAGTTTGGCGAAATGTATCTGTGTTTCAGCGATTGAATATGTATCCTAAGTTCTTAGTATTATTAATAAAAATAGTATGTCTGTACAGGAGTACAGACATACTGAACTGAGTGAGTATTATTATTTTTATTTTTTCCATATTATCGCCTTACTTCTCCTGCGAAAAACGTTGGATAACCCGCCGCCCAAGCTCATCTCCAAAGCCCTCACAATAAACAACACGTGCTACAAAGTCACTAAATTCGCTGTTACTCGTATTGGACGCATCTGTTGTTCGCGATAAGCTCCTGACGTATATTCGCTAATAAATCCCGCGATTGTAAACCTTATCCGTGTGGACATAAAGTGCGTTGAGGTGTTATTGTCACTATACTTAGGGTTGTCAGCGTAGGTACTCTTTTACATTTCTATATAAATAATAATAAATAACGCAAGACATGCCACGCCGGGCCACACAGCGCCACCTAGCCCCAAACTAAGCCGAAGCTTGTACTATGGGTACTAGACAACTGATAAACTTACTTATATACATTTTTTTTGTAGTTAAATAAATATATATTATTATTATACATAGAAAACATCCAGACCAATACAAACAGACATGTTTATGAACACAAATGTTTGTACTGTGCGGGAATCGAACCCATTCATTCATTGCCATAAAATATAACCAATAGTCCTTCTATTTTCTCAAACAATATCTACAAATTAAAAATCGAAATTCACGAGCGAAATTTTTTAATTTATTTGGTAGGTAGGTAAATATAATACATTAAGTGTTTTACTAGTAAAAAGGCTTAATAAATAGTATTTAAAGACTTGATGGTATCAAGCATGATGCAATCATTTCTGACGAGCTAATATAACATCGCTAATATTCAAGTCCTCGTATCAAAGGATCTGTATAACATAAAGTAACTAAAGTAATTTATCATCCAAATCTTTGCTTGCGAGTGATACAGATGTTTCTCAATTTCCATGTTAAACCTATTCATCATGTCAGAACGCAACAGGTTCGTTTAAATATTCAAGACGAAATGGCAATGGGCCAGCAGTGTGTGTCTGTGCAGAGTGATAGAATCTCATAAGTAAGTAATTGACTTTGAGGCTTGAATTGACAGTTTGAGGAACACTGGAGTTTCTCTAGGTTAGTAAGCCTTGTTATTTTTGTATTGATCAAACAGAGTTGTTAGAGAAGATATTCTAAAATTTCATGATCAGTTCAGTAGTTAAAAGTCAACAGAAATTATGAATTAATTTTTAAGACGGTGAAGTTGCTATCTTTTAAATAATATCTTCCTGTAACATATTATATCTATTCTATTGTATAACAATCTATACCTATTAAAGTAATATAACAGGTACGAGTATAATAAGATTTATGAAATGTTAAATCTTAACACAATTTTCCTTACCATTGTAGTTAACCATTGTAACATTATAAATATTATTTGATTTACATAAATAAAATTAATTAATGAATTATTTTGTAGCTTTTCCTTTAGATTTCCTATTAATTTAATTTCACACAAACAGTTTACGTATTTTAGCATTTTCACCAAGATCTTACACCACTGTGTGTAAAAGTTGACTTTTACAACCCTAGTTTATAGATCTGTCGCCCATATATGGACTGACGAGCTATCGCGTCCCTAGCAATACAAAACAAACTGCCGCCGGGTACCCCAGTGGGAGAGTTGGCGGTGTTCCGGACCTCTAAACAAGCTTTTATAGCGGGTTTTATTTATAAGGATTCTTAGAGCTACTACGCACTGGTCGCCAGACTCATACCTCGGCAACTAAACCATAGGTGACATCTTTTTAGGGTTTCGTTTATACCCTTTGAGTACAGAACTAAGACTTCGGTGTCCGTCCATCCGTCTGTCTGTCACCAGGCTTATGATAGCCGATAACCGTGAAAATATAAAATAACATCAATATTTTAGATGAAGTTAATAAATAATGTACGCATTAATAAATCTTACAACAGGATTTTACATCAGGAAACTCAGATGACAGTTTAAAATTAATGTAAAAGGGGCATACGAGTCAACAACATGTTGAGGGGCGCTTTGTTCAAATCATAATTAGCCTAATTAACAAATGAAAGGCATAACCCTCCCCCTCCGTACGGCTTAGTGGGAGTTGAGTAAAAAGTAAGTGGGTATGATAATTGGGCCACTCCTAATGCTCACTAAACTTTAAATCTTATGAAACCAGATATGAAACAGATTATACTCTAGAAAGTTCAAGAAAAATAATCTGAATGTACGAGTATGTAACTCAAAGGTGACCGACGTTCATAGATCACTATGTCAATAGTGATCTATGAACGCACAGCCTAAACCACTAGACGGATCGGCCTGAAATTTGGCATACAGGTAGATGTTATCCGCTAAGAAAGGATTTTGATCAATTCTACCCCCCAAGGGGATAAGACAGGGGATGAAAGCCTATTCCACGCGAATGAAGTCGCGGGCATAGCTAGTTAATACATAAAAGAAAAAAATTGTTATGAAGGCAATAAATATCAGACAACATCACATATACTGTTCCGATCCCAAAGTAAGTAGCTTGAGCACTTGTGTTATAGGTATCAGAACAACGAAGGTACCACAAATATATATAAGATAGATAACGCCGTAATATAGTTATATCCCTAGGGATATAATTATATGGCGTAACATAGTTATACGAAAGCGATTCATTACTATTTCACTAGGGATATAGTTATAAAACGGTCCAAGTTTAGTGATATACTTATATTACTAGATCAAGTTTAGTGAAATAGCTTTCGAAGGGGTTCGTTGTGTTTACGCGCTCCCCACTCCGCAGTCAGTCGGCCGAGAACAGTTGTTCGGCGTTCACGTCTAGTCTGTCTGTTTAACGAAACTGATAACCACCGGCGTAGGTATAAAATATTGAGATTTCAAAGTATGTAACATTCTGTATGTGGGGATGTAAGGGAGCGACTCATCATCTTTTCGCTTCAAGCCAACCGACTGGTGGCGGTATAACCATCACGATTGAATGCGTAGCTAAATGCCACCGGCCGATAACGGGCAGCAGCGTCCCCGGAGCGAGAAGCTGCGCCCTGCGATCGCCAATCCTGCCTGCCTGCCCAGCGTGGCGATTATGGGTATTATCCTCCAGACGTTTGCCCTAAGAGGCGAACAGCTGGAGAGGCCTATATTCAGCAGTGGACTGCAATAGGCTGATGATGATGAACATTTTGTCACGACCACCATGTCCTGTGTTTTTATGAATTTCTGACAAAGCATTGTAATCGTCGGGTCGTGGGTTCGATTCCCACACGGAACAAACATTCGTGTGATGAACACTTGTGTTTGTTCCGTGTCTGGGTGTTTATATTTGTATTTAAGTATTTATTTGTGGTACCTTCGTTGTTCTGATACCCATAACACAAGTGCTTAAGCTACTTACTTTGGAATCAGAGCAATGTATGTGATGTTGTAATATTCTTCGGAGGGCAAACTTTTTATACGTCATAATGGTTTGCATAAAAATGATGGTTAGGATTTCTCTTTACGTTAAGCTGAGCGTCCACTCTGGTTCTTTGCATCTCGCATTGTAAAATAGACGAAGTTCCTGGTCAAAACGTCGCCTTGCATTAATTTCTTCGTCGTTATCCATAGCTGGCACAAGTAATTAGCAATAATAAAACGAATATTTACCAAATATTAAGGAAACGTAGCGATAATTAAATGAAAATGCACGAAAACTAGACGTGAACGCCAAACAAGTCGGTTCTCGACCGACTGACTGCGGAGTGGGGAGCGCGTAAACACAACGAACCTATAGTTCATTCGCGTTAAGAAAATAGTGACTGACAGGTCACTGACAGGCCACTAGCCAATCAAAACGCTAGAATTATAATTTCTAGAATTATAATTAATTTCTAGAATTATAATTAATTTCTAGAATTATAATTTCTAGCGTTTTAATTGGCTAGTGGCCTGTCAGTGACCTGTCAGTCACTATTTTCTTAACGCGAATGAACTATAGGAATTGCAATCCGGTATCATTTTCAATCCGGCCGGATTTTACCGGATTGACGCGGATCCGGCCGGATTATAAAGTTACTTAGGGCCTAGAATTTAGTGATTTTTAGTTTTGATAATACATAAAAAGAAAAATAAAATATTATTTATGGAATATAAAACCACTTTTAATGATATTTTTTGGTATTAATTGTAATTTTTGGTATTATTTGTACTAAATGAAATTATGAAACTATTCTAAATTTGGTGTCTAATTAATTTACAAATATCGCCTAAATCAAAAATCAAATCAAAATCAAATCATTTTATTGCTTGTCACATTACAAAATAACAGAAGATGGAACATTGTGAAAGGTATACATGTGACACCCTGGAAGGGCGCAGCAAATTAATACATACATCAAATTACACAATTACATTTGTCAATCAATCAAAATTTGTCAGTCAAAAATTCATTCACAGTATAATAACATTTTTCTATCAATAATTGAATCATTTTCTTTTTAAAAAGATTGAAATTTAACTCCTTCAATTCTCCAGGGAGCTTATTGTAAATTGTTATTACCATACAGAATACACTTTTGACCATGAGCTTGGTCTTGGACATCTGAACAGAAAGTTTATTTCTGTCTCGACGACTACGATCATTAATTTCTGTCATTTTTGTAAATAAATTTGGATTAGTTTTCGCAAATAGAGCTACTTCTAATATGTAAAGTGAAGGAAGTGTCAGAATACGATATCTTTTAAAGTAAGGTCTACAGCTATCAACAACCTTGAGTCCGAACATTGCCCTAATACATCTCTTCTGCGCCTTAAATGCTTTGTCAGTATCAGTTGAGTTCCCCCAGAATATTATGCCATATCTTAGGTTGGAGGCAGCTATACCGTGATAAGCAGTAATGAGAGCATCAATTTTAAGAACTGATGATAGTCTGTATAATGCATACGCCGAAGAACTAACTTTTTTACATAATTCGTCAATATGTTCCTTCCAATTTAATTTATTGTCAATTATTAAACCAAGAAATTTTGTTGAGTCAGTTGTGCAAATATCAATATTATCATGTTTTACTGTAATATTAGATGGGCAGGTTATTCTTTGGCTAAAATGCATTATTTTGGTCTTATTTAAATTAATTAATAAATTATTATTATTCATCCATGCTATTACCGAAGCTAAAGCAGTATTAATGTCCATCTCATATTCATTTTTATTTTTACACTCAATAGTAATTGTACTGTCATCAGCAAACAGTGATAGTCGTTGATGTGTGGCTTTTGGCAGGTCATTTATATATATAATAAACAGCAATGGGCCCAACACACTGCCCTGTGGCACGCCATACTTGATATTTCGTTCATGTGAGACATATGTCTCTTCTTTTTTAGTAATAAAACTTATTCTATTTATCTCAGTACGCTGCTTTCTGCCTTTTAGATATGATTCAAGTAATTGTAGCACATTTCCTCTGATTCCATAAGTTTCTAGTTTACCTATTAAAATTTCGTGATCAACGTAATCAAAAGCCTGTGTCATATCGCAATATATGGCACATACTGGTTTCCTTTTATCTATATTTTTAGTTACATGGTACAAAAAATCATAAATTGCCATATTTATTGTATTGTTCTTTCTAAATCCTTTCTGTTCAGTAACTAATATGTTATATTTCTCTAGAAACGAATAAATTTGTTCATATATATATTTTTCGTAAATCTTTGAAAATATAGGTAGTAACGCAATTGGTCTGTAGAACTCCATCTTTTCCTTATTTTCTTTTTTAAAAAGTGGCTTAACTACTGTTTCTTTTAAACCATCAGGGAAAATACCTGTACTTATACTTAAATTGATTAAATGACTAATGTGATGGCTTACAACATTTGCTACAAATTTTATTACTTTCGTTGAAACTCCATCGTGACCAACACTAGTAGTATTTTTTAAGGAATTAATGATTTTAAATACATCTGATGGTGAGCTGGGAAGCATAAACATGGAATTACTATTTCTTTCAGAGAGGGACTTGGCATGATTATCTAAGTCTGTAATAGGTTTAATTTTGTCAACAAAAAAGTCATTAAATGCATTGGCAATATCTTGTGGATCTGTTAAGTCCATGTTGTCAGTTTTAATTCTAGTGATTGGTTCTTTCGGCAATTTTACTTTAGAGCTGTTTATAATTTCCCATGTAGCTTTGCATTTATTGTGTGAAGTCTTTATTTTATAACTATTTTGAGCATACCGTGTTAGCCTGATGATTTTTCGAAATAATTTAGAATATTGTTTATATTTAAATTTGTTTCTTTCAGAAGGTTCAAATCTGTAGCGCCACAATAGATATCTCTTCTTTTTACTACATATTTTGACTCCACGGGATATCCATTTTGATTTTCTATTAGTATTATTTATAATGACTTTATAGGGAAAACATAAATCATAAAAAAGACAAAATAGTTCAATGAATGCATTGTAAGCATAATTTGCATTATCAGTCAAATAAATATCAGAAAACGAGATATCCTCCAAACACTGCCTAAACCTTAACATATTCTCCTTTGAGTAGTCACGGCGTCTTACACTCCATCTCTTTATAAGACAAATTTTTTTAGCAGGACATTCAAGTATCTGGGCCGTGTGATCAGATAGTCCAAGCTCGATGATCTGGGATTTACAATTTTTTCTAAAGTTATGTGCAAAATTATCTATACATGAGTTGCTATTACTACTGATTCTTGTTGGTAACTTTAATTCTAATTTTAAATTAAAATTTAATAATAAACATTCAAACTCGAGTGTAATATTATTATTTTTACAAATGTCAATGTTAAAATCACCCGCCAACACAATATTAACATCTTTAAATTTCTTTCTTATAAAATCTAACAATGTATATAATCTTTCAAAGAACATTTTAAGATTGTTCGCTTTGGGTACTCTATATATACAAACAATAATAATTTTGAAACTTATGAGTTCAATACCGCAACATTCAAAAGATCCAGATATGGAAAGATTTCTAACTTCCGAGATTTCTTTCCAGGAATGTTCATTTCTAACCAGTATGCATGCTCCACCCCTTTTGGAATTTTTTCTACTAAAACATGCCGCCAGTTGAAAGTTGGGCAGAGTCAAGAAGGGTTCATATTCCTCCGTCATAAAGTGCTCTGTAATGCATACTATATCTATTCTAAGGTTCATGTCTGATAATATTTCTTCCAGATTTATTGCAAGTTGTTCAGATTTGTTGAGAAGGCCCGCAATATTCTGATGGATAATAATTAAATGTTTATTCACGAAATAAATTCGCCTAAAGTATAACTTTCAAGTTTCTAGCTCTGAAAACGACTATACTTATACTTTCATATATCTTTTCATCCCCCTTTTTCAAACTTCTTACAACCTTTTCGTATGAATTTTGATTAATAACGAATCAACAGACTAGGGTATAAGTCTGAAGTTCCTAGCCCGAAAAGTGACGATAATTCCATCGAACGTTTCACCACTCCCTTTTCAACCCCTATAAAAGTTAGACAGCTAGTACGCTGTCGTAGGATATTTTTATATAATTTTAAGGGGAACATTTCACACGCGCCGGAAGCTTAAAAAATTAAGTAACGTGTCCCGTTTTTCCAAAATTTCCCTTCTCTGTTCTGCTTATTATTGATCATAGCGTGATGAAAAGAATATTTTTTATAACGAACATACAGACAGACAAAAAAAATCTGATTGCATTTTTGGCATCAGTATCTATCCCTAATCATCCCCTGTTAGTTAATTTGAAAATATATTTAATGTACAGAATTGACCTCTCTACATATCAATAATTATAAGTAGAGATAATAAAGTAAGTAATCAGCCTCTCACTTATTGCTGTAAGTATCTGAAGGTACTTATGTAATAATACTATTAAACTCTTATTAATAAGGCTCTGCGGCACGTCTAGCGATTCGCGTTCGCGTATTTTTGGCTTTGCCGGATCCGCCACCGGATCCGGTAGGCCAAAAAACACGCCGAATCCGCCGGATTACCGGATCCGCCGGACCGGATTGCAATCCCTAAACGAACCCCACCAAAAGCTATTTCACTAAACTAAATCTAGTAATATAAGTATATCGCTAAATTTTGATTGTTTTATAACTATATTCCTAGTGAGATAGTAATGAATCGCTTTCGTATAACATATTTCGTATTCCTAGGGATATAATTATATGTTATGGCATATAATTATATCCCTAGGGATATTAACTATATTACGGCTTTATTTATCTTACTGCGACATATACATAAATTCAAATACAACCACTCATATAAGGAACAAACACAAATAAGTATTCATCATACGAATGTCTGTCACGGGTGGGAATGTAACCCCCACCCCTTGGTTCTTTATGCAGGGGTCATAACCAAATGAGCCATCGAGCCAGTCAGAATTATCGAAAGACTTAGCTTCACCGAGACAAATTATGTGAGTGACATTAATGATCTCACTTATGGGACTAATAAATGTATTCAATCGTCACTGCTGCCCCTTGCCTCTCTGCTCGCTGACATTGCTCAGGCTTTGCGACTTCTAAGTAACATTTCTATTGTCAAAGTAATCATTACTATCACTGGTTTCAGAGTTTATCCAATAATGCAGAAATAAAATGTTTAACTTGTGTGATCCGACCTGAAATAGCACGCTAGCTAAAATCGCTGAAGGGGTGAAATGGGGCGTAAGATTGATCGAGCCACTTTCCTGCACATTTCAGAAATGTGACGGCAAGCTTGATCATGCATAATGATACTTGTACCTAGGTAAATACTTTCAACAGCAAGCTCCCGGATACTGTTACTGGATACCTTTTTTTTTTGTTATCTTATGAACATTTGAAAAGCAGACACGTCTAAACGTTATTATTTCAACATTATCAACCTGCAAACGTCTACTGGTGGATACAGGTCTCCCATAATGACTTTATCATTTGGGGGATTTGCCTTAGTCAGGTGTTAGCAGGCGGGTCGGTGACCGCAGTAGGTTTTATTACCACCCAGGTAAAGACCGCTGCCCGTTTCCTGATGTGCCCTTAGTCGTCTTCTCCTCGACAAGAGGGGTGGTCCTATTCTGAATTCGCAAACCAGACGGACTTTTTATCTAATGTTGAAACGTTTCCGCTGTACGACCAGCCTTAACTTACGGCGCTGAATGCTGGCCCCTCAAAAAGCAACAAGAGGATAGAATGCATGTCACTGAGATGAGGATGCTACGTTGGTCGGGAGGTGTAACGCTGTTGGATCGTATCCGAAACACCTACATTCGTGGTAGCTTCCGAGTAAGAACCATCCAGGTAAAACTCAGGGAAGGTCGCCTCAGATGGTATGGACATGTAATGCGTCGCCCACCAGAACATATGCCGCGACAAGTAGGACTGGAAATATTTCCAGCCCCAAAAAAAACGCGGCAGACTCCGACTCACATGGATGGCTGCTATTAGTAAAGACATGAAAGGTGCAAATATCACATCTGCGACAACCCAGGACAGAATGTCCTGGCGAATAATGACTAGGAGAGCCGACCCCAAATGATGGGACCAAGGCTAGGTAGAGAGACAGAGTTGAAACGTTTCCATCAAACCATGCGGTTTTATTTGAAATACATTGCGTTCGAATATGCACTCTACATTTATGCTCCGGTAATCTCCGCATCCGAAACCATCGGCAGTTTGTAATCTTCGCCCGTTAAATTTGTTGATTGCACAACTGGCCAGATCAATCATGTTTGTGCTAGTTTTTCAAATACAGTCCGGAGTTTTGATTGGACTTTTGAAATTGCATCTCGTATCCCGACACAAAATAAACATGAAGGGTAATATTAACCTTGTGGTTGTTTGACGGAAAAGCTATTCCGATATGGACATTTCTTTCCTTCTATCACTCTGTACGGTCGCGGTATAGACCATGTTTTAAGCGCCGCGCATCTACTACAACGGTGGAGATAATATTGAGAGATATAATGAAAAATTTGAACACAAATCATCCTCAGCCTATTACAGTCCACTGCTGGATACAGGTACTCTCCAGTGGTTCGCCACTTTGGGCACACATCTGGAGGCTTTAACCCATTAACGCCCAAAATAAAACTAAGAATATTTTTAAAGTTTTTGCTTTATTTATGTAATAAAAGACATCAAATAAGAAGGATACGATTTAAAAAAATCTGAAAAAAGTTTTTTTCAGCAAGTTATAGGGGTGTACCCAAGCGTGTACAATGGGCAGATCAAGTGTGAAATATGCCGAAACTTGGTTTTACCACACAAAGGGCTTTTGAGTATTTTTGACAACTCCAACGCACATTATTGGGGCATATGACGCATCTTAGTGGATTTGTGGTCCTTTCGGGCCATGTCCATTATTTTAACGATCAATATCTACTTCCTAGCTCGATGAAGAACGGTTTCCTGAAGGTTTTGTTCGACACTAAGCCCGAGCGATGCTTCGTATCGACAACTGGTCCATAAATGCAGAATCTTTTTTCTTTCAAGAAATAGTATACAAACGCCAAATATCCGAAACTACCATATCATGCCTATTATTTTGACCTGCATACAAAAGACTCTGTTCGACTATCAAATCGCAAGCTTGCTTGTCGAAAAGCTACTCGAAGAGCATCATTAGCATGCATCCTTTTATATCAGTATACAGATTTATTCAACCATACTTCAATGGCATTACTTATATTATGCGTCATAGAGTTAATTGGTAAGGTTTTTAGCCAAACAGGGTTATCTGTGACTGAAGCCAGACATTCGAAGGGGTTTTTATCGGGAAAGTCGACGTAAATGTCGATAACGGCTCATAATCACTGCTATCACGGTCCGAGAGTTCTCATCCACATTGTACTACTTCTACAGTCCCTGAAACATCCCTCAGCAGTACCTGTGTCACAAGATCATCTTTGGAACCCACCTCTTCGTTAATTATTGCATCAGATTCTAGTGGCACAATTAGAAAGTAGTAATCAATATCATTATCTTCTGCAGCAATGACATAATTAACTGCCTCTTCTAATGAGGGTGTTTCAAAATGAAATATCCGATAGATGGTGTCATGTAGCCTTGCGGTCCGGCTATCATGTGATTGGTCAGTTGCCATGTAAATGTCAGTGCCATGACAAAATGAACAAATTACGTTACATTCGAACCTACTGGACGGCTGCTGCCTATGTGGTGGAATCTGGTAGATTTAATTTTTTCAGGAAACCCTCATTGAATATAATGTTTTTATACTGAAAAGCTTAGTCTGCGGGTCATTTTGATGAAATATTTATACCTGAAATAAAAATAAATAATAATATACATCTGCCCATTGTACCTGCACAGGTACAGTAGAAGAAAAACATATTTTTTTTGTAAATTTAATACTTTACATTGGGTTTTGGTTACTTATTAGATAAAATAGTATATCAACTATTGTTTTAGAAAAGTTTTGTTATGTATGATCATTATTAACTTAAAAATAATAACTAAATTACTTACCAGTTCGCACTCTCAATTTAACCCTGAATAAATAGCCACTTACCCTCACAAATTAGAAATATCAACTTGTTAAATTTTATCTAAATTATTTACCTGTACTTATGTCTTTACCGTCAAAGTAGTTTTTAATCGATTTGTTGCCAATTACAAAAACTATCGCGATTTTTATTGGTGTACCTGCTTGTGTACGGTGGGCGGTAATGGGTTAATAATAATCGCCACCATGGGCAGGCGGGTTGGCGATCACAGGGCGTAGCTTCTGTCTCCGGTGGCGCTGCTGCCCGTCATCGGCCAAGGGTATTATAGGTTTTCAATCGTGATGTTTAACCGCCACCAGTCGGTTGCCAGTTCTTATGTACTTTTTTCTTATGTTACTTGTATGTAAATAGTTCTTATATCACTTGATTCCTTACCATGATACAATTATACTCTAGATTTATTTATTGTATATCAAAAGGGCGTTATTCAAGGTGTTAAGTTAGTTGAACAGATATTGAGCTGTGCTTTGATATAGTTGCTGTGTTAACCTTTATCAACACAATTTTCTTGGCGTAAATTCGAAGCGAATCGTAATATCCACTGGTGCTCCCCAGGTTTCACAACATCTTTTGAACAGCGAAAGTTGTCAGCAAAAGTCAATTTTCTATAAAATAAACTTCAAATTGTAGCAACTGCATATGTATAAACTTTATTGTTTTTTTTTGTACCTTCTATGCCTATTCGACATAGTCAGGCTTGTGCCTCATACTCATGTCAAATTATGAATAACGTTCATTCATTAAAAGAGGTAGTGCATTGCGAATCTTCGCTTAAATTGAGCCGCTCGTCCGGGGAAGGACCTCGACCCTATAGAGTATCGCAGCCAAATGACCTCCGGGTCGTGTTTCTGCCGGTGAATAGGGTTTCCGGAGCTCGAGGGGGGGTTAGGGTTGGGCCGGCATGGCGGTGGCAACTGACAAGTAACTGACCATTTACTTGCCGGTTGTCACAGCGACTTAGGCTTCCCTTTCGCTTTCCATCAGCTAGACGTAGGGAAGCTATTATTTCGAGCTACTATAAAAAAATAAATTCAAAGTTGCCGAAATTGTTTCATCATGTCATCACAATGACATGAACGTGATAAACATTTGTATTGTTCTGTGTATAGATGTTTATCGTCGTATCGAATGTATGAAATATTAATATAATATTTGTGGTATACTTTCGTTGATTCCAATTTCGATAGTGTTATCGAAAACCAATTTACGAGTAGCTGTGTAGCTACTCGTAATTAAATTGGTATTCATATTACAATCGTTATTTAAAATAAGTAATTAAAAGTTCAGTGGGAACATTTTACATTAATAAAATATTTTTTAAGCTGCGGTTTATACTAACAGCATAAAACGAATGTTATAAATCCAACATTTATTTCCTTTAATGTTTAATTAATTATTAAACGATCTGCGCGCCCCAAATAAATTAACACTAAGTAACTTTACTTTATATTGTTTGGTATTCATCATCATCATCAGCCTATCGAAGTCCTCTGCTAGACATAGGCCTCTCCAGCTGTTCGCCACTTTGGGCAAACACCTGGAGGCTTTACCCATAATCGCCACGCTGGGTAAGAGGGTTGGCGATCGCAAAGCGTAGCTCCTCCCTCCGGTGATGCTGCTGCCCGTCATCGGCCTGTGGTATTTAGCTACGCCTTCAATCGTGACAGGGACAATCCCTAATTTAATTCATATATTCCAACACGGGAGGGACAAATGGAAGGGATTTATGGTGCAAAAGTACGCGATCCGTTCAACGAACGATCGTTTTCGATTTTGGTAGTAGGGGCCCAGTTATCAGAGCATCGTTTGTTATTACAGTAGGATGCACCACGGGCAGGTGAGGGTGCTATTAGGTTCATGATAACATCTTTGCGTTTCAATGGCAATAAAATCGCATACATGCCCTGCCACCATATTACCATACCTTGATCGGGGAGATTATCTCAGTCAATGAGAAAATCTATTCGCACGTCCGACTTAAATAAAGACGGAGTATCTCTATACATAGACTACTCCCCTGTTACCATTTCAGAAGTTTAAAAAGGTGACTTGGAACTTGTTTCAAAATAGCAACAGTTGTACCACTTACCGACAGACGTTGTTTGCCCGGCAAAGTTAGTTCGTTGGACTCGGAGTCTCTAGGGTCTCGGGTGCGGATCAGTTTCGTGAATACGTTGTGGCCATCCCGCCTTACTGACGCCCAGTCGACGCGCTGGAGACGTTGGAATGCACTGTGGAGTAAATGTGGTGTTAAATATGCAAATACAACAAATACAAGCAATTTTATCGATGCATATTGCATACCTATAATAAAACAGTAGGAATCACGTATCTGTACATTTGATAAAATTGACGATAAACAGAGTAGAGTTATAGTAACAGACCAAACAAAAATTCTTGGATTTTCTTGTTCATAAATAATTTGTTACATAGTGACTTAACTATAATAGGTACATTAAGTACAGTAAGGGAGACATTATTATGGGTACAACATGTAACTTATACGGGAATGCAACCTATGGGTTCCACACTAGGAAATCCTGTATCGTGGGCACCCACTTGGCAAGTGGAGATCCTTATTGTTGGACGGCAAGACTCTTTTTGAGTTCATGCGCCATGTTAGTAAGTAAATATGGAAATAAGGTTTTTTACTGTGTTTAATTTAGCATGTTATTTCATGGCTGACAGAAAGAGGAACATTAAAATCGCACCTATTTGGAAAATCGCAGCTAAAATATTATGTTGCGAAATGAGACGGCAATGAGCTTGTGAAATTGATCGCGAAATTCCGTTTTGAACGTATAAAATTCATTCAATAAGATTTACTATCCTTCAAGTAGAATAGAATAGAATAAAATTAAGTGGAATTATTTTGATACGAAACCAATAACATACACGCAATATTTGACTTAGCTACTTCTTACACGAGGCTTACAAAATAAGACGTATTATAGACATGTGATGATGTGACGTGACTTGTATGTAGCAGTTCTGTGTGAAGCATTTTTGGACTCGTCATTATTTTGATGTTGTGATAACTCATACACTATTAATGCTAACGAACAATAATTTTACCACCAACTACCTTGCATAGTTAGTATCGCCATATTTTTTAACTGAGCATTTTCATATTTTATTCATCATTTGAACCTTCCCTGGATTTCCACAAATAATTCAAGACCAAAATTAGCCAAATTAATCCGCCTTTCTTGAGTTTTAGCGAGATTAACGAACATTTTTTATATACCTACAGGTGTTTCTGTGCTTGGGTAGTCTATCTATAGGAATCAATGCTACTAGAATGTCCTAACTTAGTCATATTGTCATATGTAAAAAATAAGAAATCTCTAACGTCATGTCATCTTGAGAAAAAAGCAATGAAAAGTTGATGCTCTTTGACACGAGTTCGACGTTATGTCGACAGAATCTATTTTTATCAATATGTATCTACATTTCGGCGTACGGAAAATCTGACTAGCGTCCGTTCGGGCCGGAACAGGAATAAGCCTGTGTTAGTACACAAGCTTATTCCGGTGTGTCGAACTCGTAGTGGTGAGTTAGTATCAGCTTGGCTTACACGGGCTTATAACTTACTCGTGTAACTTATGCACGTCAGCGTACAAGGTTCGAGTCTAACTTGAGCCGTGATTTCACACAGCTATGAATAGTGCGCTTTTAGCCACGTATGGAACGCTAATCTGTAAGCACCCTAATGGCTTGTTTAGGTACGCGCGCGTTCTGCAAAGCTTTATTGAGGCCAAGTGCAAGTCCGATTCGCGCACTAAAGGTTCCGGAGACTAGATTTCAAGCGTTTACCTATTAACTGGTGCTGATTTTATTACAAGGCAAAAAGACGATGACGCTGCTGCCCGTCATCAGCTTGTGATATTTAGGTACACCTTCAATCATGATTGATATACCGCCACAAGTCGGTTGCCAAAACCTCGTTTGTTATTCCGCAGGATGCACTACTGGCAGATGAAGGTGCTATACCATGCTTTGCCACAAGATTAGCTCAACCAATCAGGTTAAGTAAAGACAAGAGTATCTCTATAGATAGACTACTCCCCCGTTACTATTTTACAGGTTTGGTGCTGATTTTAATAGAGGTACAAGGCAAAAAGCGCCAAAAAATCAGTATTGTCATATTGAGAGCCTCCCTAAATATTGCTTTTATCTAAGCAAGGTTATAATAAGTACCCATAGTACAAGTTTCGACTTAGTTTGGGACTAGATGGCGCTGTGGCCAGGGTGGCATCAAGGGTTATTTATTTAGAGGTAAAATAGGGGTAAACACTTCCTAGGACTTCATCAAAGCACGCGTTGCCTATTAAACCTCGTAGCTAAGATAATAGCTTTGCAAACGTGCATGAATAAGTAATGGCTAAAGCTGGCCGGAATGCATGTATAAATTAGTTTAGTCAGTTATACTGAAGTTTGAGACCTGCATAGAAATTGGAATGTACGAAATTAATTATGAGTTTACATCACAGCGTAAAGTCCAAGGAGTTGACAGGCCCGATGGCTCATTTGGTAGTGACCCCTGCCTTCTGAGCCAAGGGGCGTGGGTTCGATCCCCGCACATTACAAACATTTGTGTGTCTGTTTGTTTTGGTCTAGCTATTCACTATTTATAAATGTATTTATTTACAAAAAGAAATTTATCTAAGTAAGTTTATCAGTTGTAGTACCCATAGTACAAGCTGCGGCTTAGTTTGGGGCTAGATGGGGCGATGTGTGGCCCAGCGTGGCATGTCTTGCTCGTAAGACATCGACTATGAGTTTGAGATTTGAACTTCTCAGTCGGTGGTAACGTTTACCCGCCTGGCTGGCAACCATTACACACAGCGTAACACCCGATATTTCTCTTAGTAAAGACTTTCACATAACATCATCATCAGCCTATCGTAGTCCACTGCTGGACATAGGCCTCTCCAGGTGTTCGACTTTGGTCAAACACCTGGAGGTTATACCCATAATCGCCAAGCTGGGCAGGCGGGTTAGCGATTGCAGGGCGTAGCTTCTGGCTCCGGTGACGCTGCTGCCCGTCATCGGCCTGTAGCATTTGACTGCCACTTCAATTTGATGGTTATACCGCCACCAGTCGGATGCCAGAGCCTCGTTCGTTATTCAGCAGGATGCACCACGGGCAAGGATGGCTTGAAGCGAAAAGATGATAGATCGCTCCCTTACATCCCTATATCATCTTTCACATAACCTGTTGTACATTTTCATTAGGAACTTTCAGTAAATCATTACGTGCCTATTTACTAAATATCTAGGGCTCATTAGCCTCGGAACTATAATTAAGTAGTTACCTCTGCATCGCGGAAGCGACGGTGCTCAGCCAACCCTGGGCGACCTACATCGACGTAGAAGGCACCTGCAGGAAATAAAACGGGTTAGTCTGAGAAATAATAACAATACTTAATCTTCTATACTTATACTCGTATTAAATATGTAGAGAGGTCAATTCTGTACATGAAATATATTTTCAAAATATCTATCAGGGTTAGTGATAGATACTGATGCCAAAAATGCAATCGTTAAAATTTTTGTCTTACTGTCTGTCTATCTCTCTTGTCTGTATGTTCGTTAGAGGAACAAAAACTACTAGACGGATTTTAACTAAACTTGGTACAATTATTCTTCATACTCCTGGGCAGGTTATACATAGTATACTTTTCATCACGACACAATCAATAGGAGCAGAGCAGTGAAGGGAAGTATTGGGAAAACGGGAGAAATTTTATCTGTTTGTTTGAACGCGCATCACGCAAAAACTACTGCATGGAATGTAATGCTATTTTCAGCAATGTATAGTTAGAGGTCTAACTTAAAATGTAGACACCATTTTATCCAAAGGTTGGAAGTCCGTTATTTTTGAAACCCGATATCCACGCGTGTGACGCCGCTGGTACAGCTAGTAGTTAATAAACTCTTTAAGTACCTATTAGTTAAGTACTAGTTAATGTCCGTTTGGATTCCGGATTTAGAATGGACCACCACAATGAGAGTGCGATAGGCCTTCAAAGTTCACCGAGAAAGTCCATTTAAAAAGTGTGAAATTAATCAAATACATTATACGAGCACTGTTTAAGGTACATTATTTAGAACATATTTTGACATGAAGTCAATGCAGTATTTAATATAGCCATCGAACAAACTTCTTATACGAGGCATACAAAACACCACGCAATATTCAAACGTGACGTCACGGTTGAATAGCAGTTAGTATGAAGCGTTTAAAAACGCCAGTTCATATTATTTATGATTTTGAAATTGTGTAATCACGGGTTCTTTTTATACAAAGTAAGTAAGTAATTGTTTCAATAATGTTTCATTGATTGGGTGATGCACCAATTTCAACCCAAAACCAAAAATGTTCATCATGCCAATTCGGTTGAGTATAACGAATAATAAACTCTTTCAATGAAAATTATACCTAAGTATTCCTAATTCGTTTAAAATATGTATATCTTACTACAACATTCCGCAGTACACCGCGCGCAAGCAAATATTGGATAAGTAAATTAAATTACGTCCGATGGCCACAGAATTTCATAAATATGGAAGTTGTTTGCGTATTATACCGGCGGGTTTTAAGTATTAGCATATTACTGTACATTTAAGTCCGTAATCTGTCATTTAATGCTGTAAACGTAGTTATTGAGCACTAACTGTGCTAGCGGCGTCGCACGCGTAGATATCGGGTTTAAAAATAACGGACTTCCATAAAATGGTGCCCAAGTTTTAAGTAGACCTCTAGCAATACATTGGTGAAAACCGCATTCAATTCCATGCAGTAGTTTATACGTGATGCGCATTCAAACATACAGATAAAAAAATCTCCCGTTTTCCCGTTTTTAAAAGACAGTAATAATAGTTGTTATTTACTTCGCTAAAGAGCTGCAATCATAAAGTGAAATAGGGCAAAGCGCTTTTTTTTCCAAATTACTACCATGATTATAGTCAAGGCGCCCTTCTGTTGGGAGTGATCACCGGACTGTTGGGAGAGCGGACGGCTTCACGTGCCAATGGGCATTTTATCAGAGGAGACTTTGGAGTACAGATGTAAAGGTTTTAAGTGTATCCGTATTCGAAAAACATCATGATCGAATACCAAAAAGGATATGGTACGATACTTATATACGATGGCACTCTTACTAACATCTGATCCAGGTATTGCCAAATATCGGAAAATAAATAGCAGGAAATTTTGTAAAGATGTAGGCCTAACATCGAAACTGACAAAAAACGCGATATTTCGTTGTCAGGCTGTTCATCGAACGAATAAAACTTCTTCATCAGATAGTGAAAGACATTAGTTTCAATTTTATTTTAAAATGGAGTGTTATTTTTTCAATTGTTTGTAACTGGGTAAAGGGGGACAGTTATAGAATAGACTTTTACTCGTATAGTTTTCTAATCATAATATGCCCTTATAATGGACTTATGATTTTTAAACGTTACACTGTGCGCTCCCATACATTCGTCACACTGTACGCCGCGCTGGCGCACGCTCCATGCGCGCCGCACGCGTCGCACGCCAACGCAACCGCTCGCTATATCCCTGCATTTTCAATCTGATATATTATCTCGGAAACTTTTCACTTAAAAAACTTGCTGTAAAGGACGATAGTGATCTATAACGAATGAACGAATTATTTAAGATACTTTTTTGGATAAGGATTAATGCAGTATTGCTTAAAATCGCTTCGAAAATAAGGTATTACTTTTGGTTGAAAGTTAAAGATAAAAAATGGTTATTGTGGGTTATGCCTAAGAGATAGGCATATGCCATCGCGGACTTTTTTGTTGAACTTTTTAAGGTGTGCAATACTGTAGTACATTATTTTGATATATCGCGTAGGGTTTAGCCAGCGTTTGCAATGAAAGCGCAAAACATGCGTTCACTTACGACATCACAACAAAATTGACAGTGTTTCTCTGCTTAATTATGTATTTATGTATGTGTCATACTCATAAACTTTCCTCTTGAATCACTCTATCTGATAAAAAAAAACCGCATGAAAATCGGTTGCGTAGTTTTAAAGATTAAAGTATAGATTGGGACCGACAGGAAAAAAAGTCGACTTTGTTTTATACTATGTAATGATTAACGAAAGCTATCTCAAATAAAAAGATGTATTTCTCTTATGCCCGCAATTTCGGGAAATAAGTTACCAATTGTGCGGAGGGTAGAAAAAGGGATGGCTGAATATGAAATTCTTGAGATGCGCCCGGATACGTTGAAATGATATGTAGCGTCGGTAAGGGTCTAACATTGTATAACTCAAAAAATATATGTATATAAGTATTACAGGATTACTCTCCTGTAACAAATAAATATGTTTAATTATACGAATTAGTATTATTTTTTCGCATCGTTTTAAAAGTTTCAGGCATAGTGTATATTATAAAAGATAAGGGCCATACATACAGAATTTCACAATAATTATTACTTTCCATTAAACTAGATCTAGGAAACAGCAAATTTCATTTCAAAATTGATCTTGAAAGTATTTTTATGTCGATATTGCGGGCTCAGCATCCTATGATTTCGAAACACTGGGGTAATAAAAACATTAAATATTTGAGAAGTTAATTATGATGAGCAAAGTTGTTCTTAATTTTTCCGTATTTCTATATCCAACTCCGACAATATGAAGATTGAAAAAAGCAAAAGTTCAGAGCTACGAGAGTACCTATTCTACGTAAAAGTTTGCACAGTAATTCTCAGAACAACCGCCAAGAGGCAGCACTTACGTCGAGTGACGTTGAGTTCAAGATTGTGCCGTCTGTTGGAAAAAAGTAAGAATAGAATCACGGGAATATACAATGTCATTGAATTGGTAATTGCTAGTTTTAGACCTTTGTGTACATGATAGAGCTTTTCAAACTATCTAAACAGTCAAGGTCAAATAATCTTTATTTGTATAGATTTTTAAAAAAACGGAAACCATTTATTCACCTGTTCGAAATTTAATATTCTACCGAAAAGAAACCGACAAGTTAGACTTCAGGCTGGTGATAATGATTATGAAATCAATAAAAATACATTTTAAACCTATCCCCGCCAAATAAGTAGGTACTTCTTGTTGGTATGTACCAAACTTAACATAGCTTCATATAAGTGCACAAAATAATGACTATATAAACTTGAATACAGAATACTACAATGTATATAGATCTCCGTATATTCATTCGGGGACTCGGGGTGTACACCGCTGGTAGGGTAAGCGTATTCTGGCTAATAAAAGTGGAGAATAAGGGCGGTTATTAGCATCGTTACAGTTACTTTGCTTTGGATTGTACCGGTAAGGATTACTTTGAAAATGTTCTATTTCTGGCATTTTTGTGTGGGATGTGCCCAGAGTTCAAACGACCTTCTAGAATGAAACCAAAAGATATCGATCTATTTAATTCTTACGTTGAATTATCAATGCCTCTATTATACAGGTGAATTAATGAAAAACGTGCGTGGATAACAACAGATTCGACACAATTCCAACAAAGTCTCTAAAATTATGAATACCTATGTTCTATGTAAACTTATTTCTTTCTTTCTTTAACTGGATAACAGGGAAATTAATGAATCCAGACCCAAAGAAAATTCCGCGCAGATAAAGGCCTTAGTTAAACAATGTGGAGCAATACACAATATCATCTATGTGCTGATGGATAAGAATACCAATCACCACCTCATCTATAGGCCTATGTCCAGCAGTGGACTGCAGTAGGCTGTTGATGATGATGATGGCGGTAGCAACTGGCAAGTGATTGATATGGTAATTGGTCAATTGGCTTCCTTTTCACTTACCATTTTAATTAGATTTTATTGTTCTAATTTCTACTAAGTAGGTACTATAAGTGAGAAAAAACAAAATGTCATAGATGGACTTCAAATCAGTATAGGTAATGTGTAAAATACGGGCAATGAAACATCCCTTTACACAGAATATGTGACTAATAAAACGAAGGATGCGAATCCTGTGTTCGAGTGCTTCACTCAAGTACCGTTTTGTGGAACAAGATAATATGATAGAGGTGACTTTGAAGTGACCTCGTTTCTGCGAAGTAGCGGACGGGACGCTATCTATCGCTAAGTCGATCGGCAGATATCTCACCGATACATACAGTGGGGACACTGTACACTGACATTTACTTATCTGAGCTTAGCTGTTAGAATAGAGTTTATACGGTCTAGGCTTTATTTAACACATTTTTTCGAGTGTGGGATTGCAAGATAGTAAGGAACGTGTGACAGGGTATGACTGAAAGGTAAAGCGTGAGAGAGGGAGAGAGGAAGACGTATGGCGAAGTAAAAGACATGAGCGTGCAAAGCGGAAATGAAACTTAAAGAAATACTAAGAAGACACTGAACTTTTCCGTGACCTGTCCTTTGCTCCCCACATTTTGGTTCTGTAATCTTAAATTTTTCTCCTCAAATCATTTATATACGTACCTACATACAAATATATTCTTTATTGGTATTACAATAATATTGTCCCCTTAGTTACAGTTTTATTCGTAATAATATTTTCTATGTCATAATTTCCTTGATGCTCTGGCAGGGATATTGTACGCGGTTGTTAATTAACACACTTTCATTTGTGTGAATGAATCACAAATCACAACGAGAATATACCGTTGATCATAATAGTCGGTGGATTTCCTAACTAACATTAAGTATTATACATATTATTAAGTAAAACAAGTTTCTATATCTTTCGACTCTAACCTGATATTTATAATTTATCTTACCCGTTGAATCCAGGCGTAAATTATATGATATTGGCTTTTATTCGACTTCAGAAAGGGAGATCTCTATTCCTAGGAATCTCTTTTTTATATAATAATATATTAACTCAACAACCACTGCGGTTAAAGATTTAGAGCAAATCAGAGCGAGTCTATTTTTGAGCGCAATATGAACGTTCGTGACAATTGCGCATCTTGTCGCTCCTACAAGCGAGCTACAAATCATTTTGACTTGCTCGCTGATTGATCGTATTATAAACAGAATAGTGCAAGACTTAGCCGAGTTTTTTGGCCAGAATCGCGGTCGGGACGCGGAAGCTAAAGTTCAACTTGGTACATGTCTCCACCCGCGTGGATGGTGGTTCGATTTGTTCGCGGCCTTCTAAAAGGTCGTAATAGGCGGCAGAAACCACTAACCACTAACGAGTTAGGATGATGTGGAACAGAGACAAAATATTTTGTGGAATATAGCTTTTGGTACTGAGCTACGTGGAAGTCGTAGAAGATGACTTAGAGAAAACGGGAAGCTGTGTTTATCTGGGTACTAATAAAACCTACTGCCAAGCGTTGTTACTAGGCAAATTCCCAAAAAGGCAATTGCTATTGGTTAAAGCCTATATCCAGCAGTAGATGTTTGCAGGCTGATGATGATGATAAAGGAATATAGGCGGCGGAAACCAAAATATTTGGTGGAAGACCTCTTTAGGTATTAAGCCGTGAGTTTAGCGCATACGAGGCAGTTTCATCATCATATACCTACTTATAATAAATCTGTAGAGAGGTCAATTCTGTACATTAAATATATTTTCAAAATAACTATCTGGGGATGATTAGTGATCGACACTGATGCCAAAAATGCAATCAGTAAAATTTTTGTCTGTCTGTATGTTCGTTATAGAAAAAAAAACTCCTTGACGGATTTTAACGAAACTTAGTACAATTATTCGTCATGCTCTTAAGCAGGTTAAAGTATACTTTTCATCTCACTACAATCAATAGGAGCAGAGCAGTAAAGGGAAGTGTTAGGAAAACGGGAGAAATAATTATCTGTATGTTTGATACGCGAACCAATGTATTGCTAGAAATATAACTTAAAATTTAGGTACCATTTTATGGAAGTCCGTTATTTTTGAAATCCGATAACCACGCGTGGGACGCCGCCGGCACAGCTAGTCCTTAATAAGGTTACGAGCGCTCACTCTATACCATTTCGATCCATACGCACTTTTCCTGCATTTGTTTAGAAAATCATATTACGAACCTTTTTACTGCCAGTACACTCATCTGGTCAGTTTTCATGGAACATCCATTAGGGAACATCCGGTCCGGTCTAGAGTTTTATCACATTCGCTGAAACTATATACCCGTGATGTAATTAATATCCGATGCTTTCAATGCACTTTTCAAACAAGGATGCCATTTTTGATCCCAGCCTTCAATGGCTCACACAACAAAATAAAGTAATATTGCTAGTGTCAACCAAGTGGTTGCTGATTTTTTTTGAATAGTCGTCTTTACATAATGTTAATATGACCTCAAAGTAATATACACAGAACAAACACAAATAACTTTAGTTGTTATATTGCATGTCTTGGCTTATTTATTTATAGTATAGTTATATCAACGATAAATAACTCACCCAAGACATACCATCGCCATCTAGCCCCAAACCAAGCCGAAGCTTGTACTATGGGTACTAGACAACTGATAAACTTACTTATAAATAAAAAAATACATAATTATATACAGTTAACACCGAGACCAATACAAACAGACATGTATATCAACACAAATGTTTGTACTGTGCGGGAAACGAGCCTACGCCCTTGGGCAGAAAAAAGAGGCAGAAAGCAGAGGTAACTACCAAATGAGCCATCGAGCCAGTAAAATTTGAAACAGCAAGTTTGTCTTTATTTCTATTGTTAAACATGTGAAGACATGAGTTTTTAATAAAAAAATGTATACTTATTGATGAAAGTTTCGGTCCAGTTCCAGTCGGAACGCCTGAAGTTGTTTGCCATGTCTAGTTATTTCAAAGTCAATAAGTAGTCACTAATTAATAAGCCAGGATAGTGGAAAGCCTAATGTTTATTCGTTGAATGATGTAAGTCGAAACTCTGCTAATTGCAACTCTTTGCAACGTGCACCTACAAATAAACCAATTAACAACTCTGCCGGAAATATAGGCGAAAATTACAGGGGATTCGGAGGTTAAATTGGTTGGCGTGATCTGCTCGTACCGATAGCAAGCGTATAGCCAACGAAGCAATGCTCCGTGGTATAGCCTAACCCTCGAACCCCGAATAGAGCCCCGTTATATTAGCGTTGTTAATTACCAGTCAATGGATACTGATCAATCAGTCCGGTGTGGCGGCCCCAGCTGTACCTATTATTAGTATCTCGTACATTTTGAGCAACCAGATCAGTGACAATTTTTTATGTGGACTTTAATTTGTGTGTAAAATCATAAGCGTTGATAGATAGAGGAATATTCTTTATTGCCCGCCATACAATAGACTTAAAACTAAGTATAGTGTGTTTTCTCTAAACAAAACGCAGTCGTTTCATACGAAGACCCAATCGTATCAATAAAATTTAAGCGCCCAAAGCTTTTTACCATCTATAATCGTTTTGTCACCTATTCAACAGCTGGTAGTTCTGGTATTCTAGAACTAAAACATAAAAAAGCACGAAACAGAATAGCGTACCATATTTAAGTTTTACATTTAGGAATGCCGCGTACAATGTTTGCATAAGCCGTAGATTGACTACGCCCAACTGGGAAATTACGATTTTGTGTGCTTTATCCTAATCACTATGAATGTGTATCTAACTTTTTAATTAATTTGCTTAAAACGTTGCGCTAAGCTAACACAAAATCTAGACGAATCGAAGTGGGTATAAAGCTTTTTTTAAAAGAGAATTTGTGTTCAGAATAAATATTAGATGGCTATCGCGGTAACACAGTGATGTCAATATTTTGAACCACAGTTCCTTCAGATTATGAGAATAAAGAAGCAGAAACTGCACTAACAGATGTGCTCTGATAATTTCATGGGGAAGTAAGGGAGCGACCTAACACGTTTTCGCTCCAAGCCATCCTCACCTGACCGTGGTGCATCCTGTGGAACAACAAACGAGGCTCTGGCAAACCGACTGGTGGTAAAACAATCATGAATTCACGATAGAAGGCGTAGCTAAACACCACAGGCCGATGACGGGCAGCAGCGTCACCGGAGCGAGAAGCTGCGCCCTGCGATCGCCAACCCGCCTGCCCAGCGTGGCGATTATGGGTATATCCTCCAGAAGATAAGAGAGAAGCCCTAGGTGGCGAACAACTGGAGAGGCCTATGTCCAGCAGTGGTCTGCAATAGGCTGATGATGATGATGAATTTCATGGGCACTTGCCTAATCTCCTTTGAGATTGGGGATGAAATTTCCTATTGCGTCTGGAAAACTTGAATATGAAATGTATGTACCATTTAATGAAGTACACGTTGCACCTATAACCGACAAAACAGTTAGTGTAAAAGTGAGTCCAACGCAATTTTCTACCGGAAATAGCTCATTCGAGCCGAGGAAATTTTATCGCGTCAGCGTCGCATCAGCTCGACGATACGCGTTGCGTTGACATAATAGATTTAATTTATAAGGACTGAAGTGGCGACGAGAGGCGCCGCTCGTGGCAGGTCTCAAACTAAATTGAATTGAGCCCGCCATGCTACGGAAATCGCCGTATCTATAGCCAATTTTTAGGCAAACAAGACTATTCACAAAAATCGTCAGTCCAAGTTCAACGCTCTACGTCATGCTGTGAGAATCCGAAAATTCAACTCACAAAACTTAAATACAAGATTCAACATAAAACATTCAAACATACAAGATTCAACATACAAGAGTCAAAATACAAGATGCCAACATACAAGATTCAACCAGGCATTGAAAGACTATCGCCAGATGTCCGCAGCTTGGTAGGTACTGTAGTACTACAACACTGGTTACGTATAACTTTAAGATTATTTTTAAGGAAGGGAAATGACTTCAAAGTCTTCTTCAGCCTATTGCAGTCCACTGCTGGACATAGGCCTCTCCAGCTGTTTACCTAAATACCAACATATCGCGGATCCGGTAGACAATTCTTACTGGGTTTATCTGTTAAGAAATAAGTCAGTAGCAACCCCGGAGTCAGGAAGTGATGATACACAGGCATACATTGGAAAAGTCAATGATATACCGAGTCTGATCTCTCGCGGGTCGTGTAGATCTGTCGTCCCATCAGATTATAAAAGTGAAGGATACCTACATACTACAACAGCTCCTGTGATAAGGAACACGGGCAGGTGTGGTTGGCTTAGAGGGAAAAGATGATAGGCCACTCCCTTACATCCCCATAACGACTACGGCTTTATCTATGACTATACATATGAGGGTGTGGTGAACTGAAGAGTCGAACGCGCTGCGGATATGGTCGAACTAAGGTATTGGGATGCAACCGCTAGGCCTTCTCCTGTTTATCTTCCCGGTTACATTTCTCGTTCGCCTAAGCTTTTCAAGGGCTCCTATATTGGTAATAGTGCAATCAACCTAGAGTTACTAGTAGCATAGTGATATTGTTGCAACGACTAAATGTCACGGCACTAAACATAATGATGTGGACCAACCATGACCAACTTTCCCTTTACGTGAAAGCTTGACGAAATTAAATTCCATGTGAATCAATTTCAACGTCGACAAAAGGTAAAGCGCATTTCTGTATAATTACAACGCCAACTTAAGTACATTAATACGAGCTGCGAATGTCAGAGTTGTTCAAAAACTAACTCATTTCAACCGGAAAATCACATACGTCTAGGTATAATATTATGTATCTACGAGCGGTTATGAAATTTAACTCATAAAACAAAAATGAGTAGATTCAAAATGAGTTTTCTGAGATATAAACTCAAATAATTATTTATTTAATTAACATGTGAGCTAAATTTAATTTAATAATTGAATAATGTTTATAATAGTTAGAATTTGAAAAAATTATCATCTTAATTTTTTTAAATTCTAACATTATTTTCAAGTATAATAGAAATGCTGTTTTTGAACGGCTCTCGTTACGTTTGACACTTTGACAGAACGTCAAACAAAATTTTGTTGGCTTAAAGTAAAACTATTTTTTCAAATTGAAAATAAATAAAATCAAGGAAGGCCACTTTATTTTGAAGATCATAAGTCGTATCCATTTGTAAAAGAATCAGGTGGAAGCTGATTCCAAAGAAGTTCAGTCGGCACGAGGCAAAAAAATGCGTGTCGAAGACTTTTACCTGTAAAGATGATATGGATGAAATCTTGTTATTGCAACCAATTTTACCTAAATTAAAGGAGGCGTATATTCAGCAGAGGATGGAGCGAGATCAGTTAGAAATAACAAATAGTTCGCACATATTTTTTTATTATCTTTTGAATACATAAAAAATATTAAATATACTTATAAACATTATATCTTTAATTTACAAAACTAATAGCCACGAATGCGTATTACCGTTCCCATATAATCCGTTAGGATTCACAGGGACTGGTAACAGACAGTCACTCCAGGAGGCTACCCCATCGCCAACTTGCCTACCCAGCGTGGTAATTATGGGTAAACCTATATGGCCAATATTTCTTTCTTTCTTTCTTTCTTATGTTAAAAATTACTAAGCTCACTTCGAAACATAGTCAATAAGTAGAAAAATCTAAATTATCAAGTAAGATATCTTTTCTCACTTAAAAATTTTAAGTGACGAAGTATTCGTAAGGTCTCGATAGCCAGCCTTTGACATTTACTTTACCATACGTCAAAACAAGTTCGCGCATGCGCTTTAATACAAATTGGTTTACGTTACGATACGAAGGCGATTATTTTCACTACCTACGTTAACGTACGTAAACGTAGTACATCTTACACACGATAGGGGCGCTGTACCAAGTTTCATACAAATGTTTACGGTAACATTACGCATACTTTTTCGAAAATGTTCGTGCTAGGCACATTTTCTTTGATATGGATTCTGAACGTTTAGGTTAGGATGACGTCCCCGACGTAATCGTATCGAGGCGGCGATTGTTATGATTTTCTTTGTGCGTATTTTATCACGTATCGTCAAATACGCAACGTTTACTTTACGCATTGTCGAAAAGTTCGTGCTTGGGCTACAGTTCACAGTAAATACGAATGTTTTATCATTGCTCAAATAAATATTTTACGTACTTGTAAATCGACGGAACAGATTCATTTTGCTTTTATTTTGCACTCAACGGAGTATAAAATAAATCCGAAACGATTTGGCATTTATTTTTGGCTATTCAAAATAATGGAAATTGACCATTTTGTAGTTCAAATTATAGGAAACAAAACAATAGGTGGACGTAAAGTTGAGATAATTTGTTTTTATAAACAGACTCCGAACTCAGGTCGGCCGAAGTAAGGAGAACAACAGGTGCAGATGGGGATTTACGGACGAGTCTGACCTAGCCTGCGTTTGTGGTTTCATCCCCCATACCATGGCTCACCTTACATCCTGCCCGGCATGCCCTTTCCCCTGCACACGCGATGAGCTTATGTTGGTCACAGGAGATGCGGTTCCTGTGGCTGAATACTGGTCAGAAATTATTTAGATTGCCATCGACACGCTAAGAAGAAGAATGACGATTATAATCAACTTATGTGCAGATTTCGTTAAGATGTTTTCCTTCACCGTCAAAGCGTCGAATAAACGTATTTAGTTTATTAATGTGTATATGTCACCGGAAAATAACAAGAATCGTAAGTTGATCAATTTCCTAGGTAGTTGATTAACTTTCGGAATATAACAAACGGTAGTTGAAATGTATTATTAAACGCAATGGATTTCAGTTAGTTGATCAATTTACGGTAGCCTGACAGTCATTTAATAATTTACGATTTCGACACAAGTAAAATCGTCCTTAAATGGGCCAATCGTTGCTCAATGTACTATTTAACGGTGCACTATTACCCGTAACTTAATACACTGTTCCCTGATTGGTTGCCGGGATAACGCCACGTGAGCCATTGAACCAATCAACGTCCACCTCACCTTCGTCGGATGAATTTACGGCAAGACCCCGTAAAATGATCAATTTACTAAAATACATACGTTAAATAATACATTTCAACTGCCGTTTATTATTTTCCGAAAGTTAATCAACTACCTAGGAACTTGATCAACTTACGATTCTTGCTATTTTCCGGTGACATATATATCCTGGTTGTAGCTGTCTCTACAGCCCTAGTCGTAATCAGTCTATGTGACAATACCTCAAAAGAGCCCATTAACTTCCGTATTGACTTGGGAACCATCAGGAAACGCTTTATCGTGCCTGAGCCAGAAGAAAAGCATCCCTCTAAAAGCGTTTAGCGGTGCTATGTTGGTTTAACAGAGTCGTAAAACATGAAAAGTGCAACAAAGATAGTATAAACAAAGAGAAATAATCAAAGTTGCATAATAAAATTCTACTAGGTTTAATAAAAATAGTGACCGGCTTAACCTCGAATAATTCGAGAGAATATTGAAATGGACGTTAAAATCATTTTATTGGCTGTTGAATGAATACCTTTTATAACTGTTCGCTATTCGGTTAGCTTACCGCGAATTTAATCATTAATACGTAAAAAATTTGAATATTTGTACTAAATACTATCCAGTGTATTTACGAACACGAAAAGGTTTTTCCAACAAATAGCTATCCAAAAATAGCACATTTGTTGCACTTTTAGCAAACTTATCTACACTAATATTATAAAGAGGAAAGAATTGTATTTTTGTATGTAACGAATAAACTCAAAAAGTACTGGACTGATTTTAATAATTCTTTTTTTATCAGAAAGCTACATTATCACTGAGTAGGTAACATAGGCAACATTTAGTTTAAAAATGTTTATCTGAAACACTGAACTTAGAAATTAGTTTGCTAAAAAATGCAACAAATACATGTGTTAAATTTGGATGTGTCGATCTAATCCTTTTATTTGGGCTTTGAACCCAAATAGTAAAAACGTTAGCTCATATTCTGCTGTCCGGTTGTTTCCTTATCACAGGAGCTGTTCCTTCACTTTCATAATCTGATGGGACGACAGATCTACACAGTAGATCGCGGGTGTCAGACTTAGTATCATCATCATCATCATCATCAGCCTATCACAGTCCACTGCTGGACATAGGCCTCTCCAGTTGTTCGCCACAGGGCAAACATCTGGAGGATATACCCATAATCGCCACGCTGGGCAGGCGGGTTGGCGATCGACTCAGTATATCAATGACGTTTCCAATGCATGCCAGTGTATCATGACTCCGGGGTTACTATTGAGTAATTTCTTAAGAAATAAACCCAGTAAGAGTTGGTATTTAGGTACCTGAGGCGGCTGGAGCGGGCTTCTAAGGATGTGGAATCAAAGACACAACCAAGGGAAACCACAAACACTGTATTACCAGCCGCGGTGGACTGTACGCTAACTATTGACAAACAGCAAAACAATCTTAAACAAAAACCATAGTAACAAAATACAGATTATAAAAACACTTACATTACATACGTTGATACCACATAAGTATATACCTACATTTGCTTGATACCACACTTATACAAAACATAAAATAATAACCACCACAAAAATTGAGCCCGATCCCGCATTAATTGCATCATTTCGGTATGCCACAAAAGATTTTTCAATAAACGATACTTGAATTTCAGGCCAATATATTGGTTCAGGAAAACATAAAGCGTAATAATCTGCCTACAGGCCACATTTTAATGAGGTTTTATTATTTACTAGCAGTGCCCGCGACTTCGTTCGCGTGGTATAGAGTTTTATCCCCTATTTGATCCCCTTGGGGGTCGAATTAATCAAAATCCTTTCTTAGCGGATGCCTACGTCATATATACATCTACCTGCATGCCAAATTTCAGCCCGATCCATCCAGTGGTTTAGGCTGTGCGTTGATAGATCACTATGTCAGTCAGTCACCTTTGAATTATATATATTTAGAGATTAATTATAAGCTGGCCTGACGCGACTTCTTGCACGCTATACCTATCACCTATCCTGTATCCTACAACCTTTTTTTTCTCTACGTAATAATCATCCCCGTACTTCAAGGAATATTCTAAAAAAAAGAATTATTAAAATCGGTTCAGTTGGTCACGAGTTATGCGCTTAGCAACTCATTTGGCGATTAATTTTTATATTGTAGATTATTAGCCGGGCGTAAAATCGTTTTTTACTAGTCTTCTAATTTATTGGTTTAGAAATATTCTGATCAGACCATTTACAATTTACTTGGTTTGCACAATGTATTTGAGCTCAAAGGTTTATTAAATAGACTGCTTATAAGCCGAGAAGTTTTCTGTAAAGAGAAGACCTATATGGCAAATTATCCTTTTACAAACTAAGCAAGCGAGTGACAAATGGTAAACTATTTGCAGTAAACTTAAAAGCGAACAATAACATACCACCAAAACTTAACGGAAAAATTGCAACTCAAGTTGGGTATTATAGTCTAAGATCAGAGATAAATTGAATGTTTATAAATAGGTATATTATCTAAAACATTTTAGTCCGACAAATAAAGATACATACATAAAGAGCCCCAATGAAAAAGTACAAAAGATAGATAACTATTTATAAAAAGGTTCCATTCGGGTAGAGATCATTTTGATGGTTCTCAATGAAGATTGTCTGGTTTCAATGTTGTGCTCACTGAGTATTTAACTTAGCGTAAATTTATTAGGGTAATATCATAAATCGCTCGTTCATTTTAACTTTATTGCACCAAAGTAAAACATATCAAAAAGTTTGGCAACTCCAAAATCGGGAACCTAAACTTACTTACACATTTTCTGCAATATCAGAAGTAAAGAAAGATTCATCTACATTCTGGAGCTTGCCAGGCCACGTATGTAATATTAAAGAATCTTGTTTTGCGTCACAAGTTTAGGAACTTATTGTAGTGTAGCCCCAATGAACCTTACCAAAAGAATAATCAATCAATCAGACTTTAAAAAGATAAAACTATTTGACTCTTGACTTTTTTACAGAAATAATTTATTACAATTATTTAATACAAAATTACTTTCCTAAATACAATGAATCTCAGTAGATTCCACACTCCTCGCACCCACATCGCAACATAACCGAAACAAAAACAAACTCGCGTAATGTTTGCGGAACCGCACGGTAGCGCCGGGCGGTAATTATCAAGTTGCCGTGAGCTTAGGAAATAAAGCAAACTGTGTGTAGTCGCAACTCGTTATTATTATCGCCGCGTGTAATAATTATTCCTGAACTGCTACGGACGCTAGCTGTGCTACGGCTACGCGATTAGCAATACATAATTAATTGATAGTTTAAACACTAGAAGAACACGGTGTTAATGAACAAAGCAGCTATGATACGATATTCCAACATAAAGTTTTCATAACGCCTGCACTGAACCTACACTTAGTAAGCAAATAAAGAAATTGAAAATTAAAGAAATTAAAAATTGAAAAGTTTCAGTTCATATCTTCCGGCTCTATCATCAGATCAGTTCGAAAGTATCATTATTATTGTTGTTGCGGACAGAACGACCTTTTTATATACTTTTACCTTTTTAATAGTTTTATATTTGGAATTTTGTTGCTATGGTTTTTATTGTTTATTGTTTGTTTGTAAATTGAAAAGATATACAGTCCATCGCGGCTGGGCTTAAAGTGTTTTTGTGGTTTCCCGTTTGTGTTTGATTCCACACCCTGACGCCAGCACCAGCCGCAACAATTTGTATTGTCATCATAACTACAGTGGACTATATTCATGACGCTGTGATACTTTTAAGATGGTTAAATTAGTTACCTTAGATTCCATTATGTATATAGTTAATTTCATATAGGTCAATCTAATAAAAGCGTGTTAAAAAACATATTGCTTCATTCTATTGTTTAAGGACAAGCAAGCTTTACATCGGTTCTTAGTACACCGTGGCCCGTGTCACCGCCCAAATGGCGCTTGACGGAGGGACCAGGTTTATTTAAATGGGCGTTACCTGGCTCCTGCCATTTTGAGGCAGGGTACCACCCTCGCCCAGGGGAATGGCGTGATTCCCACATACACGATGCGTGTAAGCATTATCTTGGTTAAGCAAAACAATTTTGTATAGAAAAGTTACTCAATGCTTAATCATTTATTGCATCTATAACGTAGGTATGTATTACAAGATGTTATATGTAAGTTAGAGCATTATAGACCCAGATCTTTATCGATAGTATAGAGTAACAATGTATGTACAATAAGAATGTCTTTTATCAGATAGATGCCAGAACCTAGTATTCACATAAAACTTCTAGTACTTTAACTAATCTTAGCTTACAAAATTAAACTCGTAGACAAGAGGGATCATCCGAGCAGAATAAGCAGTTACTAACAAGGAAGAGAAAAGCACTGTTATTAATGCCACAAACCGTAGTAGTGCTCAGTAAACCGCGCCTTTGTGCCAATTTAGGATGCATTGAGTACAAGGGTCGTTATTCTAATAGAAACATACATCCGCAAGATCGTTAGTCTGAGTAGAGGCCCTTATGCCGAAAGGATGAGCAATTATGCATACTAGTTTTTGTTGTGTCACTATAATGTGAGCTTTGCATTTCATAAGTGTTGTTTACGAGTACTCACAAAGTGACCAAAATCAACGTCTAAATATATCAATGCTTATGCATTGGAGATTCCTTTGATAATTGATTGGGGAATATTTGATGATTAAGGGTAGGTTAAATGTACATTGATTGACAAAATAAGTTAATAATATGTTACGGTGTTTGTTCATATAATGTCAGATGATAATGGACTTCGATGGTAGATCTCCGACATCTTGACTTGGTGTACGAGTACCTATAACGAATTCGCCTGTGACTGTTGTGATTCATTACGGTGTCTTCATGAAAGTATTGTGAGTAAAAGTTTGGTGCCTGGATTATATCTAGATAGTATAGCTAGCAAAATTTATTCATAAAAATGTGCGCTGCTTTATTTAATTTTCATTTAAGAGTGAATTCTAACTCTGTGGTTGGTATTAATTGAATATTGTTACTTTACTTTTAACAGTCATTAAAGTAGGTATGTAGTAGATATGAAAGGCTTACTTAAAATTATCTCAATGAAATAAAAACAATTATGTATTAGAAATTATGTTTACAACTTCATCTAGGCACTAACCAATATCAATTAAATTCAATTATAATTCAATTTAGTCCCTAATAGGGAAGGGGTTCACAGTCAGTCACGAAATTCCATCGGAAACGAGAGTGGGAACCAACACGGAAACGACGTAAGAACGGACGGGGACAATTAAAGATGAATGACTGGCTCGGTGGCTCATTTGGTAGTGACCTCTGCCTTCTGAGCCGAGGGTCGTGGGTTCGATTCCCGCACAGTACAAACATTTGTGTTCATAACCATGTCTGTTTGTATTGGTCTGGTTGTTTAATATGTATAATATGTATTTATTTACAAAAAAAAAGTATCTAAGTAAGTTTATCAGTTGTCTAGTATCCATAGTACAAGCTTCGGCTTAGTTTGGAGCTAGACGGCGCTGTGTGGCCCAGCGTGGCATGTCTTGGGTTATTTATTATTTATTATTATTTATTTAAATGCGGGACCAGAGACGGGAAAGGGATTGGGAATCTAACTCTGTATCGATACGAAGCTCGTCAGGTCAGCTAGTAAATAATAGCGTTACTCCGCAACATAAACGTATATAATATGATGTTTATGTATTCGTATAAACAAGTATTATGTTAAGTTTAATAAATAGAGATTCTCATCCTATTCTGTATTCGTGAAAGTGGAACCTCGTTAATTGAAATTTCATTATTGGATTCCTCGCCCACTGAACGTCATATTCATTAGGAAATTCAAACCCCCTCTTCTGGATACACAATGGTTGCGTAATTTTCAACCAGTAGCTATAAACCTGTCCGACCTTAAACGATGAGGTCCGTTCCTGCTCGTCGGCACCCTCGAGTAAATCGACGTCGGGACCGCGTTCGCAAATTACATTTATCTCTGGCGAGAAAATACGCATCGCATGGTTTTATTGAGTTAAAGTAAGACTGGTTACGTATGAAATTAAATCAGACATTGATAATGTGCAACGTCACTTTTGGCTGTTTACCCAGAGCAAAACGCTATCAATAATGATGTATATATCACAAACCTAAAATGAGATATTTTTAACCTACAGTAAATCCAAATCGCTAATTCTTAAAGGGACGTCAAATGGCATAGGAACGGTAGTAATAATTTGTTAAAAGAGTTATCTTTCCACAAAAAATAAATGTGTATGTGCTAAGAAAAACAACCATGAAGATCTGGACTTTATATTGTTATAAATAAGTAATACTTTCCCGTGTGTTTTTTATAGAAGCATAGCGGCCACCGCCATGCTGGCGTAAGATTATTTTGGCTGTACTCAGACTGTTCCCGAAACGTGACCGAAGGCATTTCACGGGTGCTTAGATATGTGTATATATATGTTTAAGGAGCCCTTGGCCGCTGTCTGTCTCAACCACATGACGGTGTCATCAAAGGTTAGTGCAAGCGGTCCCCTAGCACCAGTTTGTATTTCTTCGCCTTACTAAACTGCAATATACCTACACGTACTTAAATAAACATAGGGGGCGCCCAGGAGACTTCATTAAGTGGCAAAGATGAACCACCTTTTAAAAATCAACCTAAATTTTGTTCTAAAGATACGTCAAGATGGTCATTGGTAGACCCACGAAGCAAATTTGTGGGTAGACCTGTAGTTAAAGACCGTATTGACATTATCGTTAGAGCAAAATTTAAGTTGATTTTTGGAAGGTGGTTCATCTTTCCCACGTGATAAAGGTAGGGGGAGTCCGGGAGACTCCCCCTACCTTTTAAATATCTGTACCCATTCGGCTGAATCACTCTGTACATTGATAAGAGCCTAATTGGGGTCCATTTATTAATTTATCCTAAACGGACAATTTCGGCGTTGACATAGAATAAATGTTAAGTATCGTGTCAAAATAAGGAATCATCATATGATATTATGTGATCTACATTATCTACTTCTACTACTAAGTAAAGATATCAAAATCTCCCTGTATAAAGTAGTCTTTGTGAAACAGTGGTAATGCACACGCCACGACTAATGCTAAAAAAGTTGTTCCAATTTTGGAGTGAAAGCTAATACGTAACCTGGACTACTCTGAGCTTCATTTGCATTTTAAGGTTAGGTTGCTATTTTAAGCATAGGTAACATAAGACGAAGACTGAGTATTTAAACACTGAAGTGTTTAATTCAAGGCGTTTACACTTATTTAGTGGAGATATCTGGCGAGTAAGAAATATATATAAAGTTTAAACACGCGTGGAAATTGAAATGGATGCATGAAATGCATATTTGCCATGACCTATATGCATACAGAGACATGACAGACAAGAAACAATACTATACACTATAGTTGTGGTTTCCTCTACATGAAGATTGTCTGGAAGCTAGAAGAGATCGCTACTAGCGATAAAACCACCTAAATTTGTTTTGTTTTATTAATGGAAGATCAAAACTTTGCCCTTTTAATTTGTCAATTAAATTATACAAACTAATAAGGAATTACCCATTTATGTTTCTTAAATTGAGAGTAAGTATGTACTAAATAAAAATATTTTATAATAGTAAGTATAACGTCACAAACCACTGTACCGATTACAAATATGAGTAACATAGACTGTATTTATGGCTAGAAAATATTAGGGAGCCTAAAGAAATTTTTAAAATCTAAAATACCCGAAGCGGAGCAAGGGCGCATCGCTAGTATTTAATAAAACCCGGCAGTAAGTACGTGCCGGTCTTGAACAAATGACCTCAGGGGGCTAGAAAACATTCGCTCTGCAGTGAAGAAAACAGCCACAGTACCAAAGCGAGAGCAGGCGACCGAACTAGGGCAAGCTAACTGTGACTCGGGCTGTTACAGACACGCCACCTGTCCGTACAACTTCGTCTGATACTACTGTATACATTATTTGATGAGATAACAGCTATATTACTTGAAAGTGGCACTTGAATAATCAAAGTATAGAACTCCAACATAGAGAACTACGACAATACAGATCAGTTAAGTAAAGCTGGCACGTTTACAGTACTCACATTTGCGCAATTTCACTATACGAGTACAGTAGCAAAAGTAAAAGTATAACTCTCCACTTCACAGTCATAAGCTAGACCGCGCGCGAAAGAGACAGGCAGACTTTTTATGATGCGCATGCCATGCAGTACTACGTCACGACGCGCGCTTATTCACTGTGTTGAAGCCAGCTTTAGTTAACTGACCTGTAGGTGTAAGATAGATAGGTATTCTTTATTGCACCATCATCATCATCGGCAACCCGTGGCCGTCCACTGCTGGACGTAGGTCTCTCCCAAAATGCTCTCCATTCTGCTCGGTTACTGGATGAGTCCAGTTATTGCATAAAATGTCCAAAAATTATCATCACTTTAAAGTTTAAGAAAATTCCCAATCCAACGGGATTTTCGTTTGTGGTAGACATTTAAAAGACAATATTAACTATTTATATAGCTGGTAACATTATCTCGGCCATAATTGGAACTAACTATATGGTGACAACATTGTAAGGAAACACATTGATACTCGATACAAAGTATGCGTAACTTAAAGTTTACCCGCGTGGAAAACAATCTCAACTCCGTCCAACTACAACTTAAACATCACACATTATCACATACATTGACCCGCCTTCAATCAAAGTAACTAGCTTAAGCAATTGTGTTATGGAAATCGCAATCAACGAAACAACCCCAAGTACGAGTATACGAGTATACTTAAATACACACACAGAGACACAGATTAGATTCAGGTGTTCATCACATGAATATGCTACTGACATATTATCAGGCGAATAGTCGCGTCGTGTATGGGATGTCAGTGGAATTGAAAGCCTCCTCTTTTTTAAGTCGGTTTTAAATTGGTAAACAGAGAAATAGCAAAAAGCACTCATTTTTACAGACATGTTTTTGACAGCTGGTAACGTGTCCAAGCCACCCTCACTGCCCACGGGCATCACGATGTATCCTGCCGAATAACAAACGAGGCACTGGCAACCACGGGTGGCGGTATAACGTTACAACTAGAGGCACAGCTAAATACCGCACGCCGATGACGGGCAGCAGCTTCACGGAAGCGAGAAGCTACGCACTGCGATCGCCAGCCCGCCTGTTCTTCGTGGCAATTATGGGTAAAGCCTCGATATGTTTGACGAAAGTGGCGAATAACTGGAGAGGCCTATGTCCAGCAGTGGACTGCGATAGGCTGATGATGATGATGATGTGGATGATAATCGTGTCCGAGTTCGGAGATAAAACATCGTGTATGAGTATATCCAGTGGCTAAATTAGCGGGAATATTCGAGCCAACGCGATTAGCTAGCCAGCAGGGTACTTTTCACGCTTTGCTCAACGAAATCTAATATTATAGGAAAAGGGAAAACACGACACTCATGGTCGTAAGGCAAAAAGTTCATATGCTTTTTTATGGTCTTCCTACCTGTGGAAGCATATGGTACCTATATATTATTATTTTATGACATTTTGAGAGAAAACTACATTTTCAGTGTTTCTAAGTACATAGTATGCGGAATCAATGGTTGTATCATTCAATGTTTATTTTTTTCTTGTTTGTTAGTTATTTTTTCCTTGTTTATTTTTTAGTTGTAAGTAATTTTTGTTATTATAAAAAAAATTGAATACGGGTTATTTGGTTTTTAATAAAAAAACTTATATAAACAAAGAATAAATAGTATCCTGTTACTACTATCTATAGGTTACTTCATTGATTACAATAAAACTCATACCTATCTAATAGGTACATTTCCTCAAGTTTTCAAGACACCTTCAATATTGACGAAGATAATTCCAGGAATAGTTCTGGAACAGTGGTTAGTTGTAACTGTGGAGCGCTAACTTCCAGGCACCTGTCGTCGGCTTCATCTTCCAATTAACATTTAACCGAGTTGAACCGTTTACTTAGATTCTAGCGAAATTTGATCTTTTACACTTCTTAAACTAACCGATATTGAAGAAGCAATAGCGAATACTTCAATGTAAATTAATAAAAATATTTTTTCCTTTTTTTACCGTCAGCATAATTGAAAGTCATTGTTATTAAGCTACAATAAAAAAAATCCAAAAGTGCTCTGAACTTGGACGCTTCTCTTCTGCTACAGTTGATTAATCTTCATCATGTTTTGGAAACCAATAGGGTATTTGACTATGTCTAATGACTCCTATTTATTGTGCTTTTTAAATTAAACTCAGAGACAATTAATGCCAATAAACTAATTTTTTTCACCAATATTTCTTTATTGAAGTATTCTATCGATATCAATTCAAAAAAAATAGTCAAACAGCCATTTCTTAAATGCGTGTGTTTAAATAAGACACAGACAGTATAATGATAGAAACGATATTCACGCGGGCACGGCCACTCGCTGCAGTTAGCAAGTTTAATAATACACTTCTAAAAGTATCTCATTGTTCTCTCGAACCTCCCAGATTCATCCATCATTTTGCTTTGTGTAAATTTAGAGAAATTGCAATGTAAAATTTTATATCTAAATGAACTTAAAACCTATTGTTATGAAATTTGCTATGAAAAAGAGTAACTATCGAGCTTCTTGTTATTTCTTCTCGATAGAAGCAACTTTCCGAGCCCAATGGTAATATCAATTTCATTTGTACTGACGACTTATAAGTGTTGTTCAAGTCCCTACGAATAAAATAATTATCTATTGTTTTTTTTCTATTGGAATATTTTCTTTACTTTTAAGTTTCTTCAATAATTTTGTTCTATTTCTTTTTGTGTTGTTGTTTCCAATATAAATCTATGACCTATTTCTGTTGTTCATAATAAAGAAATAAATATTTCCTAAATTATCCGACTATGTATATGTCACCGGAAAATAGCAAGAATCGTAAGTTGATCAATTTCCTAGGTAGTTGATTAACTTCCGGAAAATAATAAACGGCAGTTGAAATGTATTATTTAACGTAAGTATTTTAGTAAATTGATCATTTTACGGGGTCTTGCCGTAAAATCATCCGACGAAGGTGAGGTGAACGTTGATTGGTTCAATGGCTCAGGTGGCGTTATCCCGGCAACCAATCAGGGAACAGTGTATTAACCTCGTAAGGCCCAATGTTCTCATGTGATCCAATTCCTATTGTTTCATCTATTGTGTCTGGAAGTCTGGGTCTTACGACTTTAAGTTACGGGTAATAGTGCACCATTAAATAGTACATTGAACAACGATTGGCCCATTTGAGGACGATTTTACTTGTGTCAAAATCGTAAATTATTAAATGACTGTCAGGCTACCGTAAATTGATCAACTAACTGAAATCCATTGCGTTAAATAATACATTTCAACTACCGTTTGTTATATTCCGAAAGTTAATCAACTACCTAGGAAATTGATCAACTTACGATTCTTGCTATTTTCCGGTGACATATATACCAAAGAATGACCCAATCTACGCTACACCCCCTACTCTACTGTTCCATGTACGTGACAATCGTCAGAGACACTATGTGCCGTATTTAGGTCACTAATGTAAGGGCGTTTGTGGCTCGTCCATTATACGTTATCTTTTCAACACAAATTGTATTTGGATGTTTTCAGCACAATTATATTTGACTGCCTCATTGTTCAAGTGGGAGTGCCGTCTAAAAACCAGGACTCGGGTTTGAATTCTGAGCAGTGCCGATAATATGGATTTTTTGGGGGTCAAAATAATTACATTATATTTAGTGCGTATTTTAGATCATAAAAATGTATTGGATACGTATTTTTCCTTTTATTCAAATAAAAAATAGCAAAGATGCAAGACATCAAAAGTTAGTAGTGGGAGTCATTGACGTCACTCCGTCCCGTAAAAAAAGCCACATCGCGTGACGTCACGCGTAATTTCAACGTGCAACTTTGTAAATTTAGTCTAATTTACAAATGAAAAAATACATGTCTTTCGTTTTTGAATAAGCTAAATGACGGACTAATTTAAACGTTATTGGTTTTTTAAATTAATAAATAGCCTAAGATATATCAGCAAAACACAAACTAAGCCAAAGCTTGTACTAGACGGCTGATAAATATGCCAAAATACTGTTTTTGGAAATGAATAGATTTTATACATATTAGCAAACACAACATGGAATGTAAGGGAACGACCTATCTTCTCGTTCCAAGTCCCCCTCTACCCGTGGTGCATGGTTCTGAATAACAAAGGGGGCAGCCGATTGGCGGTATAACCATCACCACTGATGGCGCAGCTAAATACTATACGACGGTCGATGACGGGCGGCAGCGTCACCGGACGGAGCGAGAAGCTGCGCCCTGCGATCGCCAATCCGCTTGCCCAGCGTGGCGATTATGGCTATCACCATTAGGTGTTTGCCCAAAGTGGCTAACACCTGGAGAGGCCTATGTCCAGCAGTGGAATGTGTTAGGCTGGATAATGATGATGATATATACACAGACCAGTGTAAACAGACATGCTCACAAATGTTTGCACTGTGCGTAAATCGGACCACAGTGTCACAGGCGGCGTTATTGTGTTCTTGATTAGTTGTTACAAAACAACCTTAAAACCGACCACTGTATTTGTTCTGTAAATTAATCGCGACGTCGCGAACAATCTATTCTGTTTCCACCTTTCAGACTTACGTTTGTCTTCGTCGTTCGTTCAATAGTTTACGTAACTGAACTCTTATGTATAGCGACAGAGCTTTTAGTCTTCAATACATTTAGAATTCATAGAAATGTAAATGAATAGCATTACGATCACTTCTTATATTCAAAAGAATAACAGAATATTGTGGTTTTTCACGCGTTTGAAATTCTAAAGCCCGAAATAACGAACGGCTACATATCGGTCAGCTTCAATAAGATTGTGCGTTTTCTTTTAAACGAGCGCCAGGGAATGCATTTATAACGCATATTGTATGTGAATACACAGCTGCTCGAACAAGCTAACTAAAGTGGCGGTGGATGGGCTGGCCACGTCTGCCGCAGAACTGATAATAATCGGTGGAGTAGGTCAGTTCTGCAGCGGATACTGCGTACAGGTAGGTAAGCTTAGTGGGACGTCCACTGATAGGGATGTAAGGGAGCTACCTATCATCTATTCGCTCCAAGCCACCTTCACCTGCCTGTGGTGCATCCTGCGGAATAACAGACGAGGCGATGGCCGACTGATGGCGGTATAACTATCACGATTGAAAGTGTAGTTGAATACTACAGGCCGATGGCGGGCAGCAGTGTCACCGGAGCGAAAAGCTACGCCCTGCGATCGCCAACCCGTGATCGATCGTCAACAGCGTGACAGTTACGGGTAAATCCTTCAGGTGCTTGCCCAAAGTGGCGAGCAACTAGAGATGCCTATGTTCAGCAGTGGACTGCTATAGGCTGATGATGATGATGATGAAGCAGATTGGCGCGTCTTGGGATAGGCTCACGTCCAGCTGTGGGCTGCTACAGTCTGCAATTGATGATGGCACAATATCATGCACCATAATATACAAGCTTCAGTCACGCATTCATCTGTACAATTGTACTCTTTGTGTCCTTTTACAATTCCAATTGTGCACAAAGCAATTGTACATTTAAAGTTCAGTCATATTTCTGTTAATGTGTTTATTCGCTCACTGGACTTTTTTTGTCCCGCACATTTGTGTATTTAGGCCTACTTATGTGTGCGTAAAGGTTTTCCTCACACCGGGGGCATTCGCAGTATAACCTTATAGATTTGACTCTCAGAATTACATTTCAATAGTACCTTCCTGACTGATGCTCATTTGAATCATTGCATTACAATAGGTAGAATTATTTCTAAAGAGATACATAAAATTAAAGATTTTTGGTGTTTTGGTCTCTATTTCTTCCTTTTACTCATACCAACCCAACCTAATGAACCAGTGTGTGCATCGAAGCGCTCTGTGGGATGGAGCTTAGAATCATCATCATCAATCTATAGCAGACCACTGCTGTACATAGGCCTCTCCAGTTGTTCGCCACTTAGGGCAAACATCTGGAGAATATACCCATAATCGCTACGCTGGGCGTACCGTTTCGCTCCGGTGACGCTGCTGCCCGTCATCGGTCTGTGGTATTGAGATACCTCTTCAATAGTGATGGTTATACCGCCAGCAGTCGGTCGCCAGCGCCTCGTTTTTTATTCGGCACCATGGGCAGGTGATGTTAGTTTGGAGCGAAAAGATGGTAGGCCGCTCCCTTAAATCCCTAGGCTTAGAATACTACCGAGCTATGTGTGGTCTGTCCTAAGAAGCGACTAAAACGGAGGCTAGTGCGCTCTAGTAAGCGGCCCCGAGGAACACGACGACACGACTTTTGGGGCATAAATGATCAGTAGGTAGCGTTGTCACAAGGTGCTAGGAAGCCACCACACCATCCTTCATAACCCAGGTGTCTCGTACCCAGGGCCCGGGTGTATGCGTTAAGGCAAACGAAACGAAAATAAAGTGTGTGCAACGAGCCCCAGTTCAGAAAGCAGGTTTAAAATAAATAAATAACCCAAGACATGCCAACATATCGCCATTTAGTCCCAAACTAAGCCGAAGCTTGTACTACTACATGGGTACTAGACAACTGATAAACTTACTTAGATACTTTTGTGTAAATAAATACACACAATACCAATACAAACAGACATGTTCATGAACACAAATGTTTGTACTGTGCGGTAATCGAATCCTTGGCTCAGATGGCAGAGGTACCACCACTACCAATTGAACCTTGATCGAGCCAGTCAGAAAATTTTAATAAATTAACTTTAAAACGGGACAGGATATCCATTACCCAGATGATGTAACAACGTTTTCATTAATGGTATCACAACCGCAGAGACCACATGCATTACTGATCCGTATTGTGGCCGGTACTGAGTGGGGCTATACATCAAATGTCAGCAGCCCCCGAGCGCAATGCCTGAAGATAGATCACGCGTGCCATGCACCTATAGTATACTGGCGAAGTGTCGCTCATGGTTTCGATCTGCCTCAATTAATTAAGACTATTGAGTCGATCTGCAATATGTCTTGATTGAAACTGAACTTTGACGAACTAAATTTGTTATTTATACCACTAACAATGAGTAATGGGATGTAAGAGAGCGGCCTATCATCATTTCGCTCCAAGCCAACCTCACCTGCCCGTGGTGCATCCTGCTACGACTGGTGGCGGTATAACCATCACGATTGAAGGCGTAGCTAAATACCACAGACCGATGACGGGCAGCAGCGTCACCAGAGCGAGAAGCTACGCCCTGCGATCGCCAATCCACCTGCCCAGTGTGGCGATTATGAGTATATCCTCCAGATGTTTGTCCTAAGTGGCGAACAACTGGAGAGGCCTATGTCCAGCAGTGGACTACACTAGGCTGATGATGATGATGATATGATGAACAATGAGTATGTAATGAGGAATGTAAGGACGCGGTCTATCATCTTTTCGCTCCAAGTCAACCTCACCTGCCCGTGGTGTATCCTGCCGAATAACAAACGAGGCGCTGGCAACCGACTGGTGGCGGTACTAATGATGACCACTAACTAAATGGCTGCCGGCCCGCCTCGTGGTAACCATAGCCCATGGGTGCCTGCAGCACCAGGGGCTTCGGCTTTTGCTGACCCTTTCTTCTTCATCATCATCAGCTTATCGCAGCCCACTGCTGGTCATAGGCCTCTCCAGTTGTTCGCCACTTTGCAAACACGGACTGATTGGAGGATTTACCCTTAATCGCCACGCTAGGGAGGCGGGTTGGCGATCGCAAGGCGTAGCTTCTCGCTCTGGTGTCGCTGCTGCCCGCCATCGGCTTGTGGTATTTAGCTACTCCCTTTAAACCCCTATTTATTCTGTAATTAAATACTGTGTTCCTCTGAGGAAGCCTAGGTAGATTTCTCTGAAATTGTACCGGTTGTAAAGAGTTAGGTAAGCCTCGGAGTGTGATAATTAACACCCTACCGATGGCGTGCTGTGCGGTTCTAACACCGCATCTTTTTTCTACTAGCACAGTATAATGACCCCTGCCGAAAGTGAAAAAATAATCAGTCACTGCGGAAAACTACAAACTGGGCATCCATAATATAATTCTAACAGTTTATAATACTACATGCCAGCATGGCGGTGGCAACTGGCAACTAACAAGTGATTTGGTTATTTGTCCGTTACCGCAGCGACTAGGGCTGTTTCGTAGAATAATAGATGTTTCTTACTTACTTAATTCAAAGTTTTACAAATTCCAGGCAGATTCAAATGTGTGTTGCGTAATGTATAGGAAGATAGAAGGGAACGTTATAAATCTACCGCCATAGATATGTATAAAAGTTTGACGTTGGATTTTATGAATTGGGACAAATAGAAAAGTTAATGCGATGCCTGAACGTGGCCCTTTTTTCTTTTCCTGACAGGACGCCTATATGCTGCACTGGTTCAAAAAGATTATTTTTTGTAATCGGGTAAAATGAGTCAAGTACCTAAATACAATAAACACGAAATAATATTATATAGAAAAGTTTTACTCTGATTTCTATTTATATAGAAAACTTAATGAAAGAGGGAATAAGTTTTCTTTCCACAAACATAAATAATATTCACGCTAACCTAGTTCGATCTGTGACGTGAACTTATAAATATTTATGCGGACTGACGAAGTGCGAATGTAGATTTTCTGTATTGCGTCGACTCCAGCTAGAACCTTTTAATTAAATGTACTCTAAGAAATATGTCAAGAAACATTTGTACCATACATAACATCCAAAGATATCAATACATATCTATAATATAAAAATGAATCGCTAAATGTGTTGGTAAGCGCATAACTCAGTAACGTATGGACCAATTTGGCCTATTCTTTTTTTAAAATGTTCGTTGAAGTTCAATGATGGTTTTTACGGCGAGAAAAATCGAATAAATGCATTGAAAAACCGCGAGTAACACCGCGGGGCGCTGCTAGTCTATAATAAAACAGTAAAAAAGATACATTGAACATTTTTAATCCGAAAAAATACTTGTTTCATCAAACATCTGTACAGTAGGTACGAGTATATGCTAATCTCTGAAACTACTGGACGGATTTGATTGAAACCATTTTTTTATTTTATAACAATGGCGTATAGGCTTTAATTAAATTGGAACAGGAACACATGATGCAGAAACACAAAACTATGCACATACCAACTAAACTATGCATGACTAACTAACTAATCATACGAACTTAAAATGTTTTGGGGTAATTAAATAAGAATCTTCATCCACGCGATCGACATCGCTGGCACTATGGCAACATAGTTTTTGACAGCAACCAACTATAAAGAAGCCTGACCAAGTTCAAAGACTGAACACAAAATATTGTGCCCATTCACTCGCATTAATTTATGAGACAACAGTTTAGCTTTGTCGGAAGAAGTCAGGTTGGCGAACAAGATCAATAGTTTCAAAGCTTTCCGATACAAGGCAGCAAATCACCTCTAACTTCCGGCTACCGAATCATCTCTTGCTGAAAATAATAAATAAACATTGCTCCGATCCCAAAATAAGTAGCTTAAGCACTCGTGTTATTAACTTATGGGTATCAGAACAACGAAGGTACCACAAATATTATACTTAAATACAAATATAAACACCCAGACACGGAACAAACACAAATGTTCATCACACGAATGTTTGTCCCGAGTGGGACAGCTACGTCTTCAATCGTGATGGTTATACCGCCACCAGTCGGTTGCCAGAGCCTCGTTTGTTATTTGGCAGGATGCACCACGGGCAGGTGTTGTCGGCTTGGAGCAAAAAGTGTTGTTGGCTTGGAGCAAAAAGAATATAGGCCGCTCCTTACATCCCTTCTTTAAGTATATAGGAGAAGATAAATTATGTTTCAAAATGAGAGACATAAGAGCATGTGGTATTGAAAACGGAATGAAACGATTCGTTGCGTTTGCAACGCCACATGCTTCTCGTATTACGGCGGGCTCGTAATTGCATTATTTTACTCTGTGCGGGGGCGACCTCATACTCACTGGCTGAAATTCCAAAATGATTTCGCATCGAACGTGTTAAATGCTATTGCGATTTCCTAATCAGTTTCCATGACTAGTTAACAAGTGTGATGGATAATATGAGGACTGTTAAAATAGCGGAACGGTATTGGTTTCATAGATTTAAAGTAACGTCCATACTAGTGATGTGTATTGTGTTGTGATGGCTTGTGTAAATGTATGAAACCGATACCGTTCTGACGCGTCACGTAACAACACATCAGACAAATATAAATCCGCCTATAAAAAACGGTTTACCTCTATAAAAAAGAGCCAGTTACAAAAATGGTTGCAACAACTAATGTTGGCGACAAATAACATTTAAAAAGTTCAAAGTATATTGAGATACCACCTTGTTTTTATAGAGTTAGTTGGCTACAAAATACAACGGGCTTTAGCTGATCTAGTATTATCTCCCCAAGTAGCATCTCCAATGATTAGGTAATAAGTATGACGTTGACAATTTTAGACCTCTTCACTGATGGATTACAATAACAACATAGCAGCACAAATCTAAAACTCTATTCGATTGGTAGTTTTGATAGATATACTTATTTTATAAAGAAACTAAACAATAGACTTGGAAATGCCAATAGACACAGTCAGCTGTTACTGTTCTACTAATGTTTTGCTTAACAAATCTAATCTTTCTGTCTATCCATGTACCTAATTCGTATCTGTCCAATTTATCCACATAAAGGTGTACTCGTATTACAATTAAGTCAATGTCAGCGTTGTTTTCGCACGTAGGGTCGTGTATGCGTAAAGCATTTTGTATGAACATGCTTTATGGTGAGTCGTAGTTTCCTACAGTCCATAGCAACCACGTAACTTCGCGACAGTAAGGCTTCCTTCAGATTGACGTTTAACCGCCATCAAACCGCCGTCAAACCGCTACCCCTGTTCACACTACGAACGCGGCGGGGCGCGGCGTTCAAACTGCGGTTTGGCGGTTGATCCGCTACCCCTGTTGACACTATCGGCGGCGGCGGCCGCGTTTTGACATCGGCGGGCTAGGGCTGCTCTATAGTCAAATTGTGAATATCGATGAAAGTAGAAGACAAATGCCCATCGCGAATCTTACATATGCAAAGTAAGCGTATCTGCACTACGTAGTGTCACTAGGAAAATAACTTAGTGCCGACGTAAGTTCTTTAGTGTAGGTACTCTCGTAATTAATGGTTCACAATTGGTGGGCAGCAATACTATCCATATTTTGGGTAAAATTTTCAGCTACTAAATATTTTTAGCTAGAAGATATACTCTACCACAAATCAATGTCGCAAAATTTCATATTCATTAATTCTAAAGAGGTTTACTCTTGTCGGGTGAGCAATATCCACCACTCCCTGAACTCCGCCAGTGCCTTCAACTCCCATTACGTAAAACAGTACTCGAAGGTAATATAGAATAGGAAAGAAAGGATGAGAGAGGCCACGACGACCATTACACAACAGCTAAGGAGAAAGTTATTTAACTATTTCTTAAGTGATAATAATGGCCCGTTTGCACTATAAAAAAAATTACCTTTCTTTACTCTTTGTCGAAATATTTTCTCAAGAAACTATCCATTTCCATTTAAAATTATTTTACTTTTCAGCTTATTATATTTAGATATTATCGAAACTTAAATAGCACTATACCTCCATCACTAGCTAGTGACATTTCTTCTTCTGTTTTATAGAACGTAACTTTACACGGTTAAAATAAAATATGAAACAAATTTATTTGAATTTATAAATTATGGTGGAAAATATAGGTACACGATGAAGCCACACTAATTATTTAGAAATGGTTATTAAACTATGGATACATTTTTAGTTAGCATTTTTCTATACCAAAAATCAAACATTATTTTCTATGAAATACGAAATAATGGAAATCTACCTATTTTATGTGGCTTTAGGGAAAGGATTTTTTAAAAGAATATTAGTAGATTTTAATTAGTTTTCCTTATTCAATAATATAACATATTTGATTAAATTGAAAATGTAAATTGTAAGTAAATTAAAAGCGCCGTAAACTGCCATCGGTTTCGGTAGAACATGTTGCAAAATCTCGTTCAATGATGGTTACGTTCTATTAGTAGATACGTTATTGTTTTGTATTTAGTGTTGTTACATTTTAATCGTTACATTAGTGGTACATAAAGATTAATCGATCAAGTAATAGTACATTGTAAATGAGCATAGGAGACCATATAACAGAATAGTAGGACTAGTGAAAGTTTATATTCTCACTTGTACTCCCTGTTTTTTACGGTAGATATAATGGGAGTTTTCGTTTCTACAAGTACTACATCATCATAATCAGCATATTGCAGTCCACTATTGGACATAGGCCTCTCTAGTTGTTCGCTACTTAGGGCAAACATCTGGAGGATATACCCATAATCGCCACCCTGGGCAGGCGGGTTTGCGAACGCAGGGCGCAGCTTTTCGCACCGGAGTTGCTGCTGCCCGTCATCGGTCTGTGGTATTTAGCTACGCCTTCAATTGTGATGGTTATACCGCCACCAGTCGGTTGCCAGCGCCTTGTTAGTTATTCGGCAGGATGCACCATGGGCAGGAGAAGTTGGCTTGGAGTGAAATTATGATAGGTTGGGTTAGGTCCGCTCCCTTACATCCCACGAGTACTAGATTCAGCGTCAAAAAAATCGCACCTTTTGAAAAAACGACTTCAAACAACTTTTAAGCTCATTAATAATTAATTATTTTGGCTATCGTTAGAAAGGTAATGAAAAGGGGTGCACAGAAACTTATTTTAAAAATAAATTTATTTATTTTTATTATTAAAAACAGGTAAATTATCCAAAAAAAAATAACAAAACATGGTTATGAGTAACTAAAATGTAGTGTTACCCTCCCTTGCCCGGATAGCGGCATAGAGGACACGACTCCGTATTTAACAGTCCTGGATGTAAACTTGAGTGAAACGTCCTCCTTGTCTCCGATATACTCTCTTGCGTCTATCGTAGCAAAAGAGGCACATTTTCGTCTCGTCTAAGAATACTACAGCCCTCCATTGGTCAAGAGTTCAATCAACATGGTCGCGAGCAAATTACAAGCGACTTGTCGATGGGCTGCTGTTAATTTTGGAACCTTAGTAGCTCTGTGCACCGTGATATTCTCCTCCCTCAGTCTTCGTCTGTGTCTACAGACACTCACGGTTCTTCTGCGTGCTGTCTGAAGCTGCCTGTTGTACCTCAATGACATTTGAGAACCGATTTCATAAACACATTGAAACAAGAAAGCAGTCCTGTCTGTCCGAGTTGCAGCGAAATCTACCTGATCCTTGTCTATAAATGTAGCCACCGGTCTCCAGGAACCGCTGGCAAAACTTTACAAATCGAAAAACGGTTTGAGTTCAGTTGCCAACCACCATCACCCCACCGCATACCCGATTGAAGCAGTGCCCTCACTTGAGCAGCTTCATCAAGTGTGGTATCCATGTTCAAGCTGTGTTTCTTATTACACATCTTTTATTGTGTCCTCATAAACTTGTTTGTTAGCGAAAACCCCCAATTGAACCGTTATCGACCCTGTGAGATTTGTTTGTGTGCGCGTCGACGATGGCACCGACATGACTGATGTGTACTTCTCCAATTGAAAGTACCAGGAGTGCATAATCACATAGGAAGTTTAAATTATTCAATTCCTATTCAAGAAGCATTGTAATATTTGATAAGAATGTCTTTAAGTATTGTGGGAACGAAAACTCCCATTAGATCTACCGTAAAAATAGGTAGTAGAATACAACATAATACATCATAATTTTAGTATGAAGTAAGTAAATACAATAATTCTTTATTTTCGCAACGCGCTTCAAAAATGGTTACGTTCTGTTAGTAGATACGTAATTGTTTTATTTTTAGTGTTGTTACAATTTAATCGTTACGCTAATGGATCATAATGATTAATCGATATGTGAATAGTACAAATTGTAATCAGAATTGGACACCAGAAAGTTAAACGATCACTAGGAATCGTTTATAATTTGCTGTTCGCTATAGACAATTGTGACAACTGTATTAAATGTGAGTTTATGAAAATTATTTCTTAAATGAAGATGTTATTATAGATAAAAATACGATAATATTATGATTTAATCAAAACTTAACTTTTGTAGAAATATTTGAAGTTTGTAGACGTCAATAAACTTCTCATTTGCAATCAATTTAGTACTCATGGCTCTCAAATAAGTTAAATTGTACTTCTTATTAAGGTGACCAGAAAGTAATATAGAACAGTAAACAGTCGTGTATCCTATTCCCAAAAACAGAGTTATTAAGGTCACACATAAATTATCTTTAAAGCGATTATCGATGTTTAGATTACAAAATCATTTGGTACTTGAATCGATTTATTCTCACTAAAGAATCAACTATTATCTATAGCCGACCATCGATCTACAACACTACCAGCTGCCGAACCGCAAAACCGCGACCGCTAGTGTGAACACCTCGGCCGTTTTGCGGTTGATCGGCGGTCGATTTGCGGTAGCCGCCGGGCGGATCAACCGCTAGTGTGAACGAAAATAAACGCTAGTATGAACAGGCGCTAAGAGCGATTTCCCATAACCTTTTGATATACTACTAAATTTAAGAGCTTTGCTCTTGTCGGTGGAGCAACTTCCACTCCTCCCTGGACTCCGCCAGAGCCTTCAACTCCTTGTACGTCATGACATTAACTTTCTTATTAACGTTTGATATACGCGCTTTAAAAACCGGACTCGCATAAACGGGCATAATAATCCAAGACATGCCACGCTGAGCTACACTGCGCCAGTCCCAAACTAACCGTTGTCGTCGGAATATGCTGTAGTCAGTAAATTTGATAGGTCTAGTTATTTTCCTAACACTGAACAAAAGCGAATTTATATTTGTGTTCCTGAAGTCTTAGAGTTTTGAATCCTATCTACTCTCGATAAATATTAAAGCAATGCACATTTGTGTTTGATTTGTGTCTGGATCTTAATGTTAATGTTTAATAATTTTTATTTGAAAAATTTTAATAAACTGGTCTTTTCCCTTCTAACAAAAGCTTCAAAACCTGTAATCTACATTCTTACTTTATTATAATTTTATTTATAGCTATAAGGTCCTTCGACGTAAACAAGCAATTTAGTATGTGTACATCTTCGTATGAAATACGTTTAGCAAACTAATTATTTGAATGAAATGTTTAATTTTGTTTGACCTTTTTCCTTGGATAAGGGTGGTTCTATGTTGGGTAAAGCCAATACAAAAATCTATTTATAACCTCTTCATGTAGGTGGTATTTAATATTATCAAAATATATCGTGATTCACAATTTAGTAATTTGTATTTAAATGAGTACCTACTAACCAATAAAATAAATCTAAAGATATAAAAAATGTTAATTAACGTTAAATGTTATTTTTTTAAAAAAAATTAAACCGACTTCAAAAAAACACAAACGACCAAAACTAAAAAGCGATAAATAACGTAAGTAATTCTATCCTTAATACATAATTATTTAAATATTACAATTATCACTTATTTTTGAAGTCGGTGCCAGCCAATTACTTATGTATTAAATCTTCATTACACAGTCTAGAATATTGTACAAAAGGCCGATAATTAATTATTCAGTTCATGCCCAACTATGAATGTATTAAGCTGTATCACAAATGGAAGTTATTTGCTTCCAACAGCGATGTTTTAGAAGAGAAAAGCGTGCTAGCTAATTTCTACAAAATCAGCATTGTCCCTGCAATTTATAGGCATGCCAATCACTAACCACCATGGGGCCTTACAATAACAATCCTACAATGGATAAATCCCTCCCATTTGTCCCTCCCGTGTTCGTATATTCGAACTAAAATATTGAATATCAACTTTGATGGATTCGCAAGAGATCGTAATTAGTTATTATAGCACAAAACCGTGAAATCCATCCATGGAACTATCGTTTTTTTTTCATTACATTGTCAAAGTACGGCCCAAGGTTCCCTTTTAAATTAAATTAACTGATTTCCCCCCATGTTCAAAAGTAACCGTTCCAACAGTCAGTTGTTCAAGGAAAATTTGCAATACCATTTGCATTTTTCAGTGTAACTAATTATCTAATAATATACGCTACAGAAGAAGAAACGATAAATATACCAACGCCTTTATTTTAATACACTTTGTAAAGAGATGATATTATCCAAGTGCAGGGTTCCGTGAAGCCATGTAGTAAACCAATTACACCGACGCCCCTGCCGTACTACAATGCAGTTTAGATAATTGTTTTCAGAAATTGCCTCATGTTATGTCTAACAGAAAACAGGACTTAGGTGACCATTCTGAGGTCAAGTTCTTTACTTGCTGGCATGACCTTGATAGCCTGATCAATAAATATTTCATCATCATTATTATCAGACTGTAAACGTCCACTGATGGACATCATCATCAACCTATCGCAGTCCACTGCTGAACATAGGCCTCTCCAGATGTTCGCCTTTCGGGCAAGCACCTGGAAGTTATACCCATAATCGCCACGCTGGGTAGGCTGGTTGGCGATCGCAGGGCGTAGCTTTTCGCTCCAGTGACGCTGCTGCCCGTCATCGGCCTGTTGTATTTAGCAACGTCTTCAATCGTTAAACCGCCACCAGTCGGTTGCCAGAGCCTCGGTTGTTGTTCAGCAGGATGCACCACGGGCAGGTGAGGGTGGCTTGGAGCGAAAAGATGATAGGTCGCTCTTACATCCCTGCTGGACATAATCCTCCCCTAATGACAATTGTCATTTGGGGGATTTGCCTTAGTCATCATGGCATCAGCGGACTAGTGACCGCAGTAGGTTTTATTTGTACCCAGGTAATCGCTGCCAATTTCTTGATGTAACCTTAATCATTTTCTACGATACGGGTTGAGGTGATCCTGCTCGTATTCCAAATCCGGGAACGGGAAGAGTGGCTGCTAAGTAATTTCTTTACAGAAAAAGCCCAGTAACTAATATTTATAGGAAAACTAAAAGGGTAGGTGTGGACCCTTTTTTATATAGATATATATATAATATTACGAGTATAAGAAACGAGTTATCGAAATCGGTTGAGCTGTTCACGAGTTCTGCACTTAGCAACACACTGGCGTACTGTCCTAGCTGGTCGATGATAGCTCACACTGAATTGAACTGAAACACTTTTTACTTGAAGATACTTTTATTGCACTTGTTGAACTACTACTTTCACTGATGATCTTTCTTCCGAGGTAATTTTTGAACTGGTTATGAACTGGTTTTGAACTGGTTTTTGAACTGGTTTTGAACTGAATTTTGAACTATTTACACTGGTGATCTTGAACTGTTTTGTACTAACTGGTTGTAAACATTCCGCCCACCAAGGGCATTTATGAAAAAATGACCTTAAAACAAAACAATGTACTGAACTTAACATAAACATTCAATATTAAACATAGCAACAAAAAAACAACATACCTAACATGAACAACATCAACATAAATTCCCTAAACACAAATACTCGCATTCGAGTAGTGACACAATCCGCCCACCATGAACTACCTTTACAAAATATAAACAACCAAAATATACTTAAATCAAATATGAACTTACTTAAAATTAACCTAATATGTGCACTATAACATTCATTAATAAACAAAACATAATAATAACTCAGCGACCACACGGGATAGTCATTACCCACTGTTGCACTAAAAACTTTAACTTTTAAAACTAATTTGGTTTCCTTAATTGCCGTGAACTATTATAACTAGATTGTTTTTTTCGAAAAGGTGAGTGACTATTTTCAAAATTGCTTCTAGTTGAACTATTGAATATTTCTTTATGCTCTTCCTTTGTCCTATTCCTTGTACTAAGCGGTTGACCTTTAATTTTATAAAATGGTATCAATAAATCGTGCTCGTGTACCCGTGCATGCATAACCGATACTGGCGCAACACTAGTCGACGAACTAGTGCGACCATTGTCCTCTTTTCTATTACTCTTCACGAACTCTGAGTGTAAGAGTGTATGGTGACGTTTGTGACAAATTTTACAAGTTGTTGACTTTTTACAGTTGTGGATAGTATGATTTCCCCCCAAACAATTAAAACAAATATGATTATTATTTACAAATTCCCGCCTTTTCTCGGTACTCAGCTTTGTAAACTTTTTACAGAAACACAATTTGTGTCTGTCAGCGCAGTACTCACAGCTAATACTATTGTTGTTGTTATTTCTCGTAAATAAAACTATTGGTCTTTCGCGGGGAACGTTATCATGATGAGGAGGTGTAGGGTTTTCGGGATCTATGCATTCTAAGGCTCGAAAACGACTTTCAAGGAACTCTTGAAACTGTTTAAGAGTTGGCAGCTCACTTGAGTCGATACTCGAGACGTTTAACTCCCAGTATTTTCGAGTCTCAGGATCTAACTTAGTAGCGACAATATGAATAACAATTAGATCCCATGTACTCACATCAACATCTAATTTACTTAATGCACTTAAGCAATCAGAGGTGTTATCCAATAGTCCCCTTAATCCGGAAGCCGATTCAAAATTTAGTTGCTTTTGGCCTAATAATCTCCTTAAAATACTGTTTGACAAGTACCGTTTGTTATTATATCTTTTGTCTAATAACTCCCAGCACTGACTATAATTAGCACCCGTGATGGGCGTGTGCCTGATCAACTGTTCGGCTTCTCCGCTAAGATGCCCCTTCAGATAGTGTAATTTTTGTACACTATCCAAAGACTTGTTTGTGTCAACCAATGATATGAATAAATCTCTGAAAGTAGGCCATTCAGAGTATTTACCCGAGAATATCGGAATGACAATCTTAGGCAACTTTACGAAGGAACTAGAGGGCTCACTCGTGACTGACTCCCTTACGATTTGGTTTTGCCCTACTGAAAGTTTTTTAATTTCTGATTTCATTAAGGATTTGAAAATGACATATTTGTCCTCCGTTTTATCATAAATGTCCTCTCTTACATAGTTGCTCTCTTCTACGTCCTCCAATAAATAAGTTTCATATAACTTAATGTTATTTTTATGAAATAATTGCCAATCTCGTTCCAAATTTTCTAGTCTTGTCTCTACATATTCTAAATTAATTCTATCTTTAGGACTTTTCTTAAAATTTGCGAAACCTTTCTCTATCGATTTTGACAATTCTTTCTGCACATTAAAGATGCCTTCCATCTTTCAAAGCGAAATTAATTATGTACAATGAACTAAACTGCTAAAACAAAACCTAACTTTTTAAAAAAATGTCCTATCATTAACTAACTACTAACACCACTAAACTATTTACAAATATTTCTAAAGTATTCACAAAATATCACGAGTCCAATTTGTCCTTTCAAACCAAGCGTCGATTTCCCTAAGATTAAGTCCGAAGCAATTAAGTTCAAAGTCGCTTGAAAAATATATACGACTCACACTTGACCGCGTCTCACCCTTGACCGCGTCTCACACTTGACCACTGAACCAAACCTGGTGCTCCTGTTAGTGTGACGCCACTACTACGTCACCGTTTGTGACGTCGACGTCGCCGCCGCGGCGCCACTCCAGCGAGGTTTCCTGTGACGTTGGAAGCACGTCACCACCATCAGCTTCTACTCCACCTCAAGAACTGGAGCCTTCCAGCACGATGGTCACAGCCCAGTCCACCTTGGCTGTCTCCAGCAGCACTTGGTGCTGTAGTGCTGGAGCTGCACTTATCCGCGGAGCCCCGCGGTCCACTACCGGGTTGTGGTCACAGACCACTCCTCAAAAATTGGTCTTCCAAATCCGGCTCGAAGGACCTTGTTCAGTACTGGCGTACTGTCCTAGCTGGTCGATGATAGCTCACACTGAATTGAACTGAAACACTTTTTACTTGAAGATACTTTTATTGCACTTGTTGAACTACTACTTTCACTGATGATCTTTCTTCCGAGGTAATTTTTGAACTGGTTATGAACTGGTTTTGAACTGGTTTTTGAACTGGTTTTGAACTGAATTTTGAACTATTTACACTGGTGATCTTGAACTGTTTTGTACTAACTGGTTGTAAACATTTGGCGATTCATTTTTATATTATACTCGTAGAGGGAGATAGCCTACCTAAGCAGATAGGATTGTTTTGCTGATTTTTTTCTTGGTATCATAAATGTGTACTGGTCTAATCAAACCCACGGATCTAGGCAAAGTAAATTCCAGACGGCTTACCGATATTTAAAACAATATAGAATTTCAAATGACAGTTTTGCGTCAGGTATTCAGGTAGTTAGCTAAATTGGGTACGGTACCACATTCATCCTTCTTACCTATGAATATATTATTTGGGCTATTATCCGATACCGGTTCTGTCAAGATGACGATTGTAACGTTGACGGAAGTGCTTGAGTCGAATTTAAGGAATCACCCAAACAGGAGCTTTTCGTAAAAACAATACAAATCACCGTTTCGTGTTTGCAACCTCTTCTTCTTAAGATCCCTTATACCTAGTGCAAACTTTTAAATTAATTTATATTCTCTTTTCGTCAATAATGTTATGCAAGATGTGATTACCTTAAATAATAAGAACGGTTAGTTATTTAATATATACTGATGCAACTTTCATGTACCTACTGCTGTATCTTATGTTGGTGATCCAATAAATAAATAAATAAACTTTTGTCTAACGAGAGACTAGACGTTTAATGTTCATTGTTTTATTTCAAGTGGTACCTAAATAAGTCTATAATAAATGTCAGCCATCAAAATAAGCTTAAGCACTTATGGCGGTACAAAATTTTCATTTGTAATAACGATTTATAGGAGCTCGATTCAAGTCTATATGAATAAAGATTTTTCCTATTCTTTTCTACTTGTGTCATGTAAATTGGAATAAACGAAAATACCACAAACATATAGGTACCTACTTAACTACCATACCAATACTTAAACACAGAATAATAAAATTAATATATGTGCTAGGTGCAACCTACATTGGATTTAAGGATTAAAAAATGTTATTGACATAATTAATATTATAGACATTCTTTTTCTTTTACCCAATAGATCAGACATGAGCTAAATGGTTAAAAGCAGTGAGTTCAATAAGATAATATGGAACATTTCTGCTTCGTACACCGTCTAAGCTGTGCTCAGATGACCTTAGATGGCACGTATTACGTTTATAATGACCTGTGACCTGCCCTGAAAGGTAAAGCGGTCAGCTTACTCAGGTCGATGCCACAAGCTAGTATTATGAACAGTAGTTTACATTTTGTTGGAAGTTGTAAAGTCCTTTGTTAAATTTGTTCCGTTTTATTAAGAAAGTGTGTAAAATTTGACAGTTTTGTAGCCACATCGGTGGCACAATGGTTAGAGTATTAAGTATAAACTACCTTTCTAACTAATGTTACTATTATCCAAAGGTACCGGGGATGTAAAGGTGCGACTTATCTTTTCTTTTCATTTTCTTATCTTTTAGCTCCAAGCTTCCCACCTGCCCGTGGTGCATCTTGCTGAATAACGAACGAGGCTCTGGCAACCGACTGGTGGCGATTTAATCATCTCGGTTAAAGGCGCAGCTAAATGCTACAGGCCGATTATGGGCAGCAGCGTCACCGGATCGAGGAGCTACGCCCTGCGATCGCCAACCCGCCAGTCCCAGTGTGGCGATTATGGGTATGACCTCCAGGTGTTTGCCCAAAGTGGCGAACACCTAGAGAGGCCTATGTCAAGCAGTGGACTGTGATAGGCTGATGATGATAATGATGACCGGGGTCGCTTCCCGGTCGGGTCAATTTAGGAAATTACCTTTTTTTTCAAAGGAATTTCAAAAAACGAGCAGCATTTTTTATATCTGTACAAAGCTACTGCGGTTACCAAGGCGGCGTGGTGACTAAAGCAAATCTCCCGAAATGACAATTGTCATTCGAAGAGGCCAATGTCCAGCTGTGGAAGTTTGCTATCTGATGATGATGAGATGATGAACTTTTATAAACTGTCTCGGGACTCAGTTCAGTTTCAAAGATCTTTATTTCTTAATAAATATACAGTTATACAATTCCAGTGTACGTTAATAATCCTAGAATGTAACAAAAGAAGTTTAACACGTTTACGAAGCTGTTCAGCTCATTAAAACTTTTAAAAATAATTCTGTTACACTTTTTTTTTAATTTTTAGAAATACGATTTTCATACGTATACAATAGTAAAAGTTATGTAAGCTTTAGTTGAGCAATACATTTGTTGACATAATGGCTAATTGCCTTAATATTTCCACTACGCTGGCTTAATGCCGTCTCATCTCCCAACGAATAAATAGGCATAGTAAGCATGGTCTTACTTACTATGCCTATTTATTCAAGTAAGTCATATTTTATGGGATCTTTCTCGCAACCATAAGATAACATATACAATAAAAATACTGTAAAATACCCAGATTAGGTAATGGCACAATAGATGGTAAACAAACCTACAAACAAATAAATAAAGAGGGTAATGGGTGTCTCGGGACTGATTAATCTGGGAGACTTCCTATACCTAGGACATCATCTAGTACATAAAGTACAAGTGAATACTTTAGTTTGGCACCAGTTCCATTGTAACTTTGTCAAAGAAAATTTTGTTAATTTTACATTGACAGAAATGGTCCTCGTAAAGAGGCCTGTTGCTATTCATTATCAGCTCATCGTAGTCCACTGTTGGAGATAGGCCTCTCCAGTCGTTCGCCACTTTCGAAAACATGTGGAGGCTTTACTCATTTTATCGCCACGCTGGGCAGGTAAGTTGGCAATTGCAGGGAGTAGGTACTCGCTCCGGTGACGCTCATACCGGAGTCATCGGCCTGTGGTATTTAGCCAAGCCTTCAATCGTATCGGTTATACCGCCACCAGTCGGTTGCCAGAGCCTCGTTTATTATTCAGCAGGATGCACCACGGATGTAAGGGGGGCTTGGAGCGAAGAGATGATCGCTCCTTAACATAGCTTACGTCCCGGTTGATATTAATTTAAAAAAAAAATACTTCTAAGTCGCTGAATACCGTGTTTGCTGCCCTTGAAAGTTAAGTTAAGCCGCAGGTAGCTAACTTCCGAGCAGCAACTTTATCAGGCTCTTGCGTTGTTAGTTGTCTGACTGATAATAATAAGCTTAAGTTTGACTAATGAAATTCAAAGGTCACGACCGCCATGGTTGACGGGGGCAAGACAGAGGCCTTAATGGAAATGAATAAAGGATTGCCAAATTGATTCCCTATACATTAACTCTGGATGGAAGTCACGTACAGTGCCCGTAGGAAGATAATTTGACCGTTCAGTGAATAGTAAGCATGCTTAAGGTGAATTTCTTATTGCAAGTTTTGTTTAACCCGCTAGACTAGCTTTTTTACTTGCTTAAAACAAAATAAGTATAGCTTATATTTTTTAGAGTTCGAAAGTTCAGTTCCTTGTACACTTTACATGGATATTATGCATATCAATAAAGTGCTAACTTAAAATCACGACCAAAAATATTTTAGGGTTATCCCTACCCAAGGCTTGCTTTATGTCGAAACGCATCTTGTAATAGATCTTTGATTATCCGTTTACGATTTAAATTTAAAGGGAATTTCTTTTAACATAGAGGATCTTTATCCAACGCCAGATTTTGAGATCAAAGTGGCCAGTTCGATAAAAAGCCTCCTTCATATGTAAAGACCTAAACACATTATGCCGGGACAAGTAACGCCTATACTCAGAGTATACAACAATTCAATTTAAGAACAGTTTACTTAGCGCTTACGCCTCTACATTTCATTGTTGTGCCCTTTACTCAGTGATAATAGCAAAATAGGGAAAATACATTTACGGTAGAACCACCCGATCTCATCTCGTGGGTGTCATAGAAGACGACTAAGGGAATATCAGGAAACGGGCAGCAGTGTTTACCATGGTACAAATAAAACATACTGCAGCTACCTACCCGCCTGTCAGTGACTAAGGCAAATTCAGAGGCCTACATCCAGGCTAAAGATGATGAACATTTTCTCCGTCTGTAATGTCATCAAAATTCGAAGATCTAGAGCATTTGATAGGTGACCAACTAAACTTAACATTAGATTTATTATTCTAAAACAACTCGATTAATATGTAGACATGACGTTTTATCAAAAGTTGATCATCACATTGACTTATTAAAATCGAAGATGTGGAACATTTGATGATGATAATTTTTATCTGTATGTTTGATCGCGCATCACGCGAAAACTACTGCATGCAATTGAATGCGGTTTTCACCAATGTATTGCTAGAGGTCTACCTTAAAACTTAAGTACCATTTTATGGAGGTCCGTTATTTTCGAAACCCGATAACCACGCGTGCGACGCCGCTGGCACAGCAAGTACACAATATATTTTGCTCGGCTTCTTTTTTATAGTAGCTCGACATAATGGCTTCCCTTCGCCTGATGGAAAGCGAAAGAGATGCCCTAGTCGCTGTGACAACTGAAAAGTAACTGGTTAGTTACCTATCAGTTGCCACTGCCATGCCGGCCCAACCCTAACCCCCCACGAGCTCCGGAAATCCTACTCTCCAGCAGAAACACGACCCGGAGGTCATTTGGCTGCGGTATTCTATAGGGTGGAGGTCCTTCCCCGGGCGGGCAGCTCAATTCGAGCGAAGATTCGCTATGCCCTTAGTTAGTTTATTTGTACGTCGTATATTTCATTTAGAATCTATTGACCGTCGGAGCCTCGAGGCAACTTCTGCGCTACCCTGCTCGTATTTTGAAATCGATTCTTTTGTTTTACCGCGCATAAAACAAAAGAATCGATTTCAATCCTGGAAAACAATTACTTTTACCACATAAATGATGAAGGTGACCATTGGATCTATGCCACCATTGTCCGTTTTCTTTGTAACAGTGATCACTTTCTTTGTATTCGTTATTAAGTATACTTATGTATGAAAGAATGAATTAGCTTTAAAACTATTACGAATATCAATAAGTCAGTTAAGGAATAAAGCTGCTATCACACATAGGTCATCTAATATAACTGATTGTTTTTATGTCACGAACCTACTAATATTATAAATGTGAAAGTTGGTTTCGATGAATGGATGTTTCTTACTTTTTGAGATAAAACTACTGAACGGTTTTCATGTAACATGGGCTATAAATATTAGCTAGAAATAATGGCTTCCCTACGCCTGATGAAAAGCTGTTTTTATGTCACGAACCTACTAATATCATAAATGTGAAAGTTGGTTTGGATGAATGGATGTTTCTTACTTTTTGAGATAAAACTACTGAACGGTTTTCATGTAATATGGGCTATAAATATTAGCTAGAAATAATGGCTTCCCTACGCCTGATAAAAAGCGAAAGTCATTTGGCTGCGGTATTCTATAGGGTGGAGGTCCTTCCCCGGACGGGCGGCTCAATTCGAGCGAAGATTCGCTATGCCCTACCTCTCTTATGCCTTACTTGTCTTTAAAATTATTTTAAATATTTATCTATATGCGGGCAAAGCGGGTATATCAGGGCTAGAAATATAAAAACAATAAAGAATATAATAATTAATAATATCTATATAACTTTATATACAAACCGCCCATTTTACGACAATAGATATGTACGTACGTGTATAAGGTTACGCAAACAACCGGCTGATCGAAAAGTTAGTCAATATACACGGTACATTGTTATTTTTGCCCCTGTCAACCTGTTACTATTGAATGTGTAAGCTTATTTCATTTATTCTTATGTACCGGACCGTAACTTTCATAATTGAACTGTAGACGAGTTCTAGACTAGCTTTCATTTTGTAGAAATAAATAGCTCGCAGGGAGTGAAAATAAGTTTCTTTTAGTAAATTAAAGTGTGGAATGGAACAAGTTTGTGACGTCACATTCTGTCACCAACAGGTATCTTTTAGCAACAAATTAAATTGCCTAATTAATGTTTAAATGTTTTTATTCGCTATTTTATAATTACATTTTAAACCTTTTACTCGTACATTCGTGATTCGTGAGTTTACAGAAAAGAATTTAAATACTGACTTGATGGCTCATTTGGTAGTGACCTCTGCCTTCTGAGCCTAGTGTCGTGGGTTCGATTCCCGCACAGTATAAACATTTGTGTTCATGAACATGTCTGTTTGTATCGGTTTGGGTGGGTGTTTTCTATGTATAAAATGTATTTATTTAGAAAAAAACAGTTTATCATTTGTCTAGTACCCACAGTACAAGCTTCGGCTTAGTTTGGGGCTAGATGGTGATGTGTGGACCAGGGTTGCATGTCTTGGGTTATTTATTCTATTTATTTGTTTTTATTTACATATTATTATATACAATTGGTGATTTCTTGAGTGGGCGTATTATACTTATATGGTGGCCGGCTGTCCAAAACATGTAAAAAAGATTGCTTATTGCATCTTCTCTATTTACCAATTTTTAACCGACTTCAAAAATGGAGGTGGTTCTCAATTCAACTGTTTTTCGAGTTTCTGAACAAATCACGCATGTATGAGGAATTCTCTGTTGAAATCTTAGATTCGTCCCTTTCCCTGTCTCCGGTCTTTTTTCTGTGTATAATTAATTTATCCTACGATATAGGTATACAACGCTAGTGTCGCTAGTATTTACTCAGACATGTTTAAAAGAAAAAAACCGGCCAAGTGCGAGTCGGACTCTCGCACGTAGGGTTCCGTACCACTAAACAGCTAAATAAATGTTTTTCTTTACGTTTTATTATATTGGAGTTAATTAAATGAAAAAATTAGGTAATTTGATTTATGACATTTAAAAAAAAACTACGGGCTAGATTTGATTCAAACCAAATATCGTTAGTAGTTTGCATAGTGATACACATGATATATTTTTTCAGTTTTATCATGCCCATATTTTAGAAGTTACGGGGGGGGGGACACTCATTTTACCACTTTGGAAGAGTCTCTCGCGCAAACTATTCAGTTTAGAAAAAAATGATGTTAGTAACCTCAACATCATTTTCAAATACCTATCCATAGATACCCCACACGTATAGGTTCGATGAAAAAAAAAATTTTCAGTTTCAGTTCTATGTATGGGGAACCCCAAAAATTTTAGATTTTTTTCTGATTTTATTTTAAAATCTTATTGCGGTTCACAGAATACATCTACGTACCAAATTTCAATAATGTAGCTCTTATAGTTTCGGAATAAACTGGCTGTGACATACGGACGGACAGACAGACAGACAGACAGACAGACAGACAGACATGACGAATCTATAAGGGTCCCGTTTTTGCCATTTTGGCTACGGAACCCTAAAAAGCAACGTCGTTGCATTGTCGGTACATAATTAGAGGACACATTAAAAGTTTCCTTCAATTTGCAGCCAGAAAAAGTTACTACAGAAACTTTTTAGTACTGCCCTAATTCATAGTTGTGGCATCAGAATGCATCTCCTACATTATGCGCAACTTGTTTGTTCATGTTTTATTTATGCTGTGTGCACTGGGATTAGGGTTGCAGTTTTTTTAACAAACTGCAAACAGTCTTAAAGGAGATAATATATAATAGTCCCATATATATCCGTTGATATATGATGCAATATGAGAGGAGCATAGATAATTAGCTATTTGCTTTCCTTGGTAATTACCAAGACGTAACATAATTTGATTCATGCATTAGTAACCCAAGACACGCTGTACTGGGCTACACAGCGCCATCTAGTCTTAAACTAAGACGTAGCTTGTACTATGGGTACTAGAAGACTAATAAACTTACTGAGACATTTTTTAGTCAAATTAATACGTGATCTGTGAATCAGAAACTGCGTCACTATCACAAGACTGGTTATCTAGATTACCGTCATATGACGGGAGATCGGAAGATAACAACTGTATGTGTGCAAATAAATGTTACGCCATGCCAATGTGCATAAAGTGCCATTTTTTTTTCTCCCGGGGAAATTGCGGTATCCCTGCCATTGGAGGAGTGGCGGGGTATGTGGAACTCCCTTGCCTCAAGTGGTGGCTCACCACCACTGGTGCCTGGTGACTGCCTCAGCAGGGCATACCCACTAAAAACCCCGGTCAATCCGTCAAGCGCCTTATGGGCCTAAGGAACTCGCGTGAAGTGCCTAGGCAACCACAGCAAGCATGAGTGCCCTTTCCTAAGGACAGAACAGTCTGCGCTGGATCGCCAAGTTGTATTTTGTATGTGTACTAGCGACCCGCCCTCGCTACGTTTTGGGTATTTCATTATACATAAAACTTCCTCTTGAATCAATCTATTAAAAAAACTGCATCGATATCCGTTGCGTAGTTTTAAAGATTTAAGCGCACATAGGGATTTACTATAAAGGCACAGAAAAAACGACTTTCTTTTATACTATGTATTAATATTGGCTCAACATAGCAGCTTTCCTTCACCTGATGGAAAGCTGCAGCCCTAATCGCCCTGTTGTCAGAACAACGGCTGACAACCTCAGTTTCCAGTCACCACAGCGCTGCCGGCCCAAAAGTTTTAAGAAGCACGCTTCCTTTTGAAGATCCAAAACTATAAGAAGGACTATGACGACAAATGACTAAATCATTTTGCGTCACCCAGCTGTGGTCTTCAAGCTTTATGCTTTTATGCTAGTTAGACCGCCTTCGAGGGTCATCTTTTCAATGTAGCATAGAAATACACCTTTGTTTTCCAAACCTGCCGAGTTATTTTCAACGTACAACCAACGCAGTCCCAGACACTGAAGCCGTGGAGGCTTCAGTTGACAATGAATATACAATCATCAGACGATTATTGAGACAAACCTCGTTTAAGTAGCTCTGTTCACCCGACGAAGGATTTGACATTTTCTTGATTAAGTTGAATCAGGACATAGCGTCTTATTTAGGGCCGGGAAAGCGGGTTGTAATGTGAATTGTATTCAATTAAAAAAGTCATTTGGCTATTTGGATTTTGCCTACAATTTAGACGAGCCGCAATCATCGTATTCGTTAAGACTTAAAATGACATGAATATTATTTATTATATCGTTTTTAAATACTGCAACCATCGTAGTAGCGTCGGTATGTACTCAAATTACAATATCTTTAAATAGAATGCTTAAATTTGGCATTCAATAATGTGAATTGCCTATTCAATGATATTCTATCGGCTGAAAATAACACGGCTAAATTATACAGCGACCCAACTGAGCATTAAAGATTCGACAGCCAGAAATCAATGTGCTACGGCAATTCGTAGCACGGACTACGGTGGAACCGCTACGAGGCTACGAGATCACCGCCTCCTACTCGCGAACGCTACAGGTTACCACTGCACCCACGTCAACTTTGCATTCAATAATAAAATCTTATAACCAAATACGAAACAAACCAACTTAAAATTACATAACACCAAGCATTATCACACCAAAGACAACAAATTCTCGCGATAACACAATTATATGCGCCGATTAAACACAAATCTTCAAAGACACAAAATCAAACACAATTAACAACAATTTCCATGAATTTCAATGTAAATGCAAATAACCTCTCACGCGCCTGTACGAAATAAACATTTAACGTCGGAAAGTGGTAAACCTATTTGGGCGGTTTACGACACCTCTCATCTTTGCCCAGGTCAGTAAACAGCCAGTTAAGAATTTAATGATAGTTATCGAACGAGCTTTTGTTTAACTCGTAAATATCGTATAGTCCTATTTTACGCAGGCGGTGTGAAAGCGAGAGTTTTACTTTCGCCCCAGTTCGGGTAGTTGAAAGTTTGGAAATTGTTGAAACTGTTTCCGCTAGCCGGATTTTGGTATAATTTAAAATGAGTGTTACTTACGATGGGAGAGTCGTACCGGTGGGTCGAATAAGGGCGGTTGTTGTGTGTAAACTGTGGTGCGAAGTCGGAACACGACACGAGCGTGGCGGCGTGCCGGCGAGAGGGGCGCGCGACCGCTCGCTCCGAGTGCTTCGGCCACACTGAACTGAACCTCCCTTATCGACCTACGCGCATACCGCCCGTCTAATACGCCGCGCCGCCGCGCCCGCCCGCCGCGCACCGTTGCCAAAATGTAAGGGACCTTTAACAATTCATCTCTCATTATTCTCAACGACAACGACACACGATCGATGGCCACGTGACTCCGATTCACTTTCACCAGGTGGACCTCAGACGACTTCTACCATATTGTGTCGCGAGCGTAATCGATCGGCTGCCGAGGATATAATTTGGGTGCCAGGGGCGTTACTACGTTAGGATGGAGGACGCCCTCTGGCAAGTGGATGGATGCGAAAAGCCCAAGGAACAGAGTGGGAAACAAAGAAGTCCATGTCCAGCAGTGGACTGTGAAAAGCAGATGATGATGACAATATCACATACATTACTCTGATCCCAAAGTAAATAGCTTGAGGACTAGGGTTAAGGTTATCAAAACAAGGTAGGTACCACTAAAATATACTTGAATTCCAATACAAACACCCAAACACGAAACGAACACAAACGATCATCGCACAATGTTTGTCCAGGGTGTTAATCGAACCCACGCCCCTTAGTTCCTGAGGCAGGGGTCACTAACAAATGAGGAATCAAGTCAATCCTTTTAATTAATTGCATAGTTGAAAGTCAGTTGATTTGAATGTGACGGAAGACAGTTATCTACATGTGGAGTAGTAGTTAATAATTTAAACTCCTGAGCTTTCAACATAGTCGGGGAGTTTCTAGTTAGCGACACCACTATGTCCCCTTAGTCATACGTAACTTTGGACATAGTGACTTAGTTACGTGTTTCTGTCTGACTTGACTCCCGTTTATGGTACAATAGTCTATTACAAAAGTTATGATAGATGCTCATCTAATTTGAAGAGTTGTAACTAGGATAACGGCTAGGCTGTAAAGGTAGATCTTGCGAAAAATCGATCTTATTAATCTGGCAGACCAGATTTCGTTGGTTTGGAGAGGATGGAGGCGAAACGGGTAGTAAGGCAAGCTTACACGGGACGGCAAAGCGGATGATGCCGGGTTCAGCATCCAGGTACCACTGGAGTGACAAAATGGAGAAGACCTACTTGGGCTACTGATCGGAACTGGTCTGAGCTTTTTTTTATATAATGGCTTCCCTCCCTACGCCTGATTGAAAGCGAAAGAAAAGCCATAGTCGCTGTGACAACGGGCGAGTAACTGGTCAGTTACCTGTCAGTCAGCTTTCATAGTGAAGAATGACGTCTTGTTGTGTCGGAGGCCAAGATCTACTGTGTCGCTGAACCAACGGAGTAAGTAAATAAACTTGGACACCTTTAAATGCCTTATGTTTCAAAGACAAAAATATTACTTACACCATGTACTTACTTAAATTGTTAATGCTATTGCCACAATAGCATTAACAATTAAGTAAGCCGTTGGCGACGGTCTATCCGTGTAAAAAATATTTTCCTCACTCACTTCACTTACACTATACGAGTAATAACACCCTTTCTACCCAAACACTACCCAAAGGTTATCTGAAAGAGATCATATCAATAGTTTCCTTTGCAGTATCGGTAGATATACTTTTAAATAAAATGGTACCACAAGTAATGTACTTCAGTTTACAGCTACATTCTCATAACAAACACAAATGCAGTGTGGTGAAACTGTGGTGTTAATCCATAGGTCAACCTACATTTTATGAAAACTTTTATGTATGTTCAGATTTATTAGACTCTTGATTTGAATGACATAATCTGCCTTCGTCACATTTAGAACTCCTATTCTTAAGGGTATGTGATAAAATAAATAACAGAAGAAGAGGCGGCCATGATAAAGCTCTTCAAACCGATATTCATGCGAGTACAGCCACAGGTTGCAATTAGTGATAATAACCCAAGACATGCCACGCTGGGCCACACAGCGCCATCTAGCCCCAAACTAAGCCGAAGCTTGTACTATGGGTACTAGACAACTGATAAACTTACTTAGATACATTTTTTTTTGTAAATAAATACATATTATACATAGAAAACACCCAGACCAATACAAATAGACATGTTCATGCACACAAATGTTTGTAATGTGTGGGGATCGAACCCACGACCCTTGGCTCAGAAGGCAGAGGTCACTACCAATTGAGCCACCGAGTCAGTCATATAGGTGTAACTTAAACACGGCTTGAATTAGGATCACACTAAATTACGAAACCACAAACCAAAACAAAATATTTCATATCACTTTTTATCCCTATCCATTAGCAAATTCGAAACATTTTCCATAAACAATGCTAATATAATATCACAAAGAAGTGTTACTTACTTGTTTTAAGCTGATTACTCTAAACCTACTGAATTGAATTAAATAATTCGTCTAATATAGAAGGATATACTGTTAATACGTAGTCTATAACATTTTTTATTATTTTGAATTAGCTTTTTATTGAGAAAACGATGGTTATGATGTGTCGAAAACGGCCTAGAATTTGCGATAGGGGTTGTGAAGTTCGTCCATTCCAGTACCGGCGGGGTAGCGCAGTGGAAGCGCGTTGGGTTTCAACCCGAAGGTCCGTGGATCGAAACCACGTCCCGCCTACCGTAGATCATATCATCAAAACTCTTTTTGTTTTTTTTTAGAATATTTATTTTAGTAATCAGTGGAAACCCGGGCAATTCCATTTCCGCTAGGAAAGTTTATCATTTTCTTCTTTGAAATGCAAAAGCGGAATTTGATCCGATAGAAATTGGACATTAGAAATTTGGATAGATTTACATATACCCAGACGTATTAAATAATATTTCATAGGAATACGTTTATATATCGATCTATATCTACACGCATAATTATACTACTCGTATATACCTACCGTACCTACCTTTTACTCGTAGAAGAATATACGTCTATTAGGATTGGGATTGACCATCGTACAAAAGTTATACTTGCATAAATTAGAATGAAGTAATTAATTTATTTACTGTTTAAAAATACAAGGTACCAACAAGAAAGCTAGGTACTTAGACATTGTTATCTTAAACGTAAAGCATTGAACACTGAGATTAACTTAGCCAAACAAAATACATACACACCTAATATGGATAGATGGATTTTGTTATTCCACCGTCAGAATACGAGTAGTACCAAGAATACACCAACTAATCCTAAACGCGAAAGAAGTCACCTCACGAATTGGGACTGTCATTTGTATTTTTTTTTCCGTCACGGCACAGAAAATTTCATTTCTTTTTTTTAATTATAAGCGAATATCCGTGTACCTACAAACAATCCGTTTCATTGTTTTCTCTTTAATGGTCAATAAACTCTGTAAACAATTGTTCTATAATAAAGGCAAGCACATTGAAACTGGTTTGCACAGAATATTTACAACAGGTCACTAAATTAATATTCGATTTTATATCAAAATTGGACACTGCACCACGTGCGGCTTCAGAATTTTATGGTCATTATTTAGGAATACGATAGCATTCATGAATTAGTATTCTAGTGTATGTCATTGAAGATGCGTCAAAAACACGATATGTCTTAACGAAAATCGTGTATTTTTTACAATTTGTCAAAATCCAACGACGAAAAAAAAGAGAGAGTTGATTTTTAAAAGACGTAATAGGTAGGTATCCCATTTTTTAGGATCTTTCGAGCGTCTTGTCATGCCTATATAAAAAGCATTGTTCCCGACAAACAATTATTATTCATTAAATGTGAGTGGTTGACGAAAAAGGGACCTCAAGGGAAAATAATTGACTTCGAGTAAATCGCGTTTGAAGTTTCGGGTGTGTACCTAAGGGGACTGTTGTTGCATCGGCTTAAATAATAGAACTTAAACAATAACTTATAAATAAATCATAAAAAATAGAACTTTTCATCATAATCGGCCTTTATCAGTCCACTGCTGGACATAGGCCTCTCCGTGGCCTCTCCCAATGTTCGCTACTTTGATCGATCCTGCGCTTCTCGCATCCAGCACTTGCCAGCCGTCCAGTGCAAATCGTCACTCCACATGGACTGAGGGCGCCCTACACTACTTTTGCCGAGACGAGAACTACTCGTTTACCCCAACGGTTATAGGTTCTGCAGCTGATATAGCCAGCCCACTGCCACTTCAGCTTACTAATCAGGTGAGCCATGTCGAAAGAACACAAAAATATTATGGTTTCTTTATGTGCAAAAATTCGGTTTTTTTATGTGCACATCATAACTACAAATAAACAAACATACAACAAGTAAAAAAACAATGAGACCGGGCACGGCGACGTTGTGACGTGTAAAATAAAATTTAACACGTAGCTACGTCGATATGTACCTGTTACCGGAAATGTATGAAATTTCGGAATTGTACACAATTCCTAGGAAATGTATACAATTCCGAAGCTGTATAGGAGATGTATAAAATATTCTTTTTAAAATAATTTAAGACACACATATAATTATCCTAGGAAATGTATAAATTTCCTAGGAATTGCATATAATTCCAATATCGTATTAGGAAATGTATGAAAAAATGGTTTAATTCTTCTTGCAAAGGCACTTTTTAAAATCTTGGCAGGTGCCAGTAGATTGTAGGTTAGCAACTAACTGAACTGACGTAGTTTAATCTTCGTACTGGGATACGTATTCCTCTACATTAAGAAGAACTCTTTGACACAAATTACTTTGAGATCGTGAACACAATTGTTTTAAGGTTACGTTCTTGGAATCAATTTGCTAGAATTTATCATCGGTTTTCGCCAAAACTACATCTGTAATATTCACGTCCGTTTTGCATTTCCGGCTGCTATTTACACATTTTCTTGCGATTTTAGGAATTACATACATGTCCTAGGAATTGTATACAACGACGGTTTTAACACATTTCCGATAACATACCCATTCGTTATTTTATGAAAAAATATTTTAGAGAAAAAAATTCAAAATATGGGCTCAAAACGAGACGGTCCAATTGTCAGTAAGTCCGTCCAAAAATACATGACAATAGTGAAATATTCACAGAATTCTCGCACGAAGTAAAAATATTTCTCGTCCATTGTAAAAATTTTAGCCTATGTGTTTTCATTACTTATAGAAAGTTGAATATACGAACGCATAGATATCGATGGTCACAAAAATCCGACAACAGATCAGGAAAATATTTCAGAACTGGTAAAAATATTCTATTGAAATTCTATATGAAATCTGCTTGTATAAAAATAAAAATCGCCAACCCGCCAAATCATCCGCCTCATCAGCCTACCGTAGTCTAGTGCTGGACATAGGCCTCTCCAATTGTACGCCACTTTGCTCAATCATCCAGCACTTGCCAGTCATCTTGCGCAATTTGTCACTCCGCCTGGTCTGAGGGCATCCTGCACAACGTTTGCCAAGAAGCAGTGTCCACTCTAGAACTCGTTTACCCCAACGCAACGGTTATTAGTTCTGCGGCTGATATGGTCAGCGCACTGCCTCTTTAGCTTACTAATCCTTTGAGAGAGGTAGCGTAATGCTCAAACTCGTCGCTAACACCAAAGTCATATACAATTACTAGTGAATGCTCCCGATAACCTTTAGATCGCTACAGAACCACACGTGCTGGCCTCCCTTGTCACAGTTTCACCGTAAAAAACATTCCTTCGCGTACAAAAATTCTTTTGCCGACTATTTGAAATGTGGAACTCATTGCCAGTGTTTCCTCCTTCCTTTGATATGGGATCCTTTAAACGGGGCGGGAAGAATAATGTGTTCATACCTATATGACGGCATGGAGTGAGGAGGGCGCTGGTTCTTTATAACAGGCATAGCCCTACAACATGTCTGAGCTAGACTGTAGAGCCTAGCTCTCACAGACACCAGTCTCTCACAATCTTTGAGATATACGGCAGACCGAACTTAATGTCATCATCATCAGTTGCTGATGATTTTTATTCCACTAAAGTGGGCAAACAAGCATACGGCCCACATCATGTTAAGCCGTTACCGCAGCCTATGGACGCCTGCAACACCCTACCCTTGGGCTGCCGATGGTACGACTCACCCCACGAGCTCCAAAAACCCTACTCTCCGGCAGAAACACGGCCCGGGGGTCGGTGGAAGTACTTCCCCGGGCGGGCGGCTTAATTCGAGGGAAGATTCGCTATGCTCTACCTCTCTTGCTCCCCGACTGACGATCATTCCCGTGTAATCCAAATACCACTGAACGTTTGTGATGCCCCTGGTGTTGTGGGCGTCAGGCAGCCATATTTGCATCATCACCATCAGCCTATTGTAGTCCACTGCTGGACATAGTCCTCTCTAGTTTTTCGCCAATTAGAACAAACAACAACAACTTACCATGCTTAATTGCATCACTATCTAACTTCATATTTATAAGAAACAAGTTTTTATTTAGCGTTTTTTACACCGTACTCAACGTAGAAACATCTAAGTGTCTCCTCGACCTATACCCGTGAGCGTATTTTAGGTGTCTTGTGCAAATATCGAGGTTACCCACTCGATTAAAGCCGACGTCCGATTCAAGGGTTCGTTAGGGTCCCTACTAACAAGATGTGCTTTGTGATTAGTACCTGCAAGCGAAATTATACTTTCCTATTCGTAGTGAATAGTAAAACGAAACAGTGATAAATGTACTACGATGCATATTTTATTTTTGTGAGATTAACACCCGTATTCACGAATCATGAACAATACTTATCTATGAAAACTATTAACAACACAACAAGAGAGGTAGGGCATAGCGAATCTTCGCTCGAATTGAGCCGCCCGTCCGGGGAAGGACCTCCACACCCTATATAAAATACCGTAGCCAAATGACCTCCGGGTCATGTTTCTGCCGGTGAATGGGGTTTCCAGAGTGCTCGTGGCCATATCTACAGCAAACTTGCTTTCAAATCCATTCAGTACTTTTCACGTGAAAGAGTAACAAATATAGATCCAAACAAAAACTTTCGCGTTCATAATAGGTATTATGTAGGATAGTCTATTTATTATAGTTGTCTCGTCATCTTCACTCTCCACAGACTTTTGTGAAGATAATACATAGTACGGCTATTATTAGAACAGTGGGTATCAGATATCAAACGAGATAATGATGTAGACAAATCTTGTTAATATTATAAACGCGTTCATAACGAACGCTTAATGTAGAAGCTACGTAGGTAGGATAACGTTATATTTAGCTCGTCAAAGCCGAATTCGGAAAAAAATGTATATTTTGTCTTGATTGTAGGTATCTTGAAGTATTAAAATCTGTAACGGAAAAGCTTCATCCTTGTTGAAAAATTCGAAATAAAAGAATATTTGTCGAGGCAGTTAATTAGAACCCGTTGAATAGTGTTGTGGGCCACATTACGATATAAAATCGTCAATTAGGTATACCCGTGGGTACCTATATTTTGGTTTCACCTGATTTGGATTTTGGTACAGTAGGTATTCTATTTTATACACTTCATAAGAAGCGTATAAAAGCGTATTATATCCTGCAGATGTTTGCTGTAAGTGGCGAAGAACTGGAGAGGCCTGTGTCCAGCAGTGGACTGCAATAGGCTTGGCTGATGAGGATGATGATCATGATACGAAGCGTAATGACTAACCAAAAGCTAAAAGTTTAAAGCTTACTCTTCTTGCATGATGCATTTACAAATGTTACTTACATTATTTGACAACTTACAAATTTTATTGTCATTGATTAGTATTTACAATTACCATCTTTCTTATCTTATCTTATCTTATCTTATCTTATCTTATATCTTATATCTTATATAAATATATAAAACTCAAAGGTGACTGACTGACTGACATAGTGATCTATCAACGCACAGCCCTAACCACTGGACCGATCGGGCTGAAATTTGGTATGCAGGTAGATGTTATGACGTAGACATCCGCTAAGAAAGGATTTTGACCAATTCTACTTCCAACGGGATGAAACTCTATTCCACGCGGACGAAGTCGCGGGCACTGCTAGTCAATTATAATTATAGCCTTGCGGTATCGTAAAGGAAATCCATTCTATACAAAAAACGTCCATTAGGATCATCCATTGACAACACTACCTTCTATATTTGCTCTTTATTTCCTCTCCAGTCAGCTTCTCATTAATAAATACGTAGCTTTTGATCGTTTATTAATAACTTTTTTCTTTTAATTTATACACAAAGCTTACTATACAAATAGGTACAGTAATGTTAAAAGATTAATTTGTTTACCAGTAACAGCTGCTAAGTTCTTATTTTTAGAGATCTAATTTAATCGTCAATATCTGCTTATCGCAGTCCACTGCTGGAGATAGGCCTCTCCAGTTTATCGCCACTTTGGTCAAACATCTGGAGACGGTGACGATCGCGTGGCGTACCTCCTCGGTCCAGTGACGCTGCTGCCCATCATCGGCCAGTGGTAATTTATCTAAGCCTTCAATCGTGATGGTTATACCCACGGAGCAAATTGCTTCGTGGTTATACCGCAACCACCACCAAATCGCGTACTTATGCACCATAAATCCCTCCCATATGTCTCTCCCGTGTTCGAATATACGAACTAAAATTCGTAAAAGTCGATTTTAATTATTTTAATTTATTTCAAATGGGAGGAGTGTCCAGCAGTGGACTGCTGTGGGCTGATGATGATAATGATGAATTCAAATGGGATTTATTTTGCTAAATTACGTAATCCGTTCAACGAACGATCGTTTTCGATTATGGTCGTTTGATATTCGGCAGGATGCACCAAATGTAAGGTTTTATACGATAAAGGAAAACATGGGCCCTTTATAGAAGTACTTGGTTGACCGTCTCTCTGTTGAGACTATTTTTATCAAGAGAGCTTTTGAAATTAACATGTAATATGTACTTTATGTCGACAGCCACTTGAGGCCGTAAAATATTAAGCTACATATTAGTTGATTATGATATTATGTAATTCAAATACACCGGCCATTTATGCTATCATTCCAACAATTAGAAGATAGGTAATATCTGATATTCATTATACTAAAACATGAAATATTAGGTATATAAGTATCCTTTTCCTAAAATAATGAGAAAAAAACTAACTTGGTTATGTACCGCATAGATTTCGAGACTAAAAGTTCGCGAGTTTGAATTCGTGCTACAAAAAAGTTGCGGGGTTATTATTCGTGCTCTATTAAAATGCCATAGCTAATATAATTAACCGTCGCGAAACATTTTCGACAGTTTGATTGGGGTGACATAGCGTGGCACTAATCTACTTACAACACACAATAAGCTCACGAAAATCCCCGAATACTTATCTGTGTAATTTGGAAATGGAATGTCTTTAAGTAATGCCCGATTCAGACTTTCGCGAGGCGTCTCCTAGAGGCTCTCCACACGAGTCTTGGCAAAAGGACGCTGCAGAAGTAGCGGCCATTCAAACTCTCATTTAATTCAGTTGTCAACAAAGCCTGTATATGAAAATAAACCTCAAAAGCATTTTCAATTTCTGCTGCGAGCGCGTATTGGAATTTATTTATTTATTTACTTTGGCATACACAACAAGTAACAATCGGATATTTGACAACATAAAAGAAAAGATGCTTAGAACTAGATTCTTACATAAAAATGTGTACACACAGCATGATTAAAAAATATTATATACCTACGCAAAACAAGTAGGTATTCAATCTATATTAGATAAATTATAAGATGTTACCGTACAATAAAAAGAAGAAAACAGAGCAATACATTTTAGTTTACCCTAGACGGGAAAGCGCAGTTGAGGATCTACTTGACGGTGCGGCGGAATCGAACGTGCTTGGGCTCAAAGATATCGAGCTCGCGGTTATTATCATCCTGCAGTAAGAAAAACGACGTATTGTTTTTAAATATTTGTAACACAAAAGTCCTTTTGCGGAATATTCAAAGAATTCCATTGAAGAGTCATCATATTATTTTACGTGCAGACATAATTAATGAGGGTGATATTCGATCATAACTTATTGTCCACGAATATTTATTATGCAGTATGGCCAAATAATCATGGTTGCAGAATTTTATTTGCTTTATTGCTTTAAGCTCGGTTTAATGGTTGTGTCTATCCACGGATTTGCAAGCTGAATGGCATCGAAGCGAATAGTCATTACGGCAACGAACCTCATTATGGAAGAAATGAAAATACTATGTAGGTATAACTACCTAATAGACAGGTCGGTACCTACTATTTTGACTGCGGCTTTGTTGAGAAAAATCTTAGATAATATCTTACACGTTGTTTATTTATGTGCCACCTAGGTACGCAGGTTAGTTAACTAAAAATCTGGCATCTTCACATTACTGTCCTATGCAATTTCGCATAACAATTATTTTAAAACAAATGATTTTGATTGAAAATGCGACTCCAGTTTTAATGTAGATTCGAGTTAGGTTTCAGTAAGATTAATGCATTGTAGATAAATAAATAAGTACCCATGAGTAGTTTTATTCTAGACTCATAGTAGATTCTTTGCGGTAATTACTTCCACTCAATGACGGGTAACGCCATCTGTTAGATTATTCAAATCACAGCTCCTAATACGAAGTACCGACGTACCTACATAGCACCGACGGTTTAATTGGTCAGTCCAGTAGGTAAGCATGCTATCATCAGAGAGAATAAAATACGAAATATTTAGCGCCTGCAGTTATGAAAATTAAAAAAATATATGACGTTGACAATAAAATAACCCCTACAAATAATTGTAGGTAAATAAACGTACAAAATAATTTACAAAAAAACTTAATTCCGTGACAAACGTTGCTGCCAGTGCCACCTAGTGGAAAAATGTAATAAGAAATGATGAATGGTTTACGACGTGTGCTTGTTGGAAGTAATAGTACATAGTTTACGATGCTCCCAATAGATGGCGGTGCTTGTCACTTTAATAGTACCATGTTGATTATCTACTTTGAATTTAAGATAAATCTGAGTGATTATCATATTTTAAATTTAAATGATAAACTGAATATCTCTTAACGGGAAAATATGTAAGATCGTAATAATGTGGAGTACATAACTCCATAACTATTATTCAATAATTAATTTGACATGATCTATTAAGTACTATCAAAAGTATTACTAAATGGACAATAAAACTATACTGACCGAATTTGTAGAACTAATTTAACGCTACAATTAAATACATAACACACCAGCACCAGCTAGTCCCAAACTAAACACAAGCATGTACTATGGGTACTAAGCAACTGATAAACTTACTTAAGCATATTTTAAATAAGTAGGATAGTACACATAGCAAACACCCAGACCAATACAAGCATACATGTTCCTGCACACAATGTTTGCTCTGTGCGGGAATCGAACCCGCGACCTTGCCGTTCCACGTCTTAAGCTTCATTTTTATGAATACACGATTCATAACTGGGAAGTGCTTCGTCGGATTAGGTATTAAGTTATTCAATAAGCCTAAAGAACAATGACATGTTGTTGAACTGCCCACTCATTAATTTAAAGCATTATCTAAAATCATTACTATATAATGAAAGGGACTTACTATGTATAAAGTAGAGGACTTTTTGAACGACAACATTCATTGGAATGCAGATTCTAGTCAGCACTTCTATTGAATTGTACAAACTCAATTTATAGCTTTACATTGTAAGTATAAGTTTAAATTTTGTTATTTATAAACGTTGTAATACAAAAATTGCAAGAATTTTGGCGATGAAAAAGAGTAGGTAACTATCGAGTTTCTTGCCGGTTCTTCTCGGTAGAAAATGACCTTCCGAATCCGGTGGTAGATTCATTATTTGTACTTGCATTACCTATTTTAATTGACGATTCATAAGAGTGCTTGTCATTCAAAAGCCTACTTGAATAAAGATATTTTTCGGTTTTTACATATCAAACATACCATACATGTAAAATTTTACATTATTACGACATACAACAACAAGCAATGACCGCCTTTCCCATATATGTACTTCATCTTCACGTTTTCGCGAATTTGACCTAAATTTAATTCTATTAGAGTCGAAACTCTTATGAGCAGCGGTTTGTATAGTACAGTCAACGCCATATTAACATTGTGTTTTATAAGAACAAACCTTATGTCATACGTCTTAAGAGCTATTTAAAGTAAGAATGTCTGTCTTGATGTAGTACATCAGTCTGAACAGGGCGAATTCGGACATTTACGCGTTACTAAGCACAAGGTGCGATGGAGTCGCATAATCATTTTTTTTGTTCTCTAATAGTTCAGTACCAAAATGTATCTTGAAAATTAAAGATAGGTAAAAGGTATTTGAAGCAATTTTGGCGCTACACTGAAGGGACCACACCAACCACAGAAATGATCTAGGCTATAATGGATTTGTAAGCGATAAAAGCGTGACGAAATTAAGCAATAGTGGTCTATATTAAACGCAGAAAGTATTTAAAATACATAATTGGATAAGGTTTAATGCAGTACCTACTTATAGCTTAAAATCGATTCGTAAATAAGTCACTACTTTTGTTTGAAAGTAAATGATAAAAAATGATTATTGTGAACCCACAATAACCTTTTTTTAACCGACTTCGAAAAAAGGAGGAGGTTCTCAATTCGTCTCTATGTATAATATTTTTTTTTTATGTATGTTCAGCGATATTTCCGTCAATTATGGATGGATTTCAAAAATTTTTCGACAGTTCGACAGAAGACACTTCCGAGGTGGTCCCATTATCACCAAGTAAGGATCTGATGATGGGATCCTGGAGAAATTGAGGGCAACAACCGAAAATTGTATGCTCATATGGTGTTTTTGTTACGTAATCATATTTTACTCAGGTATATGCTTCCGGGCGACAACATCTGGTGCTGATGATGAAGCCACAGAACTCCTTAACGGTTAGGAGTTAGGGGACAGTACTGACATTGGTCGATATTAAACTAGGTAGTAGTATGTACTTATGCAGGGCTAATAGGGCATGTGATTTGGTAAGCGATATGCTTGATTCTAGATCGCAAAGTCTTCACTTGACTTAAAGCAAAATTTTTCACTCCTAAGTAAAACTCTTAAGGACATTAATTAGCCTTTATTCAAGGTCACAGCACATTAACGCAACTAAAAACAGAGAAATAAAATTATTTTTAAAAAAAAAATTAAACCGACTTCAAAAAGAACGCAAACGACCAAAACTAAAAAGCGATAAATAACGTAAGTAATTCTATCCTTAATACATAATCATTTAAATATTACAATTATCACTTATTTTTGAAGTCGGTGCCAGCCAAACATATCTAGGTATATTGTCGTGTGGATATGCCGGCCGCGCGCGTCAACAGTCTACGTTAGGTACCGAGAGGTTGGCACCGACTTCAAAAATAAGTGATAATTGTAATATTTAAATGATTATGTATTAAGGATAGAATTACTTACGTTATTTATCGCTTTTTAGTTTTGGTCGTTTGCGTTCTTTTTGAAGTCGGTTTAATTTTTTTTTAAAAAATAATTATTATTTACTTACTTTACTCACATTTAGGGATACCCATCCCTAAGAGATAGACATACATAATATCATCGCGGACATTTTTATTGACCATTTTAAGGTGTGCAATAGTGTTTAGCCAGCGTTTGCAATGTAGGTAAGCGCAAAAAATGCGTTCACTCTATCTGATAAAAAAAAACCGCATGAAAATCGGTTGCGTAGTTTAAGGATTAAAGCGTACATTGGTTTCGTGCGTTACTGCATAAAATTGCATCACAGACTAAAAAGTGCGTCACGATAGTCTGTCGTCTGCGCTGCCCCTAAGTGACTCAATCGACTATCCAATCTAATATTCCAATGTGAATATCACTTTAATATTATTACCTATACCACGTCGACTCCATACCACTCCTATTCCAAATACTAAAATATAAATGATAGAAAATGCGCCAAACATCTATATTGAAAAATTCCTCCTTGTCCGATCATTGGAAAAGTTCTATATAAGCTTCGATCCCAGTTTAAAACAAGACTTTGCTTTTCTTGTACAATTCGTCTTTTAGAATACTTAATGCAGAATACCCCTTTTCATCTTTTCCCGAAGTTTTCGGCCTTCCCGAATCGTCCGGTGGAAACCTTTCTCTTCTGGGATTCGGCCAAGTTGCGGACGTTTTGAGCGTGGATTATTTTTTACTATTTAAAAAAATGCAAATTAGGTCAGCTTGCACGGAGTATTGATGAACAGAATATATATTTACTTTCAACTTAATTAAGTATACTCTCACATTTGACTTTTACTTTCACTACCTGAGGGTTGTCTGGAAGAGATCGCTTACCTACTAGCGATAAGATCGCCTATATTGTCCATAGCTCTTTGTACCACTTTTCTGCATTTTGTGCAATAAATAATTATCTATCTATCTATATTTAATTATAACAATTTCAATATACACCTACATTCTTAGGTTGAATTAATTAGAAGCAGAATCTGCCTAACTAATCACATACCTATAGGTTGTTCCTTACACATATAAATTTGAATTAGCAGTCTTTGTTGTTTGTCACGAACATTAGATAAGTAGCATTTTAATAAGAAATTAATGGTACAACATGTTTAAAAATAACTTATTTGCATTTTTAAGTCGTATGTTAACGCTTTCAGAAAAATACTTTTCGATTCATTGTAAATTTCGGTTCAATATAAGTAGGTAAGTATATTCATCCGGTGAGGTCAAGTTTTCCAAGAATCCAGTCGACTCTATTCAAATATGGACAGCCAATTTTGTCCATATACTGAAAAAATATTATGTCACTATACTACAATATACTGTAGTAACTTAAAACAGTGTGTAACTTGATCTTACCCCATAATCAAACGAAATATGATTTTCATTTCAAATGTGTAATTTTGAGTTACTACACTATGTACTTACGTGTAACGTTTGTGCGCGTGCAATTATGATTTTTCATAGAAAATAGAAGGAAATAGAAAATTTTCTTCATATCACATTTTTTTACAAAGAAAGAAAGGAATCAATCGAGTTAACTTTTCTTTCTTTATTTATTACCAACAAAACCTGGTAAGCCCTATGCTTACCAGTTTTTATTACATGCAATGCTCTAAAAATTTAAATACTTCAAAAAAACCGCTTTAAAAATCATTGTTAGATTAATCGTCTCGATTTCTATATTGTGAAACAATGTAATTAACCTATTAATCGGAGGCAAAATAATAATATTAACATCTATTTCGATTATTATTATGGCGAAGTAAAATCCAACGTCGATTGCTACAAAAAAAAATCAAAATAAACAAAGTCATAACGAAAACGATTGTAACAATCGTCGCGTCCCGTATCGTTCTCGCATTAATCCCTAATCGCAGCACTCACTAGTGTAACTTAATCGCAACGGGCTCACTCAAATTAAGTTTAATCGTACCAAGAGGAGGTCAGTTAAAAAAGAGGCTCAGTAATCAGGTCCAAGCGGCACGCGTTACGCACTTACATAATGAAAGGGGGCAGAAAGGGGGGAGGGGGGTACGCAGATGACGGGCCCCCTGTCCAGCCGCCCTCGATCGATACCTATACGTGCGGACTTTATGTAAAAAGGTTCGTGCACGATAGGAGGACGGAGACCATAAGTGTCGAACCGCCCTTAGGGAGAAGGCACAAAATATCTTCAATTTTCGAGAGAAAATTTTCCAATGTGGAGGCGAGCGCCGCCAGCGGAAGGGCTGGCCAGGCGAGCCCTAAAAATGCGTACCCCTTAATTGAATTTACAGATTTGCCTTTAGAACGCACGGGCTTGTTCGAGCCGTGACGTAACTCGTTACTTCGCTAATGACCGCACTAATTTTCAATGTGACGTTGTAATTGGGAAACGAAAGTTTTGTACTATTTCGTACTTTTTAATAGGCTCGCAGAATGATAATTTAGCTTAATGTAACTAGGTATTACTGCTACTTAATACAATTTTTACAGCACCACTTGAAAATATTACTGTACAAGCAAGAATTTCTATAAAAACAATCTTACGCTTACCTGCAATTTTTGTTTTGGATTTCGATGTAAATTATTATAAGAGTTTAATTAATAAAAGGTTGTAGTATACGGGTATGTTGTCACTTAAGTAAATGTTTATTTATTGGATGTCTAATTTTTAATTTCATTATCATTGCTGCGTTGTACTCGTAGATATTGTGAAGAAAGTAACTTTTATCACTATCTGGTCAAAGAAATCGTTATTCCCATCGCAGTGAGGGCATTTTGCAAAATAAAAAAGTTTATCAAACGGGTAATAATAAAAGGATGTGACCCCAATAGATACGGCATTAAAAGTTATGACTGAACGTAATAGCTCGCGAAACGATGGTCCTTATACAGTTGAGATACGGTTCACAATGGCTTCTAAAGAGACAATTTGACAAGTCGTTACCAACTCTAGAGTTATCACCCCAATGGTAATGAGCGACAATTACACATATATACCTTTGAATTTATAAAATTAATTTTTTACTTGCATAAATTGATTCATTATTTTTACAATCAGAACCTTAAAAGAAGTTTTTTATTGAGCATCTATTTTCACACTAAGCCTAGCTAGGTATGAGTAAGTAGAGCAATATTTTTACAATCTTCCAAAGCGATCTTTTGCAATTTTTGAAACTGGTCTATATTAGATTGTAATGAATATTTGTGCAAAAAAAGTTTACGATTCATATTAATTTTCTATTGATCAGGTTTTGGTGTAAATATCTAAACAGATTGAAAGTTTTTTATTTGATGTCCAATTTATTAACCTAAAACTATCTATCTCACAAACTTCTGCTCTACGTATTTCATTATGTAAAATTATACTTTAGCAGTACAAGTAGTACCTACAATCCCACCTATCTTTTTCAAAACCAAAATTTCAAAACGTTCGACGTTCCAAATTCGAACTTCAAATTCAAACGTAACAAAATCTGTCACTGTCTCGATGTCCGACTAGCCAATCAACAACTTCTGAAGTCAGGTGAGCGTCATGATAGTTCGCTGGGGAAACTTTCCCGAAAAAGGTTGTAGTTATGCTGCCCTACCCTCTTATTAGCGGGCCGGGTCAGCAATACTCATTTGTCGTGACGTCATTTCATTCAATTCTTTCGCCGGATACAAATGGCGCCGGGGAACTTTTCTCACATGTCAATGCTTTCTATTAGTGAGGTACGGTTTTTCGTTGCATTTTGGAGGGTTTTTATCGGATACTGGACTTTATTTGACATTGGTCATGCTTGGTTACAATTCTACCTGTTTTGGTTATAGGATTTGTCTTTTAATTAAACTGTCCGTTAGTCCTCGACTTCCTTAAAGGTAGTGCTAGACAGATGAAACTTGTATGAAAATTTGTATGATGATTTTACGGCAAGACCCCGTAAAATGATCAATTTACTAAAATACATACGTTAAATAATACATTTCAACTGCCGTTTATTATTTTCCGGAATTTAATCAACTACCTAGGAAATTGATCAATTTACGATTCTTGCTATTTTCCGGTGACATATACACAATTATCTAGATGAAAATTTACCTCAACCTTACAACATTATTCGTATATTCTCGAAAATGTTACTGGCCACTACTAAGTATTGATAGATTGTGTATTTACATAATAAAAGAAGTGTCTTCAAATATTAAAAAACAAAAAGTCAAAATAAAACAAAACATTGGCGACGGAGGTTCGCACAAAGGAGGTGAGGCTGGACGCTCTGCTTTTTTTTCTTTTAAAAATCGAACGTGATTCGGCAAGGAATCGAGAATGCCTATTCCGACGAGCGAGCACACGAGGCACAAAATGTATTCGCCGTCGCCGAACCTATTTCGACTGCCCTACCTACCAATACGCAGGGCGGGCGCCTATAGTTCGCGCACATGTAAAATAGCTTTGACATCGATGGATGCTCTACTTGCGTTCAATTTTATTATTATTATTACTAAACGAAGTATCCCACACTTCGTCTCACCAAAAACAATGGATTGATGGCTTGAGAAAGACGGCCAAACGCGAGATCGGAATGGTTAGCGTTCCCAGAGGGAGGCTTCAAGGGTTCAACAGTGGAGGGCGATGGGCTGATCATTCATATTATTTAACGGCGTAGTCAAGTGACTTCATTGAAATCTAAGTAGATTTCAGATTATTACACGTGACTGTAATTTATTTCACACCAATATTTTGATTGGAAGCCAACTCACCCATATGTTCAGAAGGAGTCGGTTATTAAAAATAAGAACTAAGATATTCATCATTTAATCATTAATATTATGCATTTTCACAAAAAATACAATACTTACTAGCTATTCAATTCTATTTCAAACCTATCCAAAACGTAATAATACAAAGTACGAATTAGTAACTGTTAGTTACATTTTACAGAAAATCCATATACACATCAATAAATCCACTCTATACGTACAATTGGTCCGGTGTCTTGTAATATAATGCCGATTCGTAAGACTTACAAGTACCCGCGCGTCGGATATCAATTGAGTGAGTTTTTACTAATGAGTGAAATATAGGTAATGAAATGTATAAAAAGTATTACATATTTAAAGAAGGTATAATGTGTTTTTATATATATTACTAGCTGTGCTCGCGACTTCGTCCGCGTGGAATAGTCATTTTTCCCCGTTTTTTTTTACATTTTCCATTATTTCTCCGCTCCTAATAGTTACAGCGTGATGTTATATAGCCTATAGCCTTCCTCGATAAATGGTCTATGCAACACAAAAAGAATTTTTCAATTCGGACCAGTAGTTCCTGAGATTAGCGCGTTCAAACAAACAAACAAACAAACAAACAAACAAACTCTTCAGCTTTATAATATTAGTTAAGATTTGTAAAATAAAAGTTATACTTTGGTTTAAAATCTGCTACTCGTTCGTTATTTCAATGCAAATTGTTCTACAAGCTTCATAAAATAGAATGCGTTTTCTTTACTTTTTATGCATGTTTCCGAACTGATGCAATGACCAAAGCGGCTATGCCTATTTTTTACTAGTTTTTACCCGCGAAGTTAAAAACTAGCATAGAAGGTTAGGTAAAACCATTCAAAGCAGTCAACATATTAAGCTATAAATTCTTGACTCACCGGTCGCACATCAACTACATTTCCCTCAAACTAAGGTTTTCCCTTGTGCTACGACTACAGACACATCGACGATGACTAAGTGAAAATTTAGAGTCATAACGTCCAGCATCAATAGTGCATTAAAAGCGGCAGGTTTGTTAAGAACAGCCACAGTTAGAGCCATAAAAATGTGAGATTATTGTACAAATAAAAATACTTTATCTTTTGGTGAAATTCTTTCACCCACGCCATCCTTTTTAATTTCCTCAGAAACAACATTTTCCTCTATAGAATATTTAAAACGTAATTTAAAATGAAGTGGAGCATCCACCACTGCCAAACGCCTACAGCTTCGTACTGGGGGCTACTTCTCTGTTATATCTGCCCGTCCAAGATACATGCCTCGCATAGGCGCACTCGTGTTACCGGCCGTCCTGGCCGTTGGGGGGGCCACCCCGGCCCACCCCCACCGCCCGCCACCCGCCCGAAAGCGCCCCTTCCACCCTGCGTCATCCAGTACGGCTAGCTAGGGTTAATTCGAACTATTCAATACTATTTGAATATTTTAAAATATATTTTTTTTAATTTTTAATCTTTTTCTTTAAGGCCAGTCTTAGAGACTATTAGAGACTGTCTTTGAACTTAGGGGACAATGACAGTGTTGTATATTTTTTTCTAGCACGGTTACAATGGCAAAGGTAGATTTAAGTGACAACTCTTATTAAAGAACTTTACTAGCATAACTTTTTGCTCCGAGCCAACCTCACCTGCCCGTAGTGCAGTGCATCCTGCCGAATAACAAACGAGGCGCTGGCAACCGACTGGTTGCGGTATAACCATTACAATTAAAGGCGTAGCTAAATGCCACAGACCGATGACGGACAGCAGCGTCGTCAGAGCGAGAAGCTACGCCATGCGATCGCCAGCCCGCCTGCCCAGCGTGCCGATTATGGGTAGGTACATATAGGTATCCTCCAGATGTTCGACATAACTTAACATATTTTATCAGGAATACCCCGTTTTTATAATGACTTAAGTAAATACATAATTTAGTGTGAAATTATAATTAGGACTAGAATACAATAAAATCGTGATCCTGTGTTTATAATTTCAATGACTTTTGTGGAATAAAATCATGATACTCTTTATAAACGATTCTTACAATAAACACTTATAGTGTACACAAAACAAAATGCTGTTTCCATTTGTTTGATCAATGATTTTAATAACCCAACATAATAAATAAATAAACACATCACACAGCGCCATCTAGTCTTGAACTAAGCGCAATCTTGTACTATGGGTGCTAGACAACTGAGGTTGAGAGCCTTCCGCTCTCCCAAAATTCCGGGTGATGATGACAAGGCCGCCCAGTCATTTACAAAGAAAAAAACTGAGGGATGTAATTTTTTTTTATAAATACATATATACGAGTATTATCCATAGCAAACACCCAGACTAATAGGAACAGATATGTTCATGCATACAAATGTTTCTTGTACTGTGCGGGTGTCATTGCCTCATTGGTCACTGGTCAACGCCGCCTGTTTACTACCACTGAACTAAAATCATCATCATCATCAGCCTATATCAGTCCACTGCTGGACATAGGCCTCTCCCATTGTTCGCCACTTTGATCGATCCTGGGCTCTCATCCAGCACTTGCCACTGAACTAAAACGGTCATCAAAAAGGTGTCATAAAAAAAAAGTTCTGTTTTAAATGAAAAGTTGAAAAAGTCGCAACAGCCAGCCCTGAATGTCCGGCCAGCCAGCCCTGATTCTCTAGAACAGAGAACGCCGTGCGTGCCCGGCGCTGTAAACAGCCTACCCTTAGTTTGGACTCACGCTCCGATATTCACGCACCACCACACTTATCAGCTCAACACAAGGTCCACTTTCGCCCGGCTTCTGCGACGAGGACCGGTGTCCGCGCGTATGTAGGGCGGACGGACGTCCCCCCGAGAAAGGGGTTACCCCCGCATCTTCCTGCTTCCTCCTTGTGCAAATTCCCTTGGCAATGGAAATGTGTTCGGCCACATTTTATACAATTCGTAGTCCGTTCGAAAACTTTACATACGCAACGGTCAGTGGACAGAGCTTTTGTGCGGCCGGTGTTCGTACAAGGTGATGGGTGAATGCTTACAAAACTGAACTTTTGAATGAAAGTATAACCAAACATTCAATGGTAAAAACTTGGCAAAAAGACGCTCGGCCACATATCAACCTACCCCTTTCTGCAAAATTGCCACAAACAATTTTCGACTTCGTGCCCAGGGCATAGAGTCGATTATCCATTTAGATGGACTCAGATGCAACTAAATATCTTGGTATTTTGGATTTTTAGTCAGATGGCATTTCAATGGTTTCTTTAACTATTTAAAAATTACTAGCATTTGCCTGCCGCTTCGTCCGCGTCTTGACCGGCTTTGGCGACTTTGGCGATTGACCACAAAAAGTCCTATTATCTCAAATTTAAACACGATATTAACTATCAGACACAGAAAATACACAAATGCTTACTTAAGGCAATAATGTTTGTCCTGGGTGGGAATCGAATCGACGGCAATCGATACGAGAATGAACCACCGGGCTATAAACTTGTAATTAATGAAAGCTTCACCAATAATAAAGCATGTAGATGATTGATAAATTAAAAATAGTATTTACATTAATAATACAAAGTACTTACTATGCAAAATCTCACTCTTATAGATAAACTAGCTTTTGCCCGCGACTTCGTCCGCGTGTTTAAATTTATACATACAAAAGTTTTTTCCCGCTAACTCCCGTTCCCGTGGGAATTTCTCAAAATACAGCCATAACTAAACTTTATATTTACTAAGGTACCTGCATGCCAAATTTCAAGCGTCTAACTTAAGCGGTTTAGATTTTTCATACAAAAGGATTTTCCCGCTAATTCCCGTTCCCGTGGGAATTTCGGGAATTCCTTTCTTAGTGCACCCCTACGGTACCTAAGCTACGTCCCTTCCAAATTTCAAGTGCCTACGTTTAGCCGTTTGGGCTGTGCGTTGATATGTCAGTCAGTCAGTCAGTTTCTCCTTTTATATATATAGATTTAATAAAGCTTATAAAAACAAAAACTTATTTTTTAGAACTTTGAAGTGGCTAATACTTGCCGTAACTAACTATCCATAGAGTAATGACACTAATATTTCAGAAGTAGTGTCCTAGAAAGTTTCCGCAATCTATCAATTATGGAAACAATTTAACGCAATTTATCTCTTACTCGATACTTTGTCTTATCGTTCCAGGAATCGTAATACTTTCATCATAATATAATAATCCAATACATTCATTAGCCCAGTGGCTCATTTGTTAGTGCCCTGCCCAGTGGACCAAAGGTCGCGGCTTCCATCCCCATCCAAGGCCGTGTATCTCTGCTCTTCTGATGGACATTTATTTATTTTTAATAAGAGCCTTCAGGATGACCTCACTCCACCTGGTGGTAAGGTCCAAAAGTTTGGTCGACAGGCACAATAGAACAAACCCAATAGGCGCCTGTCGCCCTCACCCTGAAAGCCCACTGAGATGCCGTTTCACGCCCCGTCTAAAGAAACCAGGATTGTAAGAGGAAGGAAACACATGAGCTGGAATTCCATGGCTTAATGGCACGGGGCAAGAACGAGGAACTAAACCTCTTGGTGCGCGCCATATTGTGTTTGTACTGCAATACCTACGTTGCTTCCGATTTCCATAACAGTGCTTAATCTACTTACATAGGAATTGGGCCATTGTATATGCTAATATTTATTTATTCTCACTGAAAGATATTCATGTATATCATAGATGATTCATTTAATGAAAGATAAAGAGATCCTTTAAACTAAGCGTGAAACAGCATCTTAGTGGCCAGCAGGGCTGTAATGACTCTAGAAACTCTGGTTTACCGCCCTTTCTTAGAGAAACATGGACTCCATTTTAGTCTTCCATCCATCAGGCGAAAGGTAGTGGTGCTACTATAAAAAGATGAATACATTTTGTATAAAAATATCACAACAAACAAAGGTACCACAAATCACATTGGCGATTTAAAAAGAGTAACTTTTTTTTTTAATTTATTGAATGCAAAGGTACATACAAATATGTTACAATAAATATATCTGCCAAACTGCTGAGCAGTTTGTCGGCAGCAGTTCTCACTTCTGTTACATAAATAACCTACTTACGCTATTAGTTACGCTATTTAAATTAGTTAAGAAAAAACATTATTTTTTTTGGGTAGGCATGCATTTATCTATTTTATTTAGATAACTGGGCACACAGCCGTGAGCATTGGTTTCTATTTATTAACTAGACTACCGAGTTTCTTGCCGTTTCTTCTCGGTAGAAATCTACTTTCCGAACACGGCTGTAGCTTCTTTTACATTGCTTTTATTCACATTTTTCCTACTTTTTCCATTATTTTTTACTTAACGATTCATAAGTGCTTATTTTAAGTCTATGTGAATAAAGGTATTTTCATTTCATTTCATTTCACATGTACGTTTTATGTTAAGCTAAGTTGACCGACCAACAAGCAACCCGTTTGCTGTTAAAAGGATGCTCTCGCTCATATACTTAGCAACATAGCAACTTCTTCGCCAGGGGTATATCGTAGCTGTGTCTACTTTAAGGAAAGGACTCTCCATGAACCATCTTTAAAGAAAGACATTTCATAACTATGAGGAAACATATCAACAGATAGGACGTTCCAAACACATATGCGGTAAAAAGACCTCTGGAAACGAATAGTCTTGGATGGAATTATATCTAGATGGTAATGATGACAGCAGCCAGGAGTGTACATAGAGGGCGATAGTCAAACAACTCCCACATTCCATCTCAGTGAACGTTATACTTTCTTTATAACAAAAAAGAATTTTATCCAGTATTCTTGAATTTCACAAACCATACATGTCGTCCTTTCTCCGTCTCGGACCCGATTCTCCGGATTTAGGCCTACCTAAGTCTCATCATCAGCCTATTAACAGTACAAACAGCATGGTTTATATGCAGCTGCGTTTCATTTTTGTCATAGATTAGTTTAACTTTTTTTAATGTTCTTCAATGTTTCTGAGTATCATCCAGATATACTTGGCGACAGCTATTAGCTTTGTTAAACAGTCACACATATCTTCATCCTTTTCTGTAGAACCTTAATCTTAACCAGACCTGCAGGGCTAATTACAGCGCCTATTTCCGCTCGGATTCGAAAACTTTGAATGAACATCGAGGAAGTTTCCGAGTGAGATCTTTCTATCATCACAGAACGCATCTGTGAATAGCTCTATAGGAATCGAATCTGTTATCTTCGGCCATCTGAGTTATCCGAAGTTGTTAATAACAAGTTGAATTCCGTAGCCAAAATGGCAAAAACGGGACCCTTATAGATTCGTCATGTCTGTCTGTCTGTCTGTCTGTCTGTCTGTCTGTCTGTCTGTCTGTCTGTCTGTCTGTCCGTCCGTATGTCACAGCCAATTTATTCCGAAACTATAAGAGCTACATTATTGAAATTTGGTACGTAGATGTATTCTGTGAACCGCATTAAGATTTTAAAATAAAATCAGAAAAAAATCCAAAATTTTTGGGGTTCCCCATACATAGAACTGAAACTGAAAATTTTTTTTTTCATCGAACCTATACGTGTGGGGTATCTATGGATAGGTATTTGAAAATGATGTTGAGGTTACTAACATCATTTCTTTCTAAACTGAATAGTTTGCGCGAGAGACTCTTCCAAAGTGGTAAAATGAGTGTCCCCCCCCCCGTAACTTCTAAAATATGGGCATGATAAAACTGAAAAAAATATATCATGTGTATCACTATGAAAACTACTAACGAAATTTAGTTTGAATGAAATCTAGCCAGTAGTTTTTTTTTAAACGTCATAAATCAAATTACCTAATTTTTTCATTTAATTAACTCCAATATAATAAAACGTAAAGAAAAACATTTATTTAGCTGTATAGTGGTACGGAACCCTACGTGCGAGAGTCCGACTCGCACTTGGCCGGTTTTTTTTTATAGTCGTAGATCATTGCCTCTCTACGCCTGATGGAAAGTGAGAGAGAAGCCCAAGTCGCTGTGACAACGGGCAGGCAAACAAATAAATTGTCACCGCCATACCGGCCCTTGAGATGCTTCCTCACGCCTTGATTAAAGGATCCTATATCGAAGGAAGGACTGGTAATGAGTTACATAATTGTAACGACGCGGCAACGACAGGAGTTGCCGCGTCTTATTTGTATTAAGTGCAAATAAAGTGCAATGAAGAATATTTACCTATCAAGTCTGCCTAAAATGATCAGTGTTCTAGCTGAAGTATCCGTACACAACCCAAGATCCTTATCAAAAGTTTCGGCCGGTGGTTTTACCGCGCCGTGAGCGTTTATTACGCTTATTCCCAGGTCGGCTCCACTCGTATATGAATGGTGGAGTTATTATGTTGTTTTGACAGTCTAGGCCGTTGACGTTTCATTCACAACTTCGCCCATATGAGTGTGTACGGTGTTGTAACATCCATTCGCTGGATACTTTGTCGATCTTTGCGGAATAGATAACGTTATTGGGTATGCGAAATTGATTGTAAGATTGTCACAGTAAAGCCTATATGTATATAAATGCACATTTTTTGTTTCATGTCAAAATATTACCTACCTAAATAGTTTAGATTTTAAACATCTCGTCAATTTTCAATCGCCGCGCGATGGCGCTGTTAGTTGTGACGTCACCGCACTGAGCGCCGGCTTTAAATATTAAATTTAATTTTAATTGTCTGGAAGTGATTGTGATACATCGAAACAATTTTTATACACACTTGTTTTATTTCATATTTACTATACTTATAAGATATAATCGAAACTAGTGAACATTCTTCATTGTCGCACGGGGACTGAATTGGTATATGATTTATTTATATTATTTATCTTTCTTAATAAAGCAATTCAATTAACATTTATTCTAAAAGCTTTGGTTATTATTAAATACCCTTGGTGCTGAAATTAAAATTGTTTAGACATTTATTACGAGACGATCTACGACTCATTTAGTTAGTAACATCTACTTATAGACTATGTTAGTAGTATAATGCATTTAAAGATGTATCTAACACCCGTATTTGCAAACGCACGAAGTGACGTCAATGACTCTCACTCCCAAATTTTGATGCCTTGTATCTTTGTTATTTTTTGTTTTTATATGAAAAATGAAAAAATACTTGTCAAGAATATTTTTATAATCTAAAATACTGACTAGAAATAAATTAATTATTTTGACCCTGGAAACATCCCTTAATAAACTTTGTTCTTTCTAATGTTGAATAAAATCTATATATATAAAAGGAGAAACTGACTGACTGACTGACTGACTGACTGACTGACTGACATATCAACGCACAGCCCAAACGGCTAAACGTAGGCACTTGAAATTTGGAAGGGACGTAGCTTAGGTACCGTAGGGGTGCACTAAGAAAGGAATTCCCGAAATTCCCACGGGAACGGGAATTAGCGGGAAAATCCTTTTGTATGAAAAATCTAAACCGCTTAAGTTAGACGCTTGAAATTTGGCATGCAGGTACCTTAGTAAATATAAAGTTTAGTTATGGCTGTATTTTGAGAAATTCCCACGGGAACGGGAGTTAGCGGGAAAAAACTTTTGTATGTATAAATTTAAACACGCGGACGAAGTCGCGGGCAAAAGCTAGTCAATTATAATGCTAGGTAGTTCAATAAATAGCAGACCGGTAATCTGGTGTATTTATTAAGAAATGATTTTAATGGCATCGCTAATTAAATAATTAGTAATAATAAAATGTAAATACATCAGTAATAATAAAAAAGATGATTTTCTCTTATGTGTACTTATTACAAGAACCTCAAATGTTCCATGTGTTAAAAGTGTTATTTTTTTAAACTTTTTTACTTAACATGGCAACTTGTTTATCCGTTTACCGCTATACAATAAAAACAAAGATTACAAAAAGATTACATTTTTGTCTAAACCAACTTACTGTTCATTACTTAAATTTTAAGCCGTAGCTAAACCAAAATAAACTCGGCCCTCGCATTAAAATCTTAACAAACAGATTCCGAGCGTTAAAAATCCGTCCAAACTAAAATAGCGGATTCCGCATAAACAATACAGAAATTTAGTTAGTGCTCTACTATCAGAGGTCGGCGGGTCTTCGTTGAAATACTTGTCATGTACAAAATAGCAGGGCTTTTAATTAAGGCTGAAGTAATTTAGCGGGCAGGGAACAAGCGTCTATAGACATATGGGTACCTATAGCTAGTAGGTACTCGTAACAGTCTTCTGCATACTCATTTGGAAATGTTTAACATCACCTAGCGGGTGGGGGAGGTGGGCCGGCCATGGTTAGTTCTCTGCCAGATAAATTAATAACGTATAAGGTATAGATAGATATAGCACGCGTGTCCGCTCGCAAAGGGTGTTCTCAGAAGGGTTGAGCTCGCCGGAACAATGGAAGTAGCCGCCAGCGGTAACTTTTATGGTGCTTTGCGAAATACGTAACCTCTTTTAATTGTGAAAAAAAGTAATTAAATATGTTCCATAACTTTAAAGTCGCTCAACGCCCTATGCAAAGGGTATCTCATTATAAGAAACTTATTAAGAAGCTATCGGTATAGCCTGAAGGATTAGTACGCTGAAAAGGCGAGTGAGCTGGTCATATAAGCCGTATAACTGTCAATTCGTGGAGCAGACAAGTTTAGGAGTGGAACCGCTTGTAGGCAAACGCGGTAGAGGACGCCCTGAAACCCGTTGGACTGCTGACCTTAGAATAAATGCTGTCAACGGCTAGATCGAAGAAGCATCAAACTTTTTGGCTTTACATGTATACTGATGAGAATATGATTGATGATTAGGTTTAGAATGTACGTTACTTACCTATTTGCAGAGCAACAAAACTTAAGACTTTACTTTTACTTTTAAGAAAGGTAGGGCATAGCGAATTTTCGCTCGAATTGAGCCGCCCGTCCGGGGAAGGACCTCCACCCTATAGAATACCATAGTCAAATGACCTCTGGGTCGTGTTTCTGCCGGTGAGTAGGGTTTCCGGAGCTCGTGGGGGGTTGGGCCGGCATGGCGGTGGCAACTGACAAGTAACTGACCAGTTACTTGCCCGTTATCACACCGACAAAAAAAAAACTTAATTCATGATTATTACCAAACACTCTTTCCGGTGAAAACAAAACTAGTACAATAATATGCAATGGTTAATTACACACAGTTTTGTGGATAATCAGGTCATAGATAAGTTACGTTCAACATTATACTCTCTCTTTCTGAAAATAAAGATACAACTTAATGAAGCTTAGAATGGTTCTGGATTACAAGTAAAAAATTGAGTACCTTACTTATAAATCGAATAAACATACATTCAGTTTACGAAACATGAAGAATGCACTATGCTCTTGACTGTACTGAAACTGCAAATTTCACTAACTCTAAAGAGAGATTCGTTTCTATAGCGGAAATTCTTTTTTTTTTTTTTTTTTTTTTTTTTTATCTAGCCTTTATTGTCCCACTGCTGAGCGAAGGCCTCCCCTAAGTCTCTCCACATCTCCCGATTGTCAGCCACATTTTGCCAGTCTTGCAGATGGTTGTCTAAGTCATCACGCCATCTTTTCTTTGGCCTGCCTCTCTGACGCCATCCGTCTACCGGCTGCCATTGGGTGATGATCTTAGCCCACCTTGCGGAATCCATCCTACTGACGTGGCCCGCCCATTCCCACTTTAGCTTTGCAGTCCTTTTCCCTACATCCACGATCCCCGTCTTAGAGCGGATAACGGCATTTCTGACCTTGTCCGTCCTTTTGATGGCTAAAATGCTTCGCTCCATGGCTCTTTGGCAAACTCTGAGCTTATACTTCTGAAGTTCAGTCAAAGACCAAGTCTGAGCACCGTAAGTTAAAATAGGCAGGATGCAAACGTCGACTAGTTTGCGTTTCAGTGACAGAGGAAGGTCGCCCTTCATGTACGCTTTCATGGACCAGTAGCTCTTCCAGGCATTCTCAATCCGGCGCCCGATTTCTTTCTCTTGCCTATTGCTGAAAGAGACTACTTGGCCCAAGTAAATATACTCGTCGACGTATTGCACTAATTGCCCACCTACTTCAACATTATTAAGTACGCTATTCGTCATTACTTTTGTCTTAGACATGTTCATCGTTAGTCCAATCTCCAGACTCGCCGCACTCAATTCTTCGAGCATGATTTGTAGTTCCGTGGATGTTTCGGCAAACAGTACTATATCGTCGGCAAAACGGAGGTTTGTGAGCCTTGCTCCTCCCACATCAATACCCTTTGCGGACCATGAATTACCTAGACTTTTGAAAACCTCTTGTAAGGCGCAGGTAAACAGTTTAGGGGAAAGAGGATCACCCTGCTTTACACCTTTTAAAATTTTGAATGGTGAACCTGACGCGTGAAGTTTTATGTTGGCAGTACTTGCATGGTATATGCTTCGCAAAAGGCTGATGTACACAGGTTCTATATTTTGCCGACCAAGCGCCGCAAATATGGATCGATGGGTCAAACTGTCAAAAGCTTTGGAATAATCGACAAAGGCAATATATAGAGGCTTGTTAAACTCGTTAAATTTCTCTATTATTTGATTCACAGCATGGAGGTGATCTGTCGTTGAGAAATGAGGTCGAAATCCAGCCTGTTCCGGTGGCTGATGTGCGTCCAATTGATCTGATATTCTATTTTGAATTATATTTATAAACAATTTGTAAATGTGCGAAATTAGGCTTATTGGTCGGTAATTATTTATGTCTGATGCGTCTCCCTTTTTATGCAATAATATTATATTCGAATGGCAAAAATTCTGTGGCAATTTTCCTGTCCTGAGTATCGTATTAAATAACTTGATTAGATGTGGCTGCAAACTGGACCTCCCCATCTTCAAAACCTCTGCAGTAACACCGTCTTGTCCAGGACTTTTATTGTATTTAAGGTGTTTTGTAGCTACTTTTACTTCATTTGGAGTAATAGGCGGTACGTCAAAATGAGAATGAAAACAATCAATGGAGTTAGTGTCAATATGGTCATCGAAATACAGAGTTTTGTAATATTCTGTACAGATATCAATGATTTTATTTCGACTTCTATGTCTCTTCCCATCTTTGTCCAAAAGACTAGTTATCCAAGTTTTCGACCTGGTATTACCCTGTTTAGCACTTCTCAACGACGTGTTTCTTTGTAAGGCTATTTTCACCAAATGTGTGTTGTAATTCCTTATGTCAGATCTAATATGGCGTTTTACTACTTTGTCAATAGCCCTGTATTCTTGCGAACCAATCTCAGTTGCTAGTCTTTTTTCAATTAATTGTCTAGTTCGTTTTGTAAGTTTATTGTTTTTTGTTTCAATCTTTTTCACTTTACTGCTTGCTACCTTTAGTCCCGTGATAATATTAGTATACTGGCCTTCCACATCCGAAGGGTCATCAATAGGTAAGTTGTCAAAATGATTATTAAGTTCTAAATTAAAATCTTCAAAATAGTTAATGAGACTGTCATAATTAAGGGGTTTGATTGGAGTTTTGAATAATTTATATCTTAGTAGTCTAAAATTAAATTTCAATGTTGCCCTCAAAGGTCTATGATCTGAACTAAATTTAAATTGATTAATTACACTAACATTTTTAATGATGTCCAAATTTGATGTCAAAATAAAATCTATCTCATTTTTATATCTACCCCCAGGTGATGTCCAGGTCCATCGACGCTGAGGTTTTTTGTAATAATAACTATTGGCTACTTTAAACTGTTGTCCGAAAGCAAAAGAGAGCAAACGAGTCCCTCTGAGATTACGTTCTCCTATTCCATGATGTCCAAGTACCTCATCGTTGTCACCTGGTTGTCTGGTCCCGATTTTTGCATTGAAGTCGCCAATTGTCAAGGTATATAAACCATGATGTTCTTCGCAAGCTCTGTTGAGGGTATCGTAGAATTCTTCAACATCTTCATCATTATGGGTTGTTGTGGGAGCATAAGCTTGAATTATTGTTAGTATTTTGTTTGGTCTAAGGGATAGTCTGAGAACAGCTACCCTTTCGGAATAACCAATGAATTCAACAATATTGTTTTTCCATTTTTTAGCTACCAGAAAACCGACTCCTTTCTGTCCGCCAGTTTCCCCGAAGTGATAGAATACATTGCCGTCTCTCTCTTCAGTTAACTCGCCGTCTCTCCTTACCTCGGACATGCCTATTACGTCCCATTTAATTTCTTTGATTGCATTTTCTAATTCAATGAGTCGTTCTTCAGTGCGCAAGGTATAAGTGTTAAAAGAAATAACGTTCAGTGAATCGGTAACCGTATGTGAATTTGCCTGAGTCGTTAGACGGGTGATCGATCTCGCCCGGAGATTGTTCGCACCCCTAGCACCAGAGCTTGCTGAGCCACCGTCATCGTCCAGCCCGCTGCTGGTACCGCCGGGAACTTGGGGCCTGTGTTCTATATTTACTGGCATGATTTGGAGATGATAAGATAACTTTAAGGGGGTTTTGGACCAAGACCCACCACGCTGGTCCAGTGCGTGTTGGTGAGTGATATGTCAGAGCCTCGTCCGTTTGTCAACAGGATGTACCACGTGAAGGTGAGGTTGGCTTGGATTATTTGTAGATAGTAGGATAATCCCTTACATCCCGTCAGCGGAAATTCTATCAAGTGATATTTTATTACACGTTTCCTGAGTGGTCTATAAGATAATAATATACATCAAAAACGCCGTAACTATAATCCTGAAAAGGGTATGGCTTCTTTGTTACCTATTGACATTTCCTACTAAACGATTTAAAAGGGAAAAAGAAATCACAAAAAAGATATTTAGCTATTAATAGGTAAGTAGAGGTTGTCTATACTAAAATGACGTATGCATTTATTTAGAAAAAAGTATCTAAGTATGTTATCAGTTGTTTAGTAACCATAGTAGCTTCGGCATACTTGGGTTGTTCACAAATCGGGGCTGACGTCTATGACTAAAGAGGGAGACGCTATTATACATTGTAGGTATACAAGGTTAGATAAGCAAGTATATATTATATTACCATTAAATTGTAAATACCATTAGATTATAATGACACCATTCTTCTATCGCACTACTCGACGACTCGGAAACAATTACCTCCAGAACCGTTCGTTTTCAGCGTTCATTTCTGCCACGGACTTGCAAACTCTGGAACGACCTCTCAGCTGCGGTGTTTCCTGATCGCTACGACACATGTCCTTTTTCAAACGAGGTTTAAAGAGAGCTCTTTCCTCACAGTAGGTAGCGGCATCGCTGTGCCCCTGGCATTGCAGATGTCAATGGGCAGCGGGTTACTGTTTAACACCAGACAGGCCGCTTGCTCGTCTGCCACCAAAAAGCAATAAAAAAAATTTTCCTCGCGAGATTGTAGACTGTTGACAGATTTTGAACTGTAACATAATGTTTACAGTTTAACTATTATGATAGATTGTGATCGATCAACTGTTGATAAATTTAACGCTCAACAGATTAGAACTTAACAATTTCACTTCGATAGGTTTTATGTTACAATCTGTCGACAATTTACAATCTCGCGAGATAGATTATAATCTAACGGTATTTACAATTTTATGGTGACGTATATACGTACATAAGTTTTTCAAAACACTATAAAAACAGCCTAGAAATCGTCATTGAAACGCTCACGCCTAAGCCTCGCGATTTCGCAACCGCCTGTATAGCGGAGATGCGAGATGTAAAATTTGAGAGGAGCAAAACGCACACCTATTATGAATTCGTGTACACGCACCGGACACACACAGGCGCCACTCGGACTTAGGGGGACAGGGGTACGAAATCCTTGCGACTTGCCCCTGGATTAAATTCTCGTATTAATATGTATCTCTACCACGCCTCGTACCTACTATACCGATGCCCTTAATTACGGGAGCGAAGCCTTTTATGGTCCGAAAAATTGATGATACGAGCTAAGACACTGGTGAAGTTTGCGACTTAATTATGATCATCATCATCAGCCTGCAAAAGTCCACTGCTGGACATTTCACAATGACAAATCATCACTGCAAATACCACTGCTGAAAAATCAGACCTTAGTATATTAACTTATTAGGTACTTCTTCTGACATAAAGATTTACCTTTGTATTTTGGTGTTCTCTACCCATAGCTTGTCTAGAAAAGTTCGCTTATGAAAATATATCTATGTTTGTGACTGTCAGTGTCAGTTTTATTCAGAACAAAGTTTTTATGTATTTATAACATACTTAGTACACTCGTACAGTTAAAATAAAAAAAATGTGACCAATTTCACTCAAAGATATTATTTATTATTTTATAAATATTAACAAGTTTTCCTGCAACAGGTTCGCTTGAGTCGATTTTGAAGATACAGTGAAATGTAGCTTATAATTTGCGTCTGAATAATGTAAAAGCTATAATAGTAAAATAATTCATGGACTCTGTTCAGTAGTAATAACAAAGTAAAGTATTGAATCACGCAGGGTTTGTACAGTCAGCATCAGATATATGGAATGATACCAACATCCTAAACATCAAGCTAAAGAAACACACAATTGTCAAATACATAGAAGTAAACAGATAACAAGATATCTAAAGAACAGCAACGCATAGTTGTCAAATACTTACATTTGTAAGCAGACAGCTTTTCATAATTGTCTCTACTATCAAGGGTAATGAAATGTATATATGCAACCACAGTGTTTGAAAGAATGTACTTCATGCAATCATGATATGCTTATTTCATTGTTGATATGTAGGGATGTAAGGGAGCGACCCATCATCTTTTCGCTCCAAGCCAACCTCACCTGCCAGTGGTGCATCCTGCCGAATAACGAACGAGGCGCTGGCAACCGACTGGTGGCGGTATAACCATCACAATTGAAGGCGTAGTAAATATCACAGACCGATGACGGGCAGCAGCGTCACCGGAGCGAGAATCTTCACCCTGCGATCGCCAACTCGCCTGCCCAGCGTGGCGATTATGGGTATATCTTCCAGATGTCGGCCCTAAGTGGCGAACAACTGGAGAGGCCTATGTCCAGCAGTGGACTGCAATAGGCTGATGGTGATGTCGATGATAATGATGATTGTTGATATAATTATGACAAGTTATTTGCTTAACTTGTCATCTGATTGTTTAGATTAATTCGATGCATAGTGTTGATTCATTCGGTGTGTAGATATTATTCGCAGTTTTCACGTGTAGATCTACATGTGAAAACTGCGAACATATTTGATGCTGATTGTACTGGAAAATTAAATAATCAAATTTTATTTTTTATAGGACTTATATATAATAGAGTAGGTTCCGTGCTCAAAAAGATCTGATGCTTACTGTACTGGGAAAAAAAGATCTTTTTATAGTTTAATGAAACCATTTTCGACAACAAATGAAGACCGATAAAGCATAGAAAAGGCTCGAACAATACAATCCGCGGCTCGTCACTGTCCACATTAACGGTTGCGATTTTTGCACTCACGTCTAAATTAAGAAATTTCCGTAAATAATAAAGCAGCGCAAAAAGGATTGTCAGCCGATGTTGGACAGTGAAGCAACCCCATTTTCAATGGGTAATTGAAAAGGGTAGCGTAGTCGTTAAAAATTCAAGGGATCGCTAAACTCACAGTAGCACGCGTCACGTCTTGTGGCGACGCGGGCAGTGCATTGATGTTGATGGGCTATCGATCTGTTTTCGCTCATCATCAGGTCATCACCCTTGTTATAGGTGAAGCCTCCCAGATGTTTGCCCAAATTAGCAAACAACTGGAGAGGCCTTTGTCCAGCAGTGGACATTTACAAGCTGGTGATGATGTTGAGGCTCCAAATAAAAATTCAAATAATAATCCTTTATCCTTATAAATATCCTTTGGATCTTGGGCGACAGGTTCGACGTGGAATACAACTGCACGCCCGTACATAATAAAATATATTATATATGATATTTATAGCTATACAGCATCTCGTAACGCCGTAGCATATGCTGAGTATCATGTTTGATTGCATTTTTTGGAGTCTTTTGGCCGAAAAGTTCAACCAAAAATTCTGCTAGTCAAACGTTCACTGACGAACCGTTCTTTTGGCGGATAGTTCATGAGTCAAATGTCTTTTGGGCGAAAAGTTAATAGGCCAATCATTCTGTTGGTCAAACGTTCATGGAGCAATTGACTGTTGCCGAACCGTTTCACACTCTTTTTTGTTGGCAACCGACCACTTCACGAGGATCTTATCTGCCAATGTCAAGTGAAAATTTACAAACTTACAACAAAAGTCAGGAGCTGTATCCTTATCGTGGATTCCTTGGAGACCACTATAAAAAAATATGGGTATGTAGGTAAGTACATTTTCTATCAAAGTGTTGTAAACTATGGTTATAAACTACTGAGTATCCGAGCATCTATTTCTATTCCATAATCCCTCATAATAATACATACTTGTGCGATTTCCGTACTAGATAAATGAGTTATTTCCCCAGCTCGGAAGGCTTGCAAATATTACGACAGGCTGTAAAATTTAGTGGCGCGATTCGCGACCGGCTGCGATACTAGAAGCGATTCTTTCACGCAAGCCCGACAGAAAGTTTTCCACGCTCAAAATGCTAATAAGTACCGTAGTAGCCTCCAACTTTAACCGGTGAATGTGTAAATGGACATATTTCTATGGAATTGCAGTTGAAATAGTAATTAAGACTAATAAATTAGAGATCTACTTATTTAACCTATTATGTAATTGTCTTACTTAACCTATTATGTAATTTCTGTATGTAAGTAATGTAATTATGGAGAGGAATAAATGATTATTATTATTATTATTATTTACCCGTTGTCGTAGGCAAGCTATTAAAAAGCGTTACTATGTAGTAGTATGAGTAGGTAAGTAGTACATACTGATATTAGAGAATACATTTTTTGTTTGTATTGAATAGAGCCTCAAACTACTGGACGATTTTTGATAAATTTATTGTCAGTTCAGTCATTTGCTTCGATCACTAATACTGTATGATGTATATGATCGAAGTTCATTTAAAAGCTATATTTGAGAATAATGTTTTCAAACGTTTTCTATCTGAAATTAACGTTTTTCTTGTACAAATCCTAATGAACGGCTTTGGATAATCGCCACGATCTAACTTCAGTTGTGCTATACCTACACACCGTAAAATTGTAAATATCGTTAGATTATAATCGAATCGTGAACCCTAACAGAATGCTTGCATTGATATTATGTAACTGTATCTTTAAAAAGTCCGCTAATCTTATTTTCTAAGTAAGGTAAACGCTCCTATTACGGAGGTATTTCGCAACATTCGAAACTAGGAGACAAAAATAAGCATTTGTAAGTATTTCTAAATGTGCAAAACCACTTCATCGTCAAAAGTGGTTATTATATTTTGTATTTCTATTGATTTTGTGTGTCTTTTGATGTTAGTTTTTTTTTTTTAAATATTTAAATAGCCGAGTCGATTGTTCCTAATTCGGAGGTATAATTTCGGTCAGTGCCTATTACGGCGGTAAACGGTTCCTAATTCGGAGGGTCAGAAACAAATAATGTTACGTACATTAAATAATATAAAATATGTGTTAGTAAAGTAAATTGTATGTGAGGGATGTAAGAGAGCGACCTATCACCTTATCGTTCCAAGCCATCCTCACCTGCCCGTGGTGCATCCTGCCGAACAACAAACGAGGCTCTGGCAAACCGACTGGTGGCGGTTAAACCATCACGATAGAAGGTGTAGCTAAAAACCACAGGCCGATGACGGGCAGCAGCGTCACCGGAGCAAGAAGCTACGCCCTGCGATCGCCAACCCGCCTGCCCAGCGTGGCAATTATGGGTATGTCCTCCAGAAGTTTGCTTTAGATGGCGAACAACTGGAGAGGCCTATGTCCAGCAGTGGACTGCAATAGGCTGATGATGGTGATGAAAGTAAATTGTAAGGTTTTCATTCATTGATTTGATAACATTGATTCTCTTTTAATAAAATTTGCAAATATAGCAGGGATGTATGAATCACTTGAATTTTCCTTATTCTCCAGAACCTAGCACCCTCTAAATTCTAACAGTGACGTATTAAAAAAGATCTCGTTGAAACGAATTATTATTACTATATACAATAAACTACTCGTAATAAGTATTAAATGTTACATTTTTGGAAAATAGGTTTTATACCCCGGTTCAAAGGTCAAAAGTAATAATATTTTTTCTAGATACCTAATACAACTTTGGTTTTGATGCAACACTTAACACAACTGTACTATTCTTCATACATTCATTCAGGCATTCTTCTCTTTAAATAACATTATTTACATACATTGTTAAGTTTTTATCGCTTTTGGTTTTATTAAATAAGAATCCATAAAACATTATAGAAAACTTTTTATTTATTTACTGAACCCTAAAACTTGAAATTTTATATTTTATGAATAGCGCCATAATAGGAACCCATATAATCTATAGTCTTTTTCAGATAGGATGGGTACGCTGACACTTGGGATTTGAAGTTTATAGTCATGTGGTAAAATGAAAATCAAAGGTAAAAAAATCGATTTTATGATTTATCGATTTCATTTTGTATGGAGAGAGAATCGATTTCGAGATAATTAAAAATTGCTTGATTTAATAAAAATATATTTATTTATCATCCAAAATTATGTAAAACTAATCATTAGATCAATCTGAGTTTGAAGAATCTCTCCATTCTTCATTTTACATAGATAATTATTTGAATTACGATTAAACTACCCATTTAAATGTAATATCTCAGTCGTGTTATACAAGATTTTCGATTTTACACCAATAACTGCTTATCCTTTACTAAGAAATTTAAATATTTAATAAAATTTATACAATAGTTGAAAAATCGTGAAGCGATTTTACGATTAAATCGGTATTATAACGATTTCAATGTTTCAATCCCTATGAAAATACGTTTCAATTTACGCATCAAGCATTACTGATAAAAAATATTTAATGTATTAGATTTCTGTAGTTATGTACATTATAATGTTATTTACGGTTTTAAATACAAATTAAAGTAAATCTCTGTTATCATGCGTTATAAACAAAGTGAAAACACTTTTTATTTTGGTGATTATTTATCATTTTGTCATAGAAATTGCGTAAAAAGGATTCGTTGACAAGTGTCACTGATGTGTCAGCGTACCCATCCTATCTGAAAAAGACTATAATACGGAGTTACCTGAAAATAACTACCACCGTAATAGGAACACTACTCGTGTTATAATGTTCCTAATTCTGACCCATCAAAATTTCGATAAACAAAAGAGTGTAAATGCATAATCACACGATAACAGTTTTTTGGCTCAGTGTGTTAAATTTTAGTCAACAGTTATACAAAATAAACGATTTGTGATCAATTAAAATACAGCTTTTTATTTTACCGCTTCTAAGAAACCAACATTTTATGCTCAACAATTTTCATATTTAACTAGATTTCTAAGAAAGATAGCATACCGCAGAATATGGTCCTTAATTTAAGAGATTAATGATTATTTCAATCAAACTTGGAACTAATTCAATAAGTTAATAAATTAAAAGTTATAAACAATTAAACATGTCCAGTATATTTCCTAATTCGGAGGTATACCACCGTATTAGGATCAACCTATAAAATTTGTATCCTTTTACGGTGGTATTTTGTTTCTTATTTTTTTGGGTAAAAATTAGTTTAAAATATGAATTAATTTATTTAAATAGCTGCTGTAATAGTAGGAAAATGCAATAAATAACACACAAACGAACTTGAACGGGTTATTAATACGAAAAACTTAGTTTATAAATATTGGTGTACTTTCATTTGATGTTGCGCGTTTGTATGAAAACCTCTCTCACATCGATGTCGTTACACTAATTGATTGATTTTGTTGTGTTGTATATGTGCTATACTTGCGAAATTCGGTCAACTGATGAAGGAATAGATTTGGAATAAATAGTATACATTTTGGTGCACTTATACTGAATAAAATAGGAATAAAACTCGAAAATAGAAATACCACCGTAATAGGAACCGATTTTGACTACCTCCGTGATAGGGACACTTACCTTATAGGTACTTATTAAAAAATAAACCAAATATTATACCTAATCAATATTTGGTTTACATGAATACGATATTTACGCGGGACATGACCGAGATCTAAAAGCAGTACCTACATGAGAGACCAGTCTCTGCCTGTAATGAGACAGCGTTAATATAACTCCAATAAGAGTGTTATAGATGGTTTTGTAAATGGTTCACGCAATAAGGAATACTTACACAAGTATTCCTAACAGATACACATCTGTTTAGGCAAGGATGGCGGAAGAAAAACAATCGTTTTATTTCACTTAGCTCGAGTACGTAATTGTGTATGTTACAAAGCGATTATTTCCTTTTGGGTTTTATATCCGTATCGTTAGCATTGTGCGACTTATTTTCTCTTAAAGTTGATTTGTTATGTTATCCTACTAATATTATAAATGCGGATTTTTGTTTGGATGGATAGATAGAAGATGGATGTTTGTTACTCTTTCGTGTAAAAACAACTGAACGGATTGGAATTAAACTTTACTTTAATACCTACTAACTACTTACTACTAATATTATAAACACGAAAGTTTATTTGGATGAATGGATAAATAGAGTTTCGTTTAAATAGTACTGAACGCATGAATGATACTTTACCGTAACATATCTCACATATGCATAGAGGTATACGTCCATGCACACATCAGATTGACATCTAGGCTATCCACGCTCATATTACAAATCATATTTTGAGAGATCCTTCTTATAACGTCAATAATGTATGAAATGTTTAGCTGAAATAATCGAATTATCTAAACCGAAGCGAGTAGCGGGCTGCTAGTATTACAAATAAATAAATAAAGTAGTAAGATTTTATTGTTGTTTCTTTGTTTGTTTGCATTGAATAGGCTCCGAAACTACTGAATCGATGTCAATAATTCCTTTGTTTAATTGTTCTTTTATTGAACTGTTGTAAAGCTACACTTTCTCCTGTGAAAATAGGCTATATTAAATTTTCAAAAACTTATTCGAAAGCTCCAATAATGTAATTACCAAAAAACATTATTTTTTCTTACATCGCTATTGATTATACTCGTAGTACAAAATAATGTCTACGACTTTGCAGAACGTAATGATTATTTAACAACAATTCTAATGCTCAATGCTGGGATGGCTTAGCTAAATGCCACAGGCCGATAACGGGCAGCAGCGTCACCGGAGCAAGAAGCTACGCCCTGCGATCGCCGACCCGCCTGCCCAGCATGGCGATTATGGGTATATCCTCCAGAAGTTTGCCCTAGGTGGCGAACAACTGGAGAGGCCTATGTCCAGCAGTGGACTGCAATAGGCTGATGATGATGATGATGAATGCTCAATATTATACCTGCTTATTACTTTATCTTTCGGTATTTATTTTAGGCGTAGAGAAGCCATTATGTCGTGCTAGTATAAATAAAATACTTTCCGAAGTACTAATTACTTAGTACTCCGTCAAATTCCCTACTCCACGCTGCCTACTAAATTTTATCACGGAAAAGTCCACTCACAACTTTTTGACAAACATATAATATTATTTTGTTTCTACAATTATTTCGCTGCTTTGTAACAATTCAATGACTTAATTGTATTATTACAAAACTATAGCTGGAGACCGCGGCTTTGCTCCCTAAAGCTAAGTATCCCAATCACCCAGGTACACACGGCCACACATCAATCGGGAGTTACATATCATTATCTGTGAAATTTATACAAACGCTTTAAGTGAAATATCCAATGTTTAGTCCATTATTGACCTAAATTTTTTGGGGAGATGAATAAGTGACCGTCGTAGATTGATAAGTGGCCATCTGTACTTACAACACTGATGTATGAAGAGTTAATGTGCTTACTTAGACTAAAACGAATCTACGTTTTCATATAAGTTCATGGCAAAATTTAGAATGCCTAAAATTATGATGGTCTACATTCGAATGAAATATTAAATTTATACAAGCCTATTGTTTAACTCATATTATGTGGACAAATGCACTAACAAGTATTTAATTATCGTAATGTCTATCAAATCGTGGCATAAATTATAAATCAAGTCGTTTAGAGGAGGAAATAACTGCATCTTTCCTTAATCCAATAAATCACATAGCTTGGGTTTTGATTAAAATTCTTATGACGAAAAGCCACCGCTCACTTAATTTAGATTCGGGCACACAATTTCCTTTACTACACACCTTATACTTATGCCGATAATGCTAGTAACAGGTCTTAAATTTAGTTTGATTAGGTCTTCTCAGTACTAAACTAAAAGGAACAACAAAAGTTCACTCTATTATAGATCTTACCGACGTATGAAATAAGGTAAAGGCGACGGTTTATTTGAGCAGTGGTATACAAGCAGGTACTTTCTCTGTTGACCGTACTTACCTACATAATACAATTTTTAGCTGCCTATAAAATGTTTTCAGAGATGTAGCAGGCAACGCGTGCTCGTGGAAAATGCTAGCAGAAAATATACACCTAATCATTTGATATTAATTCTTAACTCAATGGGAATAACGTCCAAATTGCAAGAACTCAGAAATTTAGATGGTATTCGACATAGAGGCAGAAAATTTTCCAATTTTCTATGGTCATTCCCGTTTCGCAGCGAGCCCGCTCCGCGCATAATTACGAGAACTATTTAAAAAAGCTTCCCTAATTACGAATGCTCATAATTTTATTACCCTTTACAATTTTTATGAGGCGACCTTTCTTCGAAATATCAAGTATTCCAACAAGATAAAGTAATAGGATTAGCGTTTACTGCGAACACACGCACTATAAATGAGAGCCGGTGTTTTAGTGAAATCAGTATATTAATGCGTACGAGGTAGGTATGCTGCGTGGAGACTGTTCGAATCCATTTACTGCTCTAAATTATGCGTAAAACGTCCATTTGACGCTCACCCTCTTCCCTCTTATCGCTTGGACAGAAACGGGGAGCCTGCGGCGGGGTGCCGGACTAGGGCAAATTGGGGGTACACACCCCAAGAGAGGGTGGTCCGAAGTCCTCACCCTTTAGCTGCCCTGAAGTTCCATCTCCCACACCTATAAATTCGGCACACACACCTCCCCCCGGGGTGGAGGCCCATGGCGCACCAATCCTTTCGGCGTGCCTGTCACACTTGCTAGGTGACCTCTACTACAAATTAATATTCAGAAACGTTTCCGTTGCGATCGTTAATCATCATGCCTGCGATCTCTCTACGAATGCTATCTTACTAATGTTTTACAATTACTGCACATACGTTAAGTATTTTATTTTTATAAGGACGTTACATAAACGTGTCTAAATTGATGTTTGTGTATTATTTTTCAAATTAACTCGCACAGTTTGCTAAATTGCAAACGTGTATTAAGAACAAATTAGAAATGTCATGTAGAATTAATAGCCCTTGTTATGTTCCGCAAGATTGTGTGTGTGTGATTGTTGCTTACTAGTCCTAATACATATCTTTATACACATAATCATAATCATTATAAATGAATTCCAAATTAATGAACCTAAACATTTTAAAATTAATTTCTATTTATTATTAACAAAATAAGGATGGATGAAAAACTTTCCTAATACCTTTTTAGGTTCTGCAAGTAGATTCAGATGTAATACTTATAACTTTTAAGTATTGCATACTAATTTGGATCAGGTACACTAGGATAAACATTCAGTTCAAGTTTAAAATAAGATGATAATAATTTTATTTGGACATATCAGCTATATTGCTGTGAAGGAAAAATAGTGAATCAGGTGTTACATGCCGGATTCGATTTGATAGTTAGGTATATTAGCACCAACTTTGAGGAAAACAAAATGTTTCATAATAATAAATATTTTAGTATATCTTAGAACTAGGTGCAATTTATCCATGCTGTTCTGTATATTGGTTTCATAAAAAAATTTACATGGATTAATAAAAAAAACCTTAGGAATGTTTAATGAACCATTATTTACTTATTCATGAGGTTGGTCGTTTCGAAATTTATTAGGTATCCTATAATAATTCCATGTGCCCATGTATTGATATAGAAATCGTACTTTATAACAGTTTATAATGCATTTAATGCGTTACGTTGCCTGAATTACGGATTAATTTATTTTCTACGAGAGTTTTGAGCCATAACTAAGAAGGTTTAAAATAAAATCTCTCACACAATGAATTTTTAATCTGAGTTCGACATATGATACATATGTTCGACATATTTTTGTCTGTATGAGTCCAAGAAAGAAAATTTTTGTCATCATGAGTCCTAGAAAGTAGTAATTATTTTTAATGAGAAACTATTTAGGAATAGAAATTTTAATGTAAAATAATGACGATTTCGCATTCACATATTAAGTAACGTAACAACTAGCCTAACTAAACGATTTTTTCACTTCGGCCCCGATACGTAAGGTCCGAATTAGTAAAAACACATTGTTGCGAACAAATATAAACTAGAATTAAGTACGAAACCGTTTTGGCAGTAATTGAAAGCAGGCCAAGTCTCCGGAGGACGGAGGCGGCGAAATGTTGCGTTACACTCCTTACTTCGCCGCGTAACGTAAACTGATACCTACTTTGTTTCTTGTTTCTTTCATTTTATCGTTACACTGATGATATTTTGCGTTTAATTGAAAGTAACGGGCATACAATGACGGACCTTTACGGTATGATTGCATTAATTGCTTGTTCATATTTTACAGTAAGTACTTCGAGATATTACAGGCCGGCAGCGAGCCCAGAACTCGGCTTGAGTTGCGGGTGACCATGGGCGGTGTCGACTGCTTACCATCAGGCATCTCTTGCATAAAAAAAATACATTAATGATAATATTTTCTCAGTAGTAACTACCTAATAAGTTTAACCAATTTGTACCTAAAGCTACTTCAAATCGTGTTCAATGTAATATATTTTATGGAGTACAATATGCTCATAGGCTGATCTCATGAACTAGACAAGGAACAAATTATCTCCTTCGTATTACAAAGTCCTTGGTTGATTTTAAATTCTACTTATTGCAACAATCAATATTTCATAAAAAATGTTTCGTTAGTAGTAGTGAATTTAATCCTGAAATAATTTGAGACCGGTAAAGGAAACGTAACAATAACTACTACGTATCGTGGCAAGCCCGTTGACCAATAGGCATTATGTGAATCCCGGTTTTATTACAAAGGTGTTCTGTCTACAAATGACATCATTGCAATTTGAGATTAGAAAGTTAGTAATACCTCCTCCTGCATCAAAAAGCACGTTAAGTCTTAAGTCATTCGTTTGATCTCTTTCCAATATTGTCGAACTGTCGCCCATCTAACTATGGTAGATAATAAACGTCTACGGAAATGACCCAGATCGAATCTTGTGACAGTCACAGTACTAGTCAATTAAATGTTTGACACAAATACTCGCCTTTATTATTATTTTTACGCGTTTTCTTTTTAATTTCCGCCTCGGTAGGCATTAGGGTGGCTTACACGACACGACACGACGTCTGCTAAAGAAAGCTGCACGCTAAGTTTGCAATTAAGTTACAGTTTGCGCCAAGTTGGGAAGTAAGCGAGGGCAACAATAGCTTGAAGAAATCGTGGCATTTAATATGAAAATGATAGTTAGTAAGTAATTTTTAGATAGCAATCTACATACTAAAAATTACTTACTAACTTTAAATTCGAGTATTCAGGACATAATTGAATGGTTATGATATGTTAAGTAAGTAAATTAAAAACTTTTGAGACATGAATATCATATTTTAGCGTAGGAAGAAAAATTTTATATAAAGTGTAGGTATAAAACTTATCTAAACATTTCCTTGCTAATACATTATGTTTCTTCCTTTTTACATTTCAAACTACATATTTTGAAATGGACAGCAGTAACAGATACACTTTTTTGAGAGTATTCTGGTCCTCCTTAAGTTACTGCACCTACTGCATTTTAAGTACACCTTTAAGTTCTAAAACTAAGCTTCTCTGCTTTAACTTCCCAACTAAGTAATTAAAAGTAATAATTTTTAATGCAAAAGTGAGTTTGTATGTTTGTTTTTTCTTTAAATTTCGCATAAATACGCAAAATCAAGGCTATATCTAGTTTTTAATTATGAAAAACAACTTTAAATTTGCTTAAAATACCAAGAAGACATGCATTATGCATTCATTCATAATAAATTTAATATGTAACAACAATAAAACAACATTCATTCAATATCACATGCATTTATGAATTAATTTATATTTACACTGTTTTGTTACATACTTAAAATTATTATTACTTTTGATATAGATAGATAGGTACATCTTCATTGTCCACGTAACCTTAAAAATAATACCTAAGGTTTAGATTACATAATAATAATAAACTTATCAGAGACATTGTCATTTTTAAAACTAGGCCGCACGAAGCAACAAACCTTATTAAATTATTTTTAAATTGTTACAAAAATAGAAGATCGATTACAAATACGGTTTAGTTTCTTTCGTCTCGAACATTAAAGTTTTTTTAATTAAAATTGATCGTACGCACCGTCGCACTAAATCACAGGGTGTGTGAAAAATTTACGTTCAACTTTTTTTCTAAATCAAGCACAAGAGGTCTTCAAACTTTTGTTACATTTTGTCGGTAGATAATAAATACAACTGCACTCGACCTTGATAATGATGGTCAAATAGTTTTAAATCAACATTTAATTTGTAATAACTTCCTTTAATTCCATTATGATTTCCATTAAAATAAATTTAGTTTCTGCAATGCATCATAAGAAAAAAGCGAATTCTAATGAGAGAATTTTGATTTAGATGCATCTCTATCAATAGTTTATTTAAAGCAGTTTGTTACCTAGCCAGATAAGTTTACTAACAAACAGTGTTGTTGATACCACGAATTTCATAACAAAAGAGTACCTACATACTTTTCACTACTAATTACAAAATTTACAGCTGGTTGATTAGTTGGTAAATAAAACTCCAAATTGAAACTACATTTTGTCAACATAATTAACAAGATGTGTGTCTGTGGACTAACGTCAACAAATTAATTAGTACGTGGCGGGGTTTGATGATGGCTATCAAATCTACCTGTACCAATTTTCTTTAATTTCTAATCTTCATTTATTCGACGTTCTTAGGATGAAGGAAATAATGATTAAACCTGCAAGATTAACATGTGCATCTATGAAGAAATTTTAAGGTCTTGTGAAGTAGACCACCCCACTCTTGGTTTACTTGGTTGACTAGGGTCTTATCCTCTAGCTTAAAAAGCTCGAGCCATTCGGTGGGGCTATTTCTTATTTTTAGTTTATCTAATGAAAGAAATATACCGCTTCTATATTACATCAAAATATTTCAAAGTATATCATTGCCAAAAACTTTTCAAATATTGATAAGGTAACATAGAGAAGACATCAGAGGTTTAAATTAAAAATTTATGAGGTGAGAAACTAGTCTATAGATTAAAGTTTGAGGATCAGTGGCTGAAATAAGGGTGGCGCCAGTAGGACGCCAGGTTTTGCCCGCAGGTATTTGATCGCCGTCACTCAAGCCGCTACACTCGCATACACCATTGTTTTTTACAGCTAGCTCAAAAAAAAGCTTTTGTTTGCAACTTTATACGTCAAATATCGATTACAAAGCTCTTATATAAAATCACCCATAAATAATACGAACAAACTGAGCAAAACAGGTGTCCCAGCAAGTGTATGACATTTGTAGGTATTGACATTTTATTAACATAGCTGATCTTAGTTGATCTATCCTTTTCCTGAGCTCAATGTCATCTTCTACAAGTCTTGAGTTGTTGAGATAATTGACTAAATCATTGCACCATTCACGACAGCACTCGTTATGTGCTTTAAATACTCTTAAACAAAAGATAGGAATTTATCTAATACCTATATTTTACAATATTACTCGATATTATAAGTTACATGCAACGCAACGTTTGACAATCTACTTCCATGCTAATGTTTAAAAATGAGCTATTTGATATTACTTATCATACATTTATATTTATTTACTTATACTTATTATTCCTGATCACTTAACATTTTTTCTTACACTTATTTTAGCAGGAACATTCTTAACTAACTTATTATTACTAACTAAACTGGTACTTTTCTTTTCTGGTAATTTGGATCTGTCAGACAATTTAAAAGTTTTACAAAGCAAAGTTACTTTAGAGCCACATGATAGGTTCTCGTTGACACTTTTTATTGTGTTCGTCAAAAGATATTTATCAGCAAAATGTGGGGTTTTAAATTTAATCTTCTGGATATCTTTATCAGCGACCTTCGTATTAGGTTGTACTTTATCTTCTTCATAATCACTGAGCATAGAACTTGTGCTGTAGTTACAAACGACCTCGACTCGGATGACTTGAATGGTTTCCGGACTTTGAGCTCTTGAAATAGTTAAACTTTTTCTTTTTCCATTCTTTTGGTAGCTCACTTTTGTATCAGCCATTATTTCATTGGAATCATTTACATCTTCTCCTTTATTTTCGTCTTTGTTAGTATTAACAGATTTTTTTCCTTTTGTATCAGTCTTACGTGTTTTTTTAGTTTCACCATTTGTTTTCTTATCAAATTGTATGCAGTTGTTTTCTCTGTATTTGTTACTCAGGTCTTGAAGGAATATGCTAGATTTGCTAGAAGATGGTCTCGACCGGTCGGCGCTTAGTATGTACTTGACGTAATCGTCAAAGTAGTAACTCGTCAGATCTGAATCTCTATCTTCTTCACTGGTAGATATATCGTCAGCTACTTGTCGTATGAACATTCTGTGTTTCCTATTACCGGTCAGAGATTTAAATTTAAAACTCGTTCTTGGTCTTTTCCTCTCCTGAGTATCTCCTTGAAATTTAAGATTCTGTACTGTAAGAACCATATCATCTTCCTGAATTGTTGAATTCAAATCATTTTCGTAACCATACACGTACTTATCAAAGCTTGCGTTTGCGTTGCAATGAAATCTGGAAATAGGAGGAATTGATCTTGTTTGTATTCTACTGATTACCTATTATAATAATACAAAATATAATTACTACTACTACATATTATAATAATTATGTTGAATAACAAAATAACGTATTTGCAGGCTACTTTACACAAAGATAATGTCTGATATGACTTAAAATATAGATAGTAACTGCAACAACCAAGGTGATGGCAACATACAAGTGATTGATTTAGTTACTAGGCCTCTCTTTCTCTTCCCACCAACCAATGGAGGCCCATTGGTCGGTGGAAAGAGAAACTACTACCATAGTACTACAAAATAGTACTACCATATTATGAAAAAAGCTAAGAAGTAAATTGTAATGAAGAGAAAGACTCATACAAATGGGGGTTTAGAAAACCAGCCTCCTAGTAAAACTCTTAACAGCTTTATCTAATAATGTTCATCGTTTCACAACATTAACAATTGATTACCTCCTCAGAACATCAGTCCACCTCGGGTCTTCACTGTGGTCAGGGTTAATCATCCTCTTCTGACAGTATCTCCTAGGCTTGTCGGCCTTCGGCGGTTTTCTGACTACTGGCTTCAATCTCTCTTGCAAGTTAAGACGAGCGCACTGCATGGTTGGTCCCTTAAAATATAACAAAAATATGAGTTTTGTTATATAGAGGTACAATTCATAAGTGCTTTCTTTCTTCATTTCTTTACCACTAAGAGTATTGGAATGCCGGGTTGGACCAACAATTACTGGGTATTACTGGGATTCCTCAGAAATGACTCGGTAGCAGCTCCGGAGTCCGGAACTTAGCCGTGATATGCCCTGTGCATCGTGGTGATAAGCACCTGATCAGTCCCCGATCGTGTAAACCTGATGGTTTACATACTTTAATAATAGGTACATAATACAGTGGGATGATTCCCACTGCATTATGATACATACTTTAATAATAGGTACATAATACAGTGGGATGATTCCCACTTATACTTACCTACTACTAAAGTTAAGGAAGTGACTTTTTCACCAATTTTTCTATAATTGGGAGATCCATCGATATTAACCCGAAAACTGAACATCATCATCATCAGCCCACATCAGTCCACTGCTGGACATAGGCCTCTCCCAATACTCCGAAAACTGTACCATAAAATAATGTAAAAACATAAGTTTTTATTAATTAATTAAATGTATGGCTTTCGTATTTTTTTAAAATAAGGCACTTCTTCTATAAGGCACTGCTTTGTAGCAGATTTCGAGTTTCTAAGTTCACGGGAAGTACCGTCAGAAGTAAGTATAAGTAGTGAGGTTCTGATTTACATGCGAGTGTCGATATTTGCGACAAGGCATCTTGTGATTGCGTTGGCTTAGACGTTTCATACTTTCATAGCTCCCTTAAAATGCTACGCAGACATTTCAAGGTAGAACTGCAAGTCTCTTCTTTAGTTCATTGTATCTTTTCTAGTTCATGCCCGCCGGCCTTCCAAATGTTTGCCTCAGCAGATTGAGTCAAATTGAGTTGAATTAATTTCACGTCGTTTACAAACAGGCGAATATTGTAGCTGGCTGGCAATGGTACGTCATGCAAAATAGCAATTCCCGTATATCCGACTGAACGCGATAAAATCAAGGCATGCAATTAGAGCTAACAAAGTTACTAGTAACAAATGCGCCGGTAGTCTAACTAAGTACGTTTCTTATGTAGTAGGCATAATATGCAGGGACTCTATACTTTTTGTGCTGAACTCGTATGCATAAACCTTCTCTTGTGTCTATGTTCTATTTCCTATGGCTTTGTTATTTGTTATCTTAATAAATGACGTTTAAGCTTCATCGGCCCTCAGGCTTTAAATTATCTTCGAATTTAAACAATCGTTTTCATTCGGTTGGGAAGTGTAAATTGCACACCAACTAAACTTGAATCAAAGTAAGGTTATCCTTTGTACTGTTATTTTAATGTTTCCTAATTTTAGAATAGGACCTCTCATCCCGAGGGTTTCGTAGGAGACGACTAAGGGACCAGGAAAAAATTAATTTTTGGCCGCAACGACCTGAAATCGTACTGCACCTTGAAACGCACAGGATTACAAACTGATTATTTGTGAATCTGTACGAGTACCTACCTTAAAGATTACCAAAAATACCATATCTGTTACACCGAATTAAGTTGCGGATAGATCATTCTAAAATTTTAATACATGAGAACGTTTAGTTTACAACATCGATTGAATTCATGCAAATACCGATGGCCGATAACATTGAAGGTCGTATGCAATAATTTGAATTGATACGGTGACGTGATTTCGCGCGATGATATTAAATTCGATTGGTAGTCGTAGTGAAATTCGGGGCTTCGCCCTCCTCAGGGCCAGAGTTCAAGGTGAGAAGGAAATCGCTATAACAGTTATATAAACATTTTAGACATAGGCTCTACCCTTAGAACGGCTTTCAATACCTATGAGCAAATGTCATTTTCCTTGGTACCTACAACTACAACAACATCAGCCTATCACAGTGGACATAAGCCTCACCAGTTGTTGGCCACTTTGGTCAATCATGTGGAGGCTTTGCCCATAATTACCACGCTGGGCAGGCGGGTTGGCGATCGCAGGTAGTGCTACCCGCTCCGCTGACGCTGCTGCCCGTCATCGGCCTGGGGTATTTAGCTACGCCGCCGCCAGCAGGTTGCCAGAGCCTCATTTGTTATTCGGCAGGATGAACCACGGGCAGGTTAGGGGGTTTGGGGTGAAAACATGATAGTTCGCTCCCTTACATCCAACTACGTTAGGCTTAACAAAAAAAAGCGTGAAGAAAGCCACACCAACCGACAACTTTTTGACATTAACATTTAGATCATAACGGATGGTATTAGCGAAAATATACATATAAAAATAGCTTCCAAGTTCCATATTTTGTGTTCTTCATACACAAAATACGAAGAAATAGGTGCTAAGTTTTGTAGGCATTTTTATACTATGAACTTTGTATAAACATTTTTAAGTATGCAATTTTTTGTTTTCGTTTAGCTTCAACGGCTTTTATTTACAAATGTGATCTAGAACGGTCGATTCTACCTGTCTTGGTTTATAACATACCTACCTAGTTCTTTAATATAGTAATTAAATTGTGATAAACGGTTCATTTGTAACATTTAGGTATAACAATAGAAATCAATTAAGATGCTTATTAAAATTAAACAAAACAAACGAACCAATATGCTATTATTTTATTTTTTAGTTCAAAGTACTTCAAAATTCATTTATACTATAGTGCCATCATAAAGGAACCACAGCAAAATGAAAACCAGCATTGTCTAAACAGCAATAAAGTAAAACTACAGAATATAATTTGTTAAGTAAAAACTTCGCAAGAGTTGTCATTCTTCCTCCAAATGCATTGTTTAGCCTCTATTCATTTTGGAAAGCAATTATGTTTAGTGCGTTTCTAAGCGGCATTGTGTCTTGCTCTCGCTCATAGATTTTATTACAGGTAGAGAGAGAGAGGGAAGATATCCTTGTGCACCAGCAAGGATTTTTTTGGATGGTATTGATAAAGGAACGCACAATAGCGCAGGATAGTGTGTTTGATCTAGCAACGTAGCGGTCCACATGTTCTTGGGAACAGCTTGGCGAAGATGCAAAAAAAAGTTTCTCTATGTTATTAAGCGTGGATGTGAAAGTTTTGGTCCTTTTGGAATTTGAAGAGGTTTTGTAATTAATCTAATTGAAAGTTAATAATTTATTTTGAAAAAATAAATTATCGACATTACTATATTTCGTCGAAGAGTATTATTAAGTTGTTTGTATAATTGTCTTATTATGTACATCAAAATTATTCAAAATACGTTATATTTGTGTGCTTGCAAAGTACCTACGTTAATAGTTTCGTTGTACTTTAAGCGGCTGCTCATAATGCCCAAATAACAGGTTAAAACTGAATAGGTACTATATTGAAGTATTACATCATTCCTAGTTTGATTATTACCAGTAGGTAATGCAGTTTTCTGACGGCTTTTGTAATTGATTGACCACGTGTAGCAATAGTTTTGGACCTACTTAGCTTAATAATATACCTTTCATTAATGCATTACAAACATAAACACTATGTTACTCCACTATCGTGCATGTCTAGCTGTATCGGTAGGTATATCTACCTACAGATTACAATGAAGTTTCAGCAACTTTTAAAAAACCTTCCTAATAGCCGGGTCGTGTCGCGTCAGGATCAATATTCCTTTGCATAATTACCCTCACTAAACACACGCTGTAACGCCACACGCCTCACTCTTTCTTTTACGCAAATGTCAAAATGTCACGCGACCGTTTTACGACATAATAAGAGCGGCGAACATTTTTAGCAAATATTTTTTCACTCTAATGTCTTATCAGGGCGACAGGGCCGCAGAATTAGAAGCAACAATTTAAAAACATTTTGCGGGTTTATAGTAGGCAACTCAAACGTTTCTGGTTATTAAATGGTTTGTAGTAGGTATTTTTTACTATACGAGCTAGTACTTAGAGATAAAAACGCTGAGCATTAAGAAAAAAATCCTTACCTAATTAGACACAACGTTCTCGTCTTACAAAGTTTATCAGATCATCACAATCATTACTCATCTCTCGCAGTCCACTGCTGGACCTCTACCATTTTTCACCACTTTGCTCGATTCTGGGCTTCTCTCACTAGCTAGCCAACTTGCGTGATAATTTAAATAAATGAATAAAATAATTCGGATTCGCAAAGTATCAATTTCACTAGACCAAAGTACACACTCACACATTTAGAGTAGGTAATAGGCACATCTGCTACGCTACACACACATAGCCGCCGGTGCATCGCGTCTTGCTCGGATAACAAAAAACGCATTATTATTATCCTGGAACAAGGACGAACAACTGCAATACAAAGTAGACTCTAGCTTCTTAACACTAACGTCCAATATAATATGCGTGGAGTCTGTAAGCGATTAACTTAGATTTCATCCTTGACGTCCATAGCCGCAAACGATTTTCGACTCTCCCGTAAATATAAAGAGACGTTTTTGGTTCGACCGGATGTATTAAGGAATTTAAGTTTAATAATTGTTGTAAAAAAAACTGTGTATCTTGCTAGGCGCCAAATGCGTTGCACTACGCCTACGACGGATTCTATGAAATTAGGGGTAGGACGCGCAAACGTGATCGCGCGTATCGTTATTACGTTGGATTTTGTAGTAAAAGCCTTGTTTTGATAAACACTGCGTTGCAATGTTTAGTACAGTAGTTGTCACGTCGCCTACATTTTTCCGGGTTATGTCGTCTAAATCTATGTGATGTATTAAAATTTGATATATTATAATGAATCTAATAGATACTCAAGTTCTGTAAAATTGAAGACAATTTACATAAAAGGATACCTACATCTAATATTTATAACTATGTAATATTTACATGTACTGAAATTCTTAGCAAAATAGATAGAATAAAATTAAACTTATTTTATTTTTAAAATAATATAAAAAATAAGGACTTGCTTGCCTATTATTATTATTATTTTTTATGCGAGAGGCGGCAGACGAGCAAGTGTGATGCCTGATATTATTAGTTTATTTTCGGGTAGAGTATTGTTGATCGAAGAGCAACATTAAAAAGCAGCCATGTACAGACGACCACACATCGTTCAACCCTCCTTTTCACACAGACTATCAACCAATTTTCAACTAAGTTTCGAAAGCTTATAGTCCGCTGCTATCTAGACGTTTGTGAATGCTGCATGAGGCTGTTTCTATATAATTTAAGAAAGAAGCATTTTTTATAAATGAAAACAAAATACTTGTTTATTAATTTAGACATGGAATACATTGTCATTATCGTACAATTATAAACAAATTTAGCCCGAAACGTTCGACTTTTGGAACGCACAATTCCGAAATGAAAATATCAGCATCTGAGAACAATAGAGCCCACCAAACCATTATTTTGTACTTAGAGATTTCGTTCTAACGAATTCCACTAACTTCCTATTTTTGAATGAAAATTATGAGAAACAAAAGAGCTTTGCAAATAATTGTGAAAACGGCCCGGTGAAAAGAATCGCCTAAATAAGTTTTCAAACAAATATTTACTTAGAAGAAATTGTTTGGCGAGTTTGTTGGTTATAGATTTTAAGACGGCTAATGCTTAACAACTTTTATTATAGATGGAGTTGTGCGAAAGGGGTGTTGATGTACTCGGACTTAAGTAGATAGATAGAAAGGTAAATTTAATGCACACCATATATATAAATAAATTTAATGTACATATTTTATTGGACAATTAGGCGGCCTTATATATAAGCGATCTCTTCCAGACAACCTTAGGGTAAAGGATAGATTAAACAGACAGGTTAAGTGTTTGATTTCTTTTTGTTTCAGATATAGTATATTAACTATGCTTGATTTCTTTTCATGTCGAAGTCAGTTTCTGACCAGAGTACGAACACCTACATATTATTATGTTCTAGTTCAATGAAACACACCAAAGGCAATCCCTACGGATTCACAATCAGTGGTTTAGCCTATCCATTGACTGGTCATTCAGTACAGATAATTTTATATGCATTTAAGGGTATCTAACTTATCACAATGGTTGTATATGTTAATGTTACATTGTTAACAACAGACTTCATACAAAACGGGCACAAGCAAAAGATGTTACTTGCATTTCGTCTTATTCTTATTTTGTATGCTACGTGTAAGAAGTTTGTTGGATAGTTAAGTTTAACATATCGTCTATGTAATTGGTTTAAACCTCTTATTTAATAACGAAAGATGTTAATAATATTGAAACTCACAGGATGGTATAGTGTGTATGAATGAATTTGATACTTTCGAAATGTTCATTCCCGACAAATTTACAATAGTATTGCTATCTTATTTTGCAAATAAATTTTAGTTATGACTTCCCAAATAATGTATCTCGTAAAATTATTCTTTCAGGTAACAAAAAGCATCATGTCTAAGACCCTATTATATAGTGTCAAAGAACATACGAATATATTAATGTTATACAAAAGACCAGAAGACCAGTTTCAGGTAGCTGCACCTGTAGGTACCATATATTGACCCTCTGACTTTCATAGGAAACCATAGCCGACGTAAAGCACTTGCTGTGGTTATGTGAGACTGGTCAACTCGACCATAATACAACCTGTCAGTGGGTCACTCGAACAAAGGGGGTCACGGGAATCCGAATTCCGTATCCCGTATCCGTCTGGACACAATGCAGAAGGGATCAGTAAAGAAGACCGGGTGTAAATCTGCACCGTTACATTGTATTGACAAAGAAACTCGGAATTATAGAAATCCTAATTAACGTACTGTTGTATAATATAGAAGTAGGTCGTATAATAATTTCGGTCGGGTTAATTTAGGAAATGAATTACTTTCCTATTTTAGTGATGTTTCGGTCGGAAGTTGGTGTGAATGTCTGGCGCATTTAAATATATTTGTATGTTTTTTATTATTTATTATTAGTACAATAAATCTCCATTTATTGTACTTAAAAAGTCCTTTGGTAGGATTCGAAACTCCAATCTCAGGATTTTTTTTGTGGCACTTCATGTTCATGAAAATTAATAAAAGATTGTTTTTACTGAAACAACTTCGTAGTTAACATATTAAGCCACCTTTTAGTCTTTTTTCAGTGGCTTTAGTTTACACTAGTTATTACAGGACATATTCACTAGTTTTTCCCCAAATTTTGGGTAGCGGCGTTATTTTACTAAGAGTGCGATTAGTAAGTCTCTCTGTTACAAATTTGACTGTAATATCGGGATCAAATCACAGCGCTCGCCAGGGGACCTGCATTTTACCACGCCCACAACGCATAGCAATTTAGTTTTTGACTGATTTATCACAGCCCGTATCTTTTTACATCTCGAAACAATAATTACCTTACGAATACCGTAATTAAGCGTTAGTTGTTCATCATTTAGCTTCGAAGAAAGAGGGAGATGACACGACATTCTTATTATCACTATAGTAACAAATGTGCAGTCCACATGTTAGGTATCCATAACTTTTTCCAAAAATTGAGAAATAGATGTAATGTACGAGTAGGTTTATTTACTTCTATGGATTCAGGTCTAACTTAAAGTTGGAAGTCAAAAATAAATACCTTTTTAAATCGATAATCCAATTTTCGTAGAAAATAGATCTATATGGTTCTACAAAAGAATTTAAAATGAACGTGTTCTCAAAAACAAGTACATACATTATCTTGTTGGTATAAAAATCTATTTCTATATCATTTCAACATTATCTCAATCCTATTCTTATGACACAAAAATACTTAAATACTTTCAATAGTATGGAAGTAGTTTTCATTTTTCTACTTACTTTAATTTTTATATTCTTACCTGCTGATAATAAAGGTTGGTTTGCTTGTCGGTTTGTTAAGAATATTCGTTAGGCTCATACTTCAATAAATAAGATATTTTTGCGTAAAAGTTCTTAGGCCCAGACTTCTAGGCACAATAATAAAAGCAGTGGTTTTTGGATCACATGAAGACATTATTGGGTCTTAGGAGGTTAAATTAATATTACTTAACATCCAAACCGAATTCCTACAAATAATAAAACTAATTACTTGCTCGATAGTTCCCATACGGCGAAATAAATTGTTCTGCTTGTGACGTTACATAAAAAGCTTTCTTCGTAGACATCAATAGACCCCTTTGCCCTACAATCTATGACATACAAAGCATGGTGCGCGAATATGTAGCAACGCATCGAGTAAATAAAGGGATGATATATTGTTAAGTCTGATGTGATCAAAAAAACCATTTCCCTTAGTGCTGTCAAGGTGCATTTTTGGTAGGGCCGTGACGCTACTATGGTTATGCACTTATCGATGAAAAGCTAGCCCTGCGAATCACAGTATTAATTCCTAAGCCCAATCTCTTCACTAATCCCTATCCCGCTCCCCTTCTCATTCCTACTCGTGTTTCTACTCCCTTTCTATTACCTAAAAATTGCAATCTTTCAACAGGTTTTATCCTCGTTAGTTTAACAAAAGGTATGTAAACGTTTCTTAATATTCTATACAGACTGATGTGTGTAAATTAAAGTTTCTATCCAGCTTTTCATATGTTGTATGCAAACATTTTAAAAGAAAACGCCAAATTGAGAACTTCCTTCTTCTTGAAGTCGGTTAACTGTTATTTTAACTGACTGCATACTTTTTAAAATCGATAGCATTTTTCATTCACACTACATCCCTACAAACTCTCAGGTGAAGGTAATCATTGTGGGAACCATTATGTCTGTCTCACATGAAAAATACATCTGTCCCTCTCTAAAATTGTTCACTAGACAATCTTATAGACGTTGAATAGCATCAATGGGATAGTTTGCTGCACATTGCGTGGCAAGAATATGGGTCTGATTTAATACTCGATTATTGTTATTCAATGAATCACACATTTAGTTATTGAAGTTCTGACACCTTACATTATTGCATATCATGGAATTTACTTTGAATACATTAAAATTGTTACATAAGCGGTTCATGCATAATTATAACGACACGAGAAACTATGAAGAGGGAGAGGCCTATGTCCAGCCGTGGACTAATGTGGGCTGAATATGATGATGATGATGAGAAACTATTTTTAACCGACTTAAAAAAAGGAGGTTCTCAATTTGACATATTTTTTTTTGTTGTGTGTTTGTTACCACATATCTTCGAAAATAGTGAATCAATTTGAAAAATTTCCTTTTTCTTTTTTCGAAAGGGTTGTATTTCCTACTTGGTCCCATTATCACCATTTTGAATTCGGTTTTTTATTGCCTAATAAATGCTGTTAATTATTATTTCAGGATTTACTAGTTTACTTTGGGTTACTAGTTTAAATATCAAGAGAAATATTTGGATACAGTAGTTGTTGCTAACTACTTATTGTTAGCTAAGCTAACTTTGTGGAATAATGTGCAATTTATGGTGCGGGTGAAGTGAATGAAGAAAAATTGTCTGTATTATGTCAAGCGCAATATCTCTTCTCTTATGGAAATAAAAAAGATTTTACTTCCGTGTTCCGAAAATGGATTCTACCAAGAAGAACTGGCAACTCAATAAGTAGTTACTCTTTACGGCGAATCAGTAGACAAATACGAGTATAATGTAGATAGGACACGTCTTATCACTACATAGTATAAAAAAAGTCGCTCTTGGTGTCTGTATGTTCCTAAGATATAAGCATGTGAGTTAGAGTAAGTCAAGGAAAGTTTTATATTATGTATAATAGGTACATGTATGATATAGTGGAGAAATATACTGACACATTTAGAAGTTTTTAAATATTCGACGCGAAGCGAGGTCGGGGCACTAGTCTTCATTATAATCACAGAACGTTCGAAATTCATACGGTCGAAACTCGAATTAATTCAACTCTAAATATTGCACGTTCTCGTTGCAACGAGCATTAAAAAATACATTAAGGACGCGTATTGGATGTGAAAGTCCAAAACTGGCAAGCAGGCAACTAGCAAAATAAAACAAATTACAGTCCAATTTCTACGATTTTACAGCGAAGCTCCCCAAAGCTGCAGTGTCGATCACAATAGAGCAGAGAACTGATCGGCCCCTTTGTCGGTGTCTTTGTGCACATCAAACGGGCCGCGTATTTGCCTTTGGGCCATTAAAAATCGATTTCTGAGTAAAAAACATTATTGGCGAAGACTTGTTAATGGAAAGTTTACGGCCGAATATTGAAGCAGTTAACTAACACACAAATGTGTGACGTCATGCTGTTCCGCAAAGGAATAGCAAGGATATCATCGGAGAAAGATACTCATATCATCGTAGATAGATAGTATACTCTTTATCGTCCACCAAGAAATTCAGTTAGAACTAGGCAATGCAGACGCTTAAATTGTACAACAATAGGCTTGTTGCCGTAAAAAATGTCTATAGTCCGACTTTTAGATTGTTCAAAACTAAAAGAAACCTATTTTTGCATTTGTAAATTAGACCAAAAATGACAAACATAAATAGCCCGTTAAAATTACACGCGACGTCACGCCGTGTCTAATTTTCTAGCACGGAGCGACATCAAAGAAACTTTGATGCCTTGTGTCTTTGTTATTTTTTGTTTAAATGAAAAAAGATAAATATGTGTCCAATATATTTTTATAATCTAAAATACGGTCTTAATAATATAACTCAATTATTTTGACCCTGGAAACATCCCTATTGTACTTATACTTCTACAATTATCGTTAAGAGATCTCTTCCAGACAACCTTTGCGTAGGGAATAGCAAGATAGAAAGGACTAATGTTAAAAAACGAAAGCGTAAAATAGCTATGCCTGGCTGTCACCCAGACATCCAGACCTTTGTGTTTTTGTTTTATCGTATTTAAAGCAGATAGATGCTCTTTATTACATACCAATCAAAAATCTCTTTAATCGATCTGTTCCAGAATTTTTAGGTAAAGGATAATCAAACTAATAGAAAGGGTTCTATTTCTTTTTCAAACTTTATGTCGCACCCTCCGGCGAATAAAGCGGTTATTGCAGAATTGCTATTTTTCAGGAGAAGCAAAAAACCGAAATCTTTGAATATCTCTGAAACTATAACTTTCAAATAAATGCTTTTAACTTTAATTGAAAGTAGATTTTTGATTGTACATAATATTTAAAAAACTAAATTAATTTAATGGGAAATTCATAGATAAAACCTCAAAAATATGTAATACCGCATAACAATATTATTGTTTTTGTCGTAGGGTGACATTACCACTTTATTCGCGGCAGCCTTCTATCAAAACTGCCCGTGCAGCGAGGCATAGCGACAGTATTCGTTAGTTTTTCGTGTCTATTCTATTGTGCGTAATAACTTCTTACCACTTTATTCGTGTGAAATTAAAAATAGGTTTATATTGTAAGCGTTGAATTCGCGGATCATTCTACGTAAACCATTACTGTAACAAGTGAATGCAACAACATTAAAAATATAGTTGTTATTGCTACATTTGTGTTTTTTTTTTAATTTTATTATTAAATTAACATAAAAAAATATGAATTACAACTAAATTAACTCTCATTAAGTCTAATTCCTATCAAAATCAGGTTTTTAAGCTATGCTTAGACCACAGCACATCGAAATACTTTACGGGGTTTGGGTCATTTTGGAGTCGTTTTAAATTTTGGTGGCCACTGACGGAAGTTATAATGTTCGAAAGAGGAATTCTATCGGATTTTAACGATACTTGGTACAAATATTCTTCATACTCCTGGGCAGGTTATAGGGATTATAGGAGGACTTTTCATCACGCTACAATCAATAGGAGCAGAGCAGTAAAGGGAAGTGTTGGGAAAAAGGGGAAAATTTTTACCTGTATGTTTGAATGCACATCACGCTAAAACTACTGCATAGAAATAAATGCGGTTTTTACCAACGTATTGCTAGAGGTCTAACTTAAAATTTAAGTACCATTTTATGAAGTCTATTATTTTTAAAACGCGATATCCACGCGTGCGACGCCGCTGGCACAGCTAGTCATTAATAAAAACTACAATTAAGTTGTTTCTGGTTAAATAATATAAATATAACCACCCAGTCTTGTCTTACCAATGCTTCAAAACCCTGAAAAAGTAATCATCATCATGAGTCCACAGCTGGACATAGGGCTCTCCAAATGTTGGCCACTTTGATCGATTCTCGGCGTCTCGCACCCAGCCAGCGCACTTGCCAGCCGGCCTGCGCAAATCGTCACTCCACCTGGCCTGAGGGCGTCCTACACTACGTTTGCTGAGACGCGGTCTCATTCCAGAACTTGTTTACCTCAACGGTTATTGATTCTGCGGCTGAAGTTGCTAGCCCGATGCCCCTTCAATTTTTTAAATCGGTGAGCTGTGGATAACTTCGGTTCTCTGCCAGTTCACCACATTTCGAATAAGACAGAGAGACCCGAGCAAAGCCCTTTCCATATGATTGCTGAACGATCTTTAGCTTGTAGACTAGCCGTACCGTAAGTTTCCACATTTTAGCTCCGTATGTCATAACCGGTAGAACGCACTGACCACCTGAAGCCTGACTGTTCCTAATTACCTCGTCCTCAAAGCTGGTTCCACCTAACTGCAATGTCTGCCCGAGGTATACCTACATATTTTTGAACAACTTTGAGTTCCGGTAGAGCATGTTCATTGAACATGACCTTGGTTTTGTCCAAGTTTATCTCTACGCCGATGCGCGCAAAGGAGTCAGTCAGTTCATTCAGTATTTCTTGTAGGTCCTGCAGCGATTCTGCCATTATGACTATGCTGTTTATGTTGATGACAGGTCCTTTCTAGTTCAGCGTTTTGAACACATCCTCCATTACATTAGTGAACAACTTTGGAGAAATCACATCCCCTTATCCCATTCCTAGATGCAACGGTATAGGCCTTGTATACTAATTCTGTAATTGGATGCACATAGTGGCGGCTTCATAGATCACTGTTACTGTCTCATCACTGCTTGTATGGATGCCAATCTATGTGGCATCGCTGCAGGGACTCCAGAATAGACCAGATTTCAACCGAAGTCAAAGGCTTTCTCATAATCCACGAATGCAAGATACCTACAGGACCGATTATACTCTTCTGTCTTCTGTACAGCACTGTGTGGATGTGGTCTATGGTGTCGTATCCACTCCGAAACCCAGCATGTTTCGGCGGTTGGAATTCATCAAGTATTCGCATAAAATGGTTTGTGATCACATTTGAAAACAGCTTATAGACAAGGCTTAGAAGGGAAATAGGTCTGTTTCGACTCCCTTTTTGAAGAACAGGACAAGCACACTCCTTAGCCACTCGTCCGGAGTTCTCCATTCAAGCGTTAAAAAGTTTGGAGCTCCCTCAGTACGGGTTTATCTTCTGCTTTTACAAGCTTTGTTGTGACGCCATCCTCTCCAGGGGCTTTTCCATCTATAAGCTGCCCAAGAGCGATCTCGATTTTGTCGATGCTGAATTCTGGCAAGTCTTTGGTAAAATGGCGTGTTAATGTGGCCATAGTATCCTCATTTTCGGGTCAGATTTATGCGAAGCGTATAACCAGCCGTAGAAGTCTTCCACCTCCAAAAGAACTACCGGCTTGGAAAAAAAGTAAAAAGTAAGTAATGTAGTCAATCAACAGCCTTGCTTCGTCCATTATTGAACGTAGGCCTCCTATAATTCGCGCCACAATTCTTTATCCCGGGCGTGTTTCTGTTCAGCCAATGCCAGCAGTTATTTTAAGGTTATCAGCCCATGGATTGCGGGGCGTCCTAAATCGTCTGCTCCACCTATTGTTGGTTTTACGGCAGATATGGCCAGCCCACTGCCATGTATTATGTTCGTTTCGTTTCCTATTTATTTATTTGCAATCATTTTTTAAGCTAACAGAAATTCTTCAAAGCGCAATAAGTTTCAAAGGCAATTACATATCAATTAGTTAGTATACAATTAGGTAATGTAATAAATTATTGGAACAATAAAATTTTAAATAGGTAGGTAGGTACATCATACGAAAAAATCTATTTTGTTTAAATCATGGTCAAGTCAAAAGTTAGTACATAAAATAAATAATAATAATCCATCATAATTAACAATAATTAATACAGAACATGTTACTCTATTAAAATAAAATAAAATGTCAAATAATGTCATATCAAATCAAATAAATGTCAATCCGTTGCATTCTCATAGTGCCAATCTTTCAACAGGATAAGCATTGGTCTTTCCACAGCGTGTTGAGGGACTAAAAAACTTGTGGAATAGTCTTCGCGTAAGTGTCCTGTCCACATTTCGGAACGTATGTTAAGGTGACTTTTGATCCTTATAATGATCCTTTCAAATGAAAATAAAACCCTATGTTTTTCCAGAATTGAGCACATTCGATTCCTGAGTGTGGCAAACGAATTTTCGAAAATAATTTACATAATGCAGTTATTATTCTTTTTAAAAAGGAAATAATTTTTTTTTGTCACAAATGCTCTAGCTCAAATATTAAGAGTACTTTTCCTTCATGCGTTGTCCTAAAATTGAAATGCCATTATCTTCGCTCCAATATTACTTACAGAAAATCTTATTTCATTAATATGTTAGTTAAGGATAGTGCTACACAATATAAAAATGAATGATGGCGGCTAAAAAAACGACGCCAATGTCCATACAAAATGACCCAAACTCCTTCGGAAATTGAAATAAAATTTTTGCTAGATAGTGTTAAAGAAGTGTATGGGAATGTATGGGAGCCACCCATCATCTTTTCGCTCCAAGCCAAGCTCACCTGCCCGTGGTGCATCCTGCCGAATGACGAACGAGGCGCTGGCAACCGACTGGTGGCGGTATAACCATCACAATTGATGGCGTAGCTAAATGCTACGGCCCGATGACGGGTGGCAGCGTCACCGGAGCGAGAAGCTACGCCCTGCGATCGTCAACCCGCCTGCCCAGCGTGGCGATTATGAGTATATCCTCCAGATGTTGGCCCTGAGTGGCGAACCACTGGAGATGCCTATGTCCAGCAGTGGACTGCGATAGGCTGATGATGATGATGAGTGTATGGCTATGTGTATGAAAGTAAAAACGTAATGTTTTTTTTTTTGCAATAAAAAACGTATACGTACAAATAATGTATTAATTTTCGAACGCAATATTTTAATACAGCATTCTGAAATTGAATTTAATGCAGTAATATATTATTACGACTCTATGATCATTATTTTATAACAAGAAGAATAGCATAACTTCAATTTACGATTCACCCGTTTACAAACCTGAGTAGTAACAACCTATTACAGCGTACGCGTCGTAAATTTTTCACCCGAATAAAGTGGTAAAATCGAATACTGATTTTGCGCTTGGGAGGACTATCCCGAATAATGTCGCATTGAATCAATGCGGACTAGACTGGTGAAGTTTTGTACGGTAATATTTGATTTCTACTTTATTCTCGTCTAATATCTTCACATTATGTTTCGTAGAAAAAAGTGGTTGTGTAGTATAATTCTAATAATATTGCATTTAAAAATATGAAAAAAATTCAGGCGATGGGTTAGGTCACATAGAGGCCAAAAATCAAAAAACATTAAAAAAGTGGTAATCGTCGATAACCGCTTTATTCGCCGGGGGGTGCGATGTGTTTTATTGTTTACTTATCGCAATACGATCATTAACAAACAAAAGAAATCTAGATTTCCTAATAACCTACCAGCTAAGTACAATTAATAGCACTATGCCCCCCAATAAGACCGACGAGTCATAATATACCTACTATAATCAACAACAGCTCGCAGTCAGCGATGTTTACTACCACATGAAATAAAGTCGTACCGCATCAACCATAAAATACATTTTACAATAAACAAAAATGCGAATACTACTCACGATTGTTCACATGACAGCATTGTACGTAGGTACAATACTTTAGTTCAGGTGCAATGCCCTACAAGTGAATGTATGTATGCCGTGTAGGTATGATATCACTTATTTTTGTTTATTTTTTACAGCAAACTGAATGTAACGTGCTAACTCACCTTAAAACACTTGAGCGCAATAGCTCATACTTGTACCTTCTTGAATTTTGTACCTATTTATTACCTATATCTAAGAACTAAACAACATTTTAACCCATTCAAAATAGTAGAAGTACGTACGAGTAGAAGTTTTATTGTTTGTAACCCACCGGTGGCTCATTGCACTGGCAAAGGGTTAATATAAATAGGCGACGTACTTACTACTAAAAGATGTCAAAATGTGTAATCTATGAATGATTTGAACTGTTGTTGATCAGTTTAGCGAGAGAACTGGTGCCCACTTTTTGTAACGTCAACTCCAATTAATAATTATTTATGTTTTGTTGGAAAAGTTAAAAGAAAAACAAAGATAGGTACTAAATAATTGAATAAATAAATATAATACAGTCTAAAACAACTTATCTTATTTAATAAAAACTAACGTAAAAGATAAATGAATTAGGTACGCACAACCCCTATTCATTGCAAATTGTCATAAAATTAAATGTTACCAAAAACTCGCTTAGCAATATATTATTTTGATTATTTCATAAGTGTGTGCCGAACTATTTCGAACATTGTAAGTTGTTAACTATGGAATTTAAGTACCAAATAAACATTTTCTATTCTATTCTAATTTAGCAAAAGTTTATGTGTAGTAATAATAAAAAACCATTCGGTAAGTTAATATAACCCTGTTTTACACTTGATTGAACCAAAGACATCATTTAATAGCAAACATTTTGATGTAATAATTACTATTAAAAAAAGAGATTCCTTAACTTAATGTAACCCCAAACCACCGTCCCTATTTCAAAATGAACAAAAGACTTAAAATAAAAATTCCTATATTGCCGATGACTACTAGAAGTAAAAGCTTAAATAAAATCTGGTGCATTAACGTGAAAAGGTTGCAACTGGTGCGTGGGGCATTTGCGATGGAACTTGTGCAAGTTACCAGGTGTGGTTGGGGCGGGCGCCGCGGTGCCGTCTGCCGCGCGACTACGCGCCTCGCTCGTCATAATCATAAGCTCTAGGGCTCTGTTCACACTACGCCACTGTTTGCACGAAATATAATCTAACAAGTTGACAAAACAACATAGAAGACTAATTAAGCAAATTATAAAATAAATGCCTACCAACAGAACATGTCGTTCACGCACAAAATTTTTCTACTGTGTCAAAATTATGAAGGTCGTCAAAACTAGTACCTACAGCAAAACATTGGGACGCCTCAAGATTTATAGGTATTGAAGCAAAATAAATTCATTATCTATTCTTAAGTTGATTGTACGAATTATAACATTAATCTAACAAATATCAACAACACAGTAACCATCGATCAAATCTGACGGGTTATGGCCGTATGAAAATATTTACGTTCTGACATACAACTCCCCGAATATTTTAAGAATAAGTCTTCCGTCAACGTCAGTATGTAAACTACAATACACGTGGAAATAATGACAGCCTCAGCGGCCCAATGGTTAGAGCGGGGATCCGAACGTTCCGGGATCAATTCCCGGTCAGGTCAATTTATACAATGAACTTCACTAAACGGTCTCGTGTCTGGGTGTCCTGGGAGAGTTCCGAGAGAGATTTGTGCTATTTGAGACATTACAACTTAATTAGTTGCATAATGGAACGACAATAGGCCTGCAATTTGACAGAAAAATACCATTTTCAAAGTGGAAAATTCATTCATATTTTGTTATTTAGTATTTACTTACACGCAATATTTAACATAACAAACTTCATAAACGAGGCATACGAAATAATATACTAGTGACGTCACTCGGATATAGACATTTCGTATATAACGTTTTGGGGCTCGTCAATTATTGGTGATTTTAAAATTGTGATAACTCGGAGACTTCATGTTACGTTACAAATTTTTCCACCAATGATTCTTTAATGAGGTAGTCTATCGAAAGCAAGATCAAAATAAAAAATAATAACATAGCCTGTTATAGTATCATATCAGAGCCATAGTGAACGTGACCTTACGTTCTGCTGGCAATAGTAATGTTATACAAGGTGTCCCACTTCTGGTGTCGGGCTTACGACCTAGACTCATGCTAGACCGTCTCGAGAGCAACGTCTTCGCTTTTGGCGCCTCCTGTGGAATAGGCCAGGGGCAGGTTACCATTTCAAGGCATTCCACAGTTTACAATGAAAGTTATCACAATTCTCTGTATATTTTAGAGGACCAGCTCTCGTTTTGCTTCGGGTACTTCAGATAAACATTATCATTGGGTTACATTATTCGCTTTCTTAGTTTATTTATTAGATCATTAGATTAGTAAGGAGGCAGGAGGTTGCGAAAGACAGACCTAGATGGAGGCTCTTATTGTTGGAGGCCAAGACTCGGCTTGGGTCACTGCGCCGAACTAACTAGTAGTTATTGGATTAGTAAGATATTTTAAGAGACGTAGGGCATAGCGAATATTTGCTCAAATTGATCTGCTTGTATGGGGAAGAACTCCATTCTCTAGAATACCGCAGCCAAATGACCTCCAGGTCGTGTTTCTGCACGGTTTCCGGAGTTAGTGGGGGTAAGGGTTGGGCCGCCATGGTGGTGGCAACTGACAGGTAACTGACCAGTTAATTGGTCGTTGTCACAGCGACTTTAGTCTTCTCTTTTGCTTTCCAGGAAGCCATTATGTCGAGCTTCTATAAAAAAGCCTAGAACTACCTAGAGAGACACATAGGCATCCCAAAGGGAGAATACTAGCGTCGCAATGCTTAGCGTTGTTGACCGGAGACGTCCTTTTAATTATGAAGGTGTACCTACTTAAAAGGTCCCCCCCCCCGCTATCGTATTTAACCGTGCTGTACGTAACGTACTCTTCTTCTTTGCGTTTCAATGACAACCCGCTGTGCCCAGTGCTTCGTCACCCCAAACGTATCTCCGGTCTTGTCAGCTAGTGAGCAGGTCTTTCCACTCGCGAGACAGCAGACCAGGTGGGACATAACTCTGAAGAGGGACACTACACTCGCTGGCGAGGTCCGACCCATTACCCTCTTGGGTATGGAGTCTATTTAAATACTTCCAGGTCAGCCCTGACAACAAAAGTCCAGGTGGTAGTTCTTCTCAAAAATTAAAACAGTATTTGGTGCTTTATCGCTAGAAAGACGTAAGTATTTGTGGTCATTACTACATACCTAGTAAAAAAACACGGAAAGAAAATCATAGAACAAAATCTGTCACAGATATCTGCTAATTAGCTCACTATTAATATCTTTTCAACTGTCAGTAAGTCATAGATTTTTAAAAGTTTATTTGAGAAAATTGCAAATGAAAAAACACAGGACCACCGACCACCCATAAAGCCGTAGTTTATATATCTCCTCTCTTTCCTACAGGTACTAATGTTGTTTATCTGTCTCTTTCTGCCGTTATCGCTGTAAAAACATTTTGTTTGACTATTATTAACGTTGCTATTTGGGGGTGGTCTTTTTTATGTTTTTTTCTTTGGCTCTTTAATTTCATTTTACTGATTTGACAATGAGCCCGTTTGACCTGTAGCTAATTTTATTGTATTTGATCATTTTATTTGAGGACAACGACTTTAATGTTCACATTGATGAACTTTTTTGTTTTTCATAATTTTGTCAAGTGTGCCTATAAGTACGAGTACAACAGACACATTCAGTGAAAATCTAACGTAACTTGAAAACTCCTCTCAGTTGCAATGTTTCCTGTTCGCTACATGTTCTTCTTTATACGTGATTTAAAGAGAGCTCTTTCTTCTCGATAAGCCCCCGACATAACTACTGTCCATGGGTGGCGATTACCATTTAACATTAGACAGGCCTGCTCATCTGCCACCAATTAAATAGCAATAGTAATAAATCGCATTCGCATAAAATCGGCAATTAACACAAGTTCCCTGTCCTGTGTTTCACATATGATACATAACAATTGAAATTCTATTGTGTCTGGACGGTAAACAGGGAAAGGGTTAACTAAGTTTTCATAAAACAATTTTGAAGTTAGTAATCAAAAACGAATTGTTTGGTATTTAGAAAGGTTGTTTTAAAGGTTGATATAACACGTACGCCATTCAAAAATCATGGAAAATACCACACGTCAGAATGCCATTCACTCCTATTAAAATATGTAGGCGCCGCAAATTTCATACATGTAGGCATTTGTACTAAAATACAAAAACAAGTCAGTAAATATGTAATTAACAAAGTATCTTCAAATTTACATTCAGCGCGACCTACCTATCGTCTTTTCCCTCCAAGCTCCTCACTTGCCCGTGATAATATACAAAATAACAAACTTGGCTCTAGCAACCGACTGGTGGCGGTATATATCCATCACGATTGAAGGCGCAGCTAAATACCACAGGTCGATGACGGGTACGGCTTTCCGCTCCCCCAACAGTCCGGTGATGATGACAAGGCCGGCCTGGCCATCATCGTAGTCATTTAGAATTTGTAATTAGTTACCGAGGCGAAAAGCTACGCCCTGCGAGCCTCCATTGCCCTATGTGGCGAACAACTGGAGAGGCCTATGACTAGCAGTGGATTGCAATAGGCTGATGGCGATTATAATCGAATAAATAAGTTTCTTCAAGTTAATCGATTTCGATGTCGCAATTGCTATTCTAGCTAACTCCCTGCACAATGGAGTTAGTGAGTTCATGTTTTAGGGCTACGTACCCAATAGGTGAAGAAGCGACCTCATTACTAAAACTTCGCTGTCAGTCCGCCCGTCTGTCTGTCACCAGGCTGTATCTCAAGAACCACAATGGCTAGACAGTTGAAATTTTCGCAAATTGTATATTACTAGGATTAAACCGTTTTGGTCCTGCGTCAGATCTCTCCGATCGTGTCGAACTGGCGCCCCATCGGATTATGAGAATAATGGAACAGAGAGTATACCTACCTGCTTTTGCATGCACACTTGCGCACTGTAATATCTTGTACGCAGGAGCCATGGCTATAAGCCGCTGTGGCTGAAATTCGTCTTTGAATATTACCTATTGTTAGTTTATTGTTGATTTTGTTTTGTTTTGTTGTATTGTTGGTTGATGATAATGTGCAAAAATAACAGTGTAAAAAAATTTATTCGCTGTAATTAAGTATAACTCATTATCATCATCATCAACAGCCCGTGTCAGTCCACTGCTGGATATAGGCCTCTCCTATGTCCTCCTATTAAGTGTAAATGTTACCTACAATTTTTCATGTTGGAAAAACTATGAAAATGTAATTAATCCTGAATACAGTCTAGACTCTAGATACACCTAGAAGGCTGCGGTTTTATAATAACCGGCTTAGGTGCGTAAAGTTGATGACACAGTGAGTGTCAAGGAACCTACTACATTTACTTGTATGAACATTTTGTACACAACAAGTAAACTATTATTAACTAGTATTTAAATAATAAATATCACACAAACAACATCACATACATTGATCCGATCCCAAAGTAAGTAGCTTAAGCACTTGTGTTATGGGTATCAGAACAACGAAGGTACCACAAATACATACTGAAATACAAATATAAACCAACAGACACGGAACAAACACAAATATTCATCACACGAATGTTTCCGCAGAGTGGGAATCGAACTCACGGCTCTTGGGCTCTTCGGCTCTTGGGTTCAGACGGCAGCTGTTTTGAGCCACCGAGCCAGTTAAAATAAATCTAACATGTTTTTAAGTTTTTATAAAGATCTCTTCGCTTGAAAGAGTTAGAAACATCTATCTAAAGAAACTTTAGCATTTTTAATATCAGTAGGATGATAGGTAGGTAGGATTAATATTGTCTTCAATTAATTATTTGTCATTGCATAAATGCCCCGCACACCAGGAATGCTAGCATTCTCTATCACGCATTGATGATGAAAAAATGAAAAAGCCTTATGTCGCGTTTACACGCTCGCGTTTAATACGACATTCAACGGGCACAAACACAAGCACAAGCATGAGAACGGGCTGTTCGACTGTTTGAATGTGCACGTGCGTGCACAGTGTGTAGGGCAGGGCTGCTCGCCGAGCTGCTTGCCAGGTTGCTTCCCGGGCTGCGTGGCACGCATTTAAACCTAGCATTACCTATCATCATATTTGTTTAGAAAGAGGACAGAAGGTAGTTAATTTTTATCCTACTTTGGTACGACTAGCACGGTGTGCTGCCACCTTTATTTAGTGGTTGGCACGGGTAGCGCGCAGGGCTTTGGCAGGCCGCGGAACTGATACGGCATTCAAAGTAAAAATTAACTACCCACCAATGAACCCCGCCCTTTGTTACGGCTCTTTTGTGTAAAGTCTACCTACTATTATTTACATTTTGTACTACTTTTACAATGACACGATTGTGTATCGGACGTGTGTCGATTTCAAGATTGTAACGAAGCAGGCGTGTGCGTGTAGTCTTTGACGTCACTCGCTCCCGTAAAAATGCCTCACCGAGTGACGTCACCCGTAATTTCAACGGGCTATCACTTTGTAATTTTTAGTCTAATTTACAAAAAAAAAATACGTGTCTTTTATTTTTGAATAAACTAAAAGACGGACTAATTACATTTTTTAGCCAAACAAGCCTAACTTCTGAAAATGACTAGATCGTTTGCTGGTTCAAGTGTAAAACTGTTTAACAAGATTTAATTATGATGAATAATGATTTAATGATTTAACAAGAGATTAAAGCCCCACCCACGTGATATCAATATTCATAAAAGGGGGGCACTACAATGTTGAGGATGACGACAACATCTCCTGGACGGCTGCTTCCAAGTGAACACTTTTCGCATTGTATAGTTTCTGAGGTGTTTCTGAGTGATACTTTGTTTTATACTAGCTGTGCCGGCGGCATCCCACGCGTGGATATCGGGTTTTAAAAACAACAGACTTCCATAAAATGATACCTACATTTAAATTAGACCTCTAGCAATCCCTCCCGTGTTCGAATTAAATTAATGATAATGGAGTTTGACGAATTTTAGTATATCGTCAGCATAACTCTATGCTTTACTCTTTTCTTGCCAGAAAATCTAGTTATTTCAAATAGTCTTAGCAGCTTTCTTTGACGCATTTATATCTGTAACATAGCTAACTTGCCAAACAAGTTGTTAACTAAATAACACTGCAGTCTATCCGTTCGTAAAAAATAACCACAGTGCAACACAGATACCTCGTTCTGTGAAATTCAATCACGAAACCTGCCGAGCTACTGCAGCATGGCACAGTAAATCCGGGAACAACCTTGGATTCACAAACATTTCATCAAATGTGTCCGCGTGCTTTGATTGGACCCGTGTCATCCCGTGTATTGGACTAAAAGGTGAAAACCGCGAATATCAGGAAACGGGCAAGTGTTTTTTTCTGCTTCACTACGCCTGATGGAAAGCGAATGAGAAGCCGATTTGGGCTGTGACAACGGGCAAGTAACTGGTCAGTTACCTATCATTTGCCACCGCCATGCCGGCCCAAGCCTAACCCCCCACGAGCTCCTGAAACTCTACTCACCGGCAGATACACGTCCCAGCTCTGGGTCATTTGGCTGCGGTAGTCTATAGGGTGGAGGTCCTTCCCCGGACGGGCGGCTCAACTCTCGAAGATTCGCTATGCCCTACCTCTCTTAGAGGATTATTGGAGGCCTATATTCAGCAGTAGACGTTTGCAGGCTGATGTTGATGAAGCAACAAGGAGTGTCGGTGGCCTAGTGGTTAAGACCGCTATGTGCCTAGTCTCCAGGTGGGGATATCCCCATATGAGCTGTTGATGAATAATTATGTGCATGACTTAGGCCACATTTCAGTTTTTCTTGTTAAATCGCTCGAATACGGTTTAAACCTGCGAATAAAAGTTGTGAGCAGCTTTTTCATGAGCAGCTTTTTCCCGCTAGGCATTCAGCAAAGCGCGATTTTAAAATCAGTTGCAAAAAAAAACTGTCAGTGCCGCCGCTTCCATTAGTTTCCTTTACTTATGGCCTATGCCTATAGCTAGGTATTCTTGTAGGCACAGAAACGACAGTTAAACGCCTTTAACACCTACTATAAGAATATCACCATTTTGTCTCCTGGAACATGTTCAAACATGTTGAAATGCAAGAACATTTTTGAAAAGAAAATTATTGTTTCAACTTCAATACTGCTTCAATGAATTATACTGTGACGTTATTGTAAGACAATCCCAGTATATCTACGTATCATGCAACATGAGTTATGTGTCTCCAAGTGCAACATTCAAAATAACCAAAACAGTTATAGACTATCCACGTTTTGTTCTAAACTTCATTCTTCGGTACCAATTTTTTTTATTCAGTAGTGAAAATGATGCAGTCGTCTAAGCAAACGAAGTCCAATCAATGGGAGCAAACGCTTAGTTAGGGCTGAGAACATTTTAAAAGACCCATAATATTAGGAATTACATCCTTCCGATCCCACGCAGTCGCAGTGATGATGATAAGGCCGCATTAGCTATCATTGTAATTGTTGACGAGAAAAAAGACCCAAAGCAATAACCTTGGGTGATTTAGACGAATAAGAGAATACAGCCATGTGCTGGAAGAGAGTTCCACTCCCAATTTCTCTGCAATAGAAATGTGTTGTCAAAGTCTGTTCTCATCGCTCGCGTGTACTTATGACAAGACATGATAATAATTATCTACCTATGCTTGCCTTACCAATGACGTAAGCAAACAAAACAAACATTCAGCCTAACATTTGTTTACCTTTTAAAGTTGCTGCATAAGTGCCAAGTTTTAGGCTAAGCGTATGCTGAGACAGGGCACGGCAGTAAAGGCAGACAGACCTACAAAGACCATTCGCGTCTTTCAAGGTATTTATAGGGTTCCCTAATCAAATGGTCAAAAACCAACTGACCAGTTACTTGCGACTTGGGCTTCTCTTTAGCTTTCCATTATGCGTAGGTAAGCCATTACGTTGAGCTACTATAAAAAACAAAAAAATTGTTCGTAAATACGAACACAGGTGGGACAAATATTTCTACACTTAATATTATATAGAGGAAAGATTTGTACCTATTTTTGTATGTTTGTAATGGATAGGCTCAAAAAGTACTGAGCCGATTTAAAAAATTCTTTCACCAATAGAATATTACATTCTTTCAATTTGACATAGGCTATATTTCATTTAGAAAAAAAATAGGGATCCTTGGTAAAATTTGAACAATGTAACCGAAGGTGTAGAAAAATGAGTCTTATAAATTGTCTACCCCGCGCGAAGCCGGGACTGCGCTGCTAGTATGCTATAAAATACGCGTTCCGTCCATCGAACAATCGTTTTAGATTATTATTGTAGGACCACTGAGCTGTGCCTCAATATACGCTTAGCCTAAGTCACGTTAGTTCGTATCTTAGCGTCAATAAAGACAAACAACAATCAGACGTATAATATTTTTTTGTCGCTCGCATTAACAATAACAGTGCAATGCACTTTTCGACCTTAAGCACGGTGTTTGTAACAAAATAACCCATAAACATAGTTACGTTTAAAGTTTGACATTACATACCAATGCTAATATCTGTAAATGCTTATGCATTTAATTATTCCAAAAACAAACAAAATCCACAGCAATCTATTTCTATCTATATATTATATCTCTTATATTATTAACCTCACCTGCCCGTGGTGCATCCTGCCGAATAACAAACGAGGCGCTGGCAACCGACTGGTGGCGGTATAATCATCACAAATTGTGGCGTAGCTAAAACAACAGACCGATGACGGGCAGCAGCGTCACCGGAGCGAGAAGCTACGCCCTGCAATCGCCAACTCGCCTGCCCAGCGTGGCGATTATGGGTATATCCTCCAGATGTTTGCTCTAAGTGGTGAACAACTGGAGAGGCCTATGTCCAGCAGTGGACTGCAATAAGCTGATGATGATGAGATATAGACCAAAATCTGGCCCATACGACGACGAGTCTCTCGAGCAAACTATTCAGTTTAGAAAAAAATAATGTTAGAAACCTCAATTTTTTGTTGAGTTTCAGTTCTATGTATGGGAAACCCCAAATTTTTTTCTAATTTTATTTTAAAATCCTAATGCGGTTAACAGAATACATCTACGCACCAAATTTCAATAATGTAGCTCTTATAGTTTTGGAATAAACTGGCTGTGACATACGGACAGACAGACATGACGGATCTGTAAGGGTCCCGTTTTTGCCATTTGGCTACGGAACCCTAAAAAGCCTTCCCCTATGACCATTTACATTTGCGACTGTAGGTTTTACTTCTACCCAGGTAAACGTTGCTGCACGTTTCCTGATATTCACATAGGTGTATTCTACGGACTGTGATGGGTGGTCTTATTTTAAATCCGGAAACCACGGACATGGATAGCTCGGTGACGCCGCGGTCTTGTTCGCTTAACAATGATCGCAAAAAGTTGTGCAACCATTGGCGCGGTCAATCCGATGATGGGTGACCAAAATTTGACACCGATTTCCTCCGTGCTTCGGAAGGCACGTTAAGCTGTGGGTCCCGGGTGCTATTTGCAAACTTTATCTAAATTTCTAATTGCATAGTCTAGCTGTACCCATTCTAAGACTCCTATAAAAATAGACCACAATATGTTAATCATATTGTCTGTCAATCTGTCAACACTGGTTTTATTAGTAAGCAGACATACAAAATTGAATATCATATTTACATTAAATATGTAAGTGATCCCGTAACGTTGAATAAAATCAGATTCACATTGAAACGAGAGACAAAGTGTTATTTATTCTTTTTTTCAGAGCATAGTGGCCTTCTGACGTAGTCTGAACAAAAAAAGAAGCCCAAGTCGCTATGGTATCGGACAAGTTACGAAATCAATCACTTGTCATTTGCCACATAGCATATTAGCACCGATTGATGCCGAAACGTGAGGAGTCATTTTGGGTTGTTTCGTCGACCAGGCGGGTAAACTCTACCAACGGGTGATTGTCTGAAACCTCAAGAATACCCTTAGTCGGCACTTATGACACCTATGGGAATAAACTATGTTGATTTCCTGTTAACAATTTTTGGCTATATTAGATAATACTAGTAACCACCCTCTAAAAGTTCAATACCATGCCTCTCTGTCTGATGATGTGAAGGCCTTCTCTTCCTATCTTCTTCTTCTTTCTGGGTAGAAAGGGGAGAGAAGGAGAAAGAAGAGGGAGTCCTCTTCTTATACCTAGTAAACATTTAGCTATGTAAACTTAGCAGGGATGTAAGGGAGCCCCATCATCTTTCCGCTCCAAGCCATCCTCACCCGCCCGTGGTACCTCCTGCTGAATAACAAACGAGGCTCTGGCAACCGACTGGTGGCGGTATACCCATCACGAACCAACCAATCGAAGCCGTTTTAGAGAAATGTGCTGCCTCTTAAACCAAAGGCGTGAGTTCGATTCCCACCCGGGACAAACATTCGTGTGATGAACATTTGTGTTTATTCTGCAAGATGCCAAAACGTGCATTTCAAATCACGTCGTCTGCGCAGGTTCTCAAATGGGCGAGCTAATCAAACGAGTAATTATGTTTATATGTATAGCCACTGGCAAGCTCCTTTCCACCTTGAACATTATACAGAAACACTGGACCCAGTTTCTCAGTCGTTAAATATTCAATGATCCCACAAACCGATCGAGACACATACTCGTATGTCTAACACAAATGTTGTTTGAAGGTGATAGATCTGAAATGCCGACAACGTGGTATAATGCAGTCAGATAAAATAAAATTCTCATGGACAGCAGTTATTAAAGTCTGAGCGTATTCGGATTGCACAGAGATACTTGGAAACGGCCAAGGCGTTGGTTTCTTTGTTTCTAACCAGATTGATCTATTGATACAAGTTTACTTTTCAATGGTTGTTTTTCCGTAAAGAGATTCGATAGTATAATCTATTAGAAAATGTTTTTTTAGACCGATTAAATGGTTTATTTAGATCGGATTGTGGTCTAGCCGACGTGCGATATATGAGGTCACCACGTAGTTAAGCAATTACATAACATCTAATTATTTTAAGGAAAGAAAAATGTATGGTTCTGTGATAATATTTTATTCGAAAAGGGATAGATTGCGTTATGTTTAAAATAGGTAAAGAAATTATTATATTTAAATTTAATTTTACTATGCTGTAAATAGATAGTAGGTACATTTAAGATGAGTCAAGTTTTAAACACATAAGAATAATGATCATATAGATACATACATGATAATATGTGCATTTTTACTCTCTTTTAAACACGCCGCGATAGCCAGGCGCAAACAAATTAATCTAAATTTAAATTTAGTCGTTAAAATAAATTGTCTCAGCCGAAACCGTGGCCGAAAAACATAATTTATATTAATACGTAAAAGATGAAAAAAACTAAGCACCAATGACCTATGAGTAACCGCGGTTTTTTTGTTGCAAACAGGAATCCTGTGAATATGTTGAGACCATGCTACATGGCCTGTAAAGGACAATTTGATTGTAATAAATTAGCCTATAAACGGTCACTGCTGGACATATTCCTCTCCCAATGAGAATTGACATTTGGGGCAAATTTTATTGTAACAAATCTAATACAATAAATTTTGTTTTAGTGGTAGTGAACGTTGCCTCTGACACGGGGATAGGGGGTTCGAACCCGCACAATAAAACATTTATGTACATGAGCGTGTATGTTTGTATTTGTCTGGGTTTTTTATGTACAACATGTATTTATTTACGAAAAAATCATATCTTAACTTACAAGCTTCGGCTTACTTTGGGATTAGATGGTTCTATGCGGTTTAGGATGCAATGTGTTGGGGTATTTATTTTATATAGATATTGGTACTCATCACCACAGCAATAAACATGAATTACTAACAGATAAGAAAATAATTCAACTTATGTATATGTCATTAAAAGTGGTCACCCTAATCAGAATACCACGAATTTTGTTTGGAGGTCTTGCGGTGACCACACATGTCTCCGGAAACGATCGGATGCCCGTATCCTCAGTCGTGCCGCAGTGGCCGTGCCAATAAATAGTGCTCACAAAATTATGGCCCCGAGTATTGATAACCACTTTATGTCGTATAACATTAAGTAGTTTTGGGTGAAAAATAGCCAGCTACATCAAGCATCACGAGTCATCCTGAAGCCTTTTATTTTCATACCTCCAAACTCAATTTTTTATATATTCAAACACGGATATAGGTATTAAAGGTATTAAATGTGTTTAGGCAACAATTTGATTTGAATTAGATAGAAATAAGTCGAATTATGTAAAAACTTTAATGTACCTATATCTAGACCAAATTTTCTCATAGATAGGTATGATGATACGCAAATTTACTCAGCTATGAGTGAAGTCATCAACTAGATACAGCAGTTTATTAAGTGTTAATCTGAGCCATATTGCTGTAAACCAACGTGGAACGACCTCCCAGCCGCAGTGTTTCCTGATCGCTACGACATGTCCTTCTTTGAGCGTGATTTAAAGAAAGCTCTTTCCTCACGGTAGGCAGCGGCTTGGCTGTGCCCTTGGCATTGCTGATGTCCATGGGCGGCAGTTACTGCTTGACATCAGACAGGCCGCCTGCTCGTCTGCCACTAATAGCAATAAAAAAGAAGCTTAATAAGAATGCATCCATCCAAACAAACATTTGCATTTATAATATTCACCTAATGTATAAATTCATTGTTATTGTGTGGTTACCCTATTAAAGAATACCATGAACAATTTAGCAACATCAGATGAACCTACACAAGCAGGCCGGAAATCATTGAAATTCCATTTTTTCATCGATAGCTTATGCCTATTGATAGATTTTAGTAGCTTAAAAAGTAAGACCAACTATAAGTATGTTTAAAAAACAAAAACCACGATACAATTGTTTTCTTATTGTTTCGCCTTGAGTACCTAATAATAATAACTCTTTAGTAGATGGGTTTCTAATTTAATTGGCTCTTTAAAATGACCTAATTCGTTGATGTGCTACGGTGATAGAAGTCACAGGTTGCATTATTGACGTTTTCATGAATCTTGTGTTTACAAGTAGCGATGAAAAAAAATAGACTAGACGCCATTGTCAAAGTCAAAATAAAGTCAAAATAATCTTAATTTGTATAGGTTTTAAAAAAAACACTTACAAATCGTCGAAGTTACCACCGGTTCGGAAAGCAGTATTCTACCGAGAAGACACCGGCAAGAAACTCGTGCAGTTGCTCTTTTCAACATAGTGTTTTGACATGACAAAGACGAAATAATAAAGAGTAATAAATAAATAAGAGCTAGAAGTATAATGTGCTAGAAAATGCCATTCAGCATTAAATGTCTTGTGTTTTAAATTAAGTACGAGTAAATATACAATTAAAAAAAATACCTTACAGTAGGTAAGTAGTTATTGTATTTGCAATTGTACAAAATAAATGTATCTCGTAAGTTTCATAAACCGTGACCATTTACGATTATACATTACTAGCGACCCGCCCTTTGCTTCGGTATAAATTCGGTATACATATACCTAAACCTTTCTTCTTGAATTCTTCAATCTAATAAATCCTAAAACCGCATCAAAATCTGTTGCGTAGTTATCATAATCTTAACTAATATTATAAAGCTGAAGAGTTTGTTTGTTTGTTTGTTTGAACGCGCTAATCTCAGGAACTACTGGTCCGAATTGAAAAATTCTTTTTGTGTTAAATAGACCATTTATCGAGGAAGGCTTTAGGCTATATAACATCACGCTGCAGCTATTAGGAGCGAAGAAATAATGGAAAATGTAAAAAAAAACCGGCCAAGTGCGAGTCGGACTCGCGCACGTAGGGTTCCGTACCACTGATTGAATGAAAAAATTAGGTAATTTGATTTATGACGTTTAAAAAAAAACTACTGTCTAGATTTCATTCAAACCAATTTTCGTTAGTAGTTTTTATAGTAATACACATCATATATTTTTTTCAGTTTTATCATGCCCATATTTTAGAAGTTACGGGGGGGGGGGGGGGGGGGGGACACATTTTACCACTTTGGAAGAGTCTCTCGCGCAAACTATTTTGTTTAGAAAAAAATGTTGTTAGAAACCTCAACATCATTTTCAAATACCTATCTATAGATACCCCACACGTATAGGTTTGATGAAAAAAAAATTTTTGAATTTCAGTTCTATGTATGGGGAACCCTAAAAATTTTGGATATTTTTCTAATTTTATTTTCACATCTTAATGCGGTTTACAGAATACATCTACGTACGACAGACAGACAGACAGACAGACAGACAGACAGACAGACAGACAGACAGACAGACAGACAGACAGACAGACAACATGACGAATCTATAAGGGTCCCGTTTTTGCCATTTTGGCTACGGAACCCTAAAAACGGGGAGAAAATTACTATTCCACGCGGACGAAGTCGCGAGCACAGCTAGTAAAGATATAAGCATAATATGTGCGTGCTTAGGGACAGACAGAAAACAAAAGCGACTGTACTTTGTATGTAGTACTATACTACCTATGTAGTGATAATATAGTGCCAACAGAAGACATATCATTTCACTTTATTCTTTAAGGATATTGAATCTGAGACCAGTGAGTCTCAGGTGCATAACCTTTAGTAAAATAAAAGGCAAATAAATGGGTGCTAAAATTCCGCATGTGGGTAGTCACGTGACAAATAACTGTGGATGCATTACCCTCGATGAGTGTTGGCAGCAAATGAATCTAGTTGTTGAGCTATAGGTAGGTACATAGTGCTAGTAGCCATAATAGGCTAGTAGTCATAATCATCATCATCAGCCTATCACAGTCCACTGCTGGACATAGGCCTCTCCAGTTGTTGGCCACTTAGGGCGAACATCTGGAGGATATACCCATAATCGCCACGCTGGGCAGGCGGGTTGGCGATCGCAGGGCGTAGCTTCTCGCTCCGGTGACGCTGCTGCCCGTCATCCGTCGGTGGTATTTAGCTACGCCGTCAATTGTGATGGTTATTCCGCCATCAGTCGGTTGCCAGCGCCTCGTTGGTTATTCGGCAGGATGCACCACGGGCAGGTGAGGTTGGCTTGGAGCGAAATGATGATAGGCCCTTACATCCCGCAGTATCTAGTAGCAGTGTTGTCGATCTATTGTTGACTATCTTATCTATCTATCGATAGCTGAGCCCCTACTACCAAAATCGAAAACGATCGTTCGTTGAACAGATCGTGTACTTTTGCATAATAAGTCCGTCCCGTGTTCGAATATACGAACTAAAAAGTCGATTTAATTTAATTTAATTCATTTCAACAGAATCTGAGAGTTGCAATTACGGATCAAGCTTATAGGTGTTTGCCCAAAGTGGAGCTTGTACTATGGGTACTAGACAACTGATAAACTTACTTAGATACTTTTTTTTTGTAAATAAATACACATTATACAATACAAACAGACATATTCATGAACACAAATGTTTGCACTGTGCGGGAATCGAACCCACGACCCTTGGCTCCGAAGGCAGAGGTCACTACCAAATGAGCCATCAAGTCAGTCAGATGAGTGATGATGAGCATTTGCTCTGAGTTATATAGATACCATCATGACGGCCATAAAATTCGGTAGCACACTTCTGTAAGTGTAAGAAGTACTTGCTCTGTAGCAAGCCCACTATTGTTGTCCAAAAACCGATCTCAGAACCCGGCCCTTTATCGGCGTGGCAACCACTACTCTAGGGCAGTCACATTTAAAAAGTCGTCAAACTAAATAAAAGAGCAACATCTCGTCGCCTCTTTGCAAATTAAGTGTCTGTCCTTGAATCTCAGACGACCTTAGGGCACCGAGATATGCATAAAGGATCAAACACTAAATTGGGGCTCGGACAGAACCGGTTGGGGCACATCGGGCCGCGGTGACGTCACCAGCTCGCTTCCGAAGATAGAAAACAAAAGTTTCGAGCTAACTGTTATTGTTTTAGCTGGACCAAGGTTGTCTGCCTCTATTTCGAAATGGAGCTGGATGTTTGGTGCTTCTTCGTTTCATATTATGATTCTAAATGCTATTCTTTACTGACATTATAAATGCGAAAGTAACTCTGTGTATCTGCCTCGCTTACACCAAAAGTACTGAACCGATTTTAATCAAATTTGCCACACAAATTGTCTAAGGCCTGAGAAAAGACACAGGCTACAATATAACGCCGAAATGGGGTGTAAGGGGCTGAAAAGAGATGTGGAAATAACTAAATTTTTAGACCTAGAAGCTTGAAACGATTAGAAAGTTTATACGTAGGAGTGTTTTAATTGTAAAATATAAAATTAAGTGTGTAATCTTCCCACTATATATATATATATATATATATATATATATATATAATATATTTTGAAAGTTTGTTTGGATGGATAGATAGATGGATGGATGTTTGTTCCCTTTTCACGCAAAAACTACTGAACAGATTTTAGTGAAACTTTACACGAATATTGTTTATGCATCAGATTAACATATAGGCTATACATTACAACGATTCATCAATTTTTTCATTTAGAATTTCGGGAAAATATGTTACGGAATTATTAAAAACTTTTTGAATACACCATAGATACTGTCATTTCTTGACTTTGTCAGCGAAATTATCAATTTGACATGACAGGTAGGTACTGATATCGAGGTAGGCAAATACGGAAATTCGCCACCAATAAGTACAAATAATTGTGAATTAAAATTGTGCGGCTTATTTTCGGAATCAAATTTTTCGGAAAATACTATATGCAAACTGCTATAACTGAAAAGACGACCAAGGTAAAGGGATAACCACCGGCGTTGTTTACTAGAATATTGCTCAGTTTCAGAGGCACCTCATTCAGCAACAAATTGGAACAAACTTTAGGAATAAAATTGTGTACAGTCAAAACAGATCTAGCATAACCCGTAAACAAGGCGGACTGCATCTGATAATAAATCACAGTGACCAAGAACCAAAAACCTTACTGCAATCTCAGAAGGCTCACAACGGGCCACATGTCTAGCTCGTATGCGACGAAACTGCGATCAGTGTATGCTTAATAAATATTTTTCTAATCCAAATTGTAGTTTCTGTCCTCAATATACTAATATTATAACATTTCAGCCTAATAAAATCGTTTTAATTACGCATGTCGGAAGAAAATAACGCTTTGAAGTAAGTTAAGATTCATACACCGGCCAAGTGGTCGCTTTTTGGTCGGCGTGATACTTAAACCTGTGTACTAACATGTACAATTATTGTACATAGTTAGGTACCACCTATAATTAAAAAATCTTAATTTTATCGGTAAATAATTTTCACATTATATTCTTAGGGATGCTCAGTATGACATAAAGAAAAATCGAAATAAAAGATACTTAGTATTTTTAGCGTGGCTTCTCAAAATATGTTCATACACAGGATATCCAGATTCTGTTTTAGTTGTATAGATATAAGATTATTAAACGCACTTATTTTCCAAAAAGTACAAAATAAGTATCCGTATTTCTATATTGTATGGGAGTGACCTATCACCTTTTCACTCCAAGCCTTCCTCACCTGCATTCCCGTGGTGCATCCTGCCGACCAACAAACGAGGCTCTGGCAAACCGACTGGTGGTGGTAAAACCATAACGATGGAAGGCGTAGCTAGATATCACAGGCCTATGACGGGCAGCAGCGTGACCGGGGCGAGAAGCTACGCCCTACGATCGCCAACCCGCCTGCCCAGGTGGCGCTTATACCCATAATATCCTCCAGATGTTTGCCCTAGGTGGCGAGCAACTGAAGAGGCCTGTGTCCAGCAGTGGACTGTAATAGACTGATGATGATGATGATTTCTATATTAATCAATTATAAACGTATCGCGCCGACGCCAGCCCTCTCCTGGCCGAAAATCGGCCACAATGATCATTCTCCAAGCAGACCGGGCAAGTATGCACGAGATATTGAAGTGTACATGTTTATGTCCATACACAAGTGCATTACGTGCGGTTGCTCTGTTTGAAATAATGAGAATTCATAGTAGTAACTAGGTACGTAGGTAAGCACCATTTTTGATACCGTAAAAAGACAATTGACTCAAAAAAAGTGCGGACGCGACATAACAATCTGATGACTGCTGACCCCAGTGGCGCATTATATCGGTTCCCGGTAGGATTTAATGTAGAAAACGAACTTTTTTAGATAACTCGAATAATTCAGGAAGACGTCGCTCTGGATAAGTCATCACCGGAACTTACAGTTAAGAGAACCATAGCTTAAGACCAGGTGATTCCTGAACAATGGGCCGCGGCTTCCAATGGCCAACCAGAGGCCAACATGATGTACCTACATTGTGTTTGTCCTGTGTCAACCTATGTTCAGATTTCTCAGCACTCAAATCGAATACCTATATCTTCATCATCTTTTGAGCATCCATTCGTAAGCGCGTGTGATATAATAAGAGACAAAGACGCGTACGTACATGATATAATGACAGAGTAAGCTCTTCATGACAAACCGATGTTCACGCAGGCAAAGCCGCGGGCAGCAGCTAGTCTTCTATACTTATAATAAATCTGTAGAGAAGTCAATTCTGTACATGAAATATTTTCAAAATAACTATTAGGGGGTGATTAGTGATCAATACTGATGCCAAAAATGCAATCAGTAAAATTTTTGTCTGTCTGTATGTTCGTTATAGAAAAAAAACTACCCGACGGACATTAACGAAACCTTGTACGATTATTCTTCATACTCCTGGGCAGGTCATAGTATACTTTTCATCATGCTACAATCAATAGAAGCAGAGCAGTGACGGGAAGTGTTGTGAAAACGGAAGAAATTTTTATTTCTATGTTTGATCGCGCATCACGCGAAAACTACTGCATGGAATTATATGTGGTTTTCACCAATGTATTGCCAGAGGTCTAACTTAAAATTTAGGTACCATTACCAGAAGTCCGTTATTTTTCAAACCCGATATCCACGCGTGCGACGCCGCCGGCAAAGCTAGTTAATAAATATAAATCATCATCATCATCAGCCTATTACAGTCCACTGCTGGACATAGGCCTCTCCAGTTGTTCGCCACTTAGAGAAAACATCTGGAGGATATCGGTGTCTGTGTCAATAATTTGAGCTATGCTGATGATATGGTGCTGCTGAGTGCATCAATCTGTGGCTTGAGGGCCCTGTTGGAGGTGTGTGAGGAATATGCGGGTAGGCACGGGCTCAAATACAACACGGCGAAAAGCAAATACATGGTTTTTGCTGCCGGAGCTAAGTGCCCACAAAGCCTACCAACACTACTGTTGAACTCGGTACCTCTGGAAAGAGTGGAGCAATTTAAATACCTAGGACATGAGCTCACGGCAGACCTTAGGGACCATGCTGACATCGAGCGCGAGCGGAGAGCGTTGTCTGTTAGGGCAAACATGTTAGCCCGTAGGTTTGCACGATGCTCGGATGACGTGAAAATTTCACTCTTCCGGGCGTACTGTACGTCATTGTACACATGTAGCCTATGGGTGGACTATACCCAGAAAACGTACAACTCTCTACGAGTGCAATTCAACAACGCATTCAGGGCGGTGTTGGGGCTGCTACTGTAGCGCCTCAGGGATGTTTGCGGCGGCGCACACCGACTGTTTTTATGCGAGCGTTCGCAAACGGTGTGCTTCCCTGGTGCGCAGGGTGCGGGCCAGCTGATCGCGACTCGGCGGAGCACACTCTGGTCGAGTGCTCCGCATGGGCCGCGCAACGTGCCGTTCTGGCCGGCACAATAGGGCCCGTTGTTTCGCTCTCCACCGTCGTTTCGGCCATGGTGGGGAGCCGCCCAGCGTGGGTAGCTGTGTCGTCCTTCTGCGAGACTGTCATGTCCCAGAAGGAGGCCGCGGAGCGAGAACGGGAGGATGACCCTTCCGCTCCTGCGCTCCGCCGTCGCAGAGGTGGCCGGACTCGGCGAATCTATCGCACATTTTTGCCGCCTGACGGGGTCGAGCCGGTAGGTGGTGCGGGGGCACCGCCGCCGGCATTGCACGGACCCCCGTCTTCGTCGGATGGGAGTGGGCTCACCCTTCGGACCACTCCCATGACTCCCCCCTAGAGGGGGAGCCTGTTGGAGCCTGTCCTGACCAGGCTGCGTCGGTGATGTCTTGGTGGACATATACATAGGACCCTCGACACCACCTTTAAGGCGCATGACGAAGGGGCCGGGGTTTTTAGTGGGTATTTCCTGCCTCACTTCCATCTTCGAGGCGGGATGAGTCCCACATATCCCGCTGCTCTCCCAGGCAGCGGGAATGCCTAAATGCATTTTCCCCGGTAACACAAAAAAAAAGGGTGCGGGCCAGCTCCAACGCCGTCCTGGCAATGATTGCTGGGCGGTTGGACTGCCCCTACATGCGGCACTGCTGCAACATGCATATATAAGTGCGTAGCATCTGTAACTGTAGGTGCATCGGTTACAAATGGTACGTAATATTGTAGTGTCAAATGAATTAATGTAATGTAATGTCTATTTTTTATTTTATATTTATTTTTATTATTTTGATTGAGATAATGACGTAATGTATTGTAATCTAATATAGGAATTTAATTATTATGTGTAATATTGTAATTGTAATTCATGAATTTTTATTTGTATGTAATTGGAAAATTGTAATTGTAATGAATGAATATGGGACGACTATGTTCTGAAATAAAATTTATTTTATTATTTTTTTTTTAATTATATACCCATAATCGCCACGCTGGGCATGCGGGTTGGCGATCGCAGGGCGTAGCTTCTTGCTCCGGTGACGCTGCTGCCCGTCACCGGTCTTTAGTATTTAGCTACGCCTTCAATTGTGATGGTTATACCGCCACCAGTCGGTTGCCAGCGCCTCGTTTGTTATTCGGCAGGATGCACCACGGGCAGGTGAGGTTGGCTTGGAGCGAAAAGATGCTAGGCCGCTCCCTTACATCCCTAAATATAAATATTCCACTCGAATGACAAAGTTGCGTGAAATTTTCGAGTTGATATGTGTCACTGTGGCATACATAGACTTGGAAATAGACTACATTCTACTTCTTCTGCAGTGACAATGCTTCCTGTCATCGTTAAGCATGTGGTAGCTACACCTTCAACCGTAAAGGATAATATCGGCTGGTGGCGGTTGCCAGACCCTCGTTTGTTATTCGGCAGGATGCACCACCGGCTGGTGAGAATGGGTTGGAGCCAGAAGAAGATTGGTCGCTCCCTTACATGCCCAAGCTCCGGTGAATGATGACGTCAAGTACAGGACAAATGTACAGTATTTTGTATGTACTACACAACTACGTAACCTTAACCTTACGATCAGGGTACGGTAGGAACATTTTTTCAATGTTCGCTTTCCCGGCGTTGTAGATTCGCCCACGCGAAATCGGTCTATCACATAAAAGTTATTATTGCGTGTACCCTTAGGACCATCGTATTTTTATAAGTACTTATCCAATTATAGAATCATATTATACGATAAATTGGGCAAGCCATTGTAGATTTAGATTTATAGATATCAGTAGATAAACCTTAGGTTCGAACCCTTGGTTAATGGGTAATTAAAGATTTAAATTAAAAAAAAATCACCTTACACCTTCTTTGATTAGATATTCTCTACAGAAAGGTTGTCTGGAAGAGATCGCCTAAAGCGATAAGACCGCCTAACTTGTACGTCAATATATATTTGTATTTTGTTATTAGTTAATGTTTGGTGTGGAATAAAGTATATCTATCTAGATATCTATCTTGTGGGTGCATTGCATGTTTGTTTCTAACGCCTATTCGCTCAGAGGTAAGTATTTAGAATTAATAGGAAATATATTAGGTATGGTTTGATTTGGAAACGTTCGCCGCTGTTCGCTAGTGCTTTTAAAACGCTCAGTTCGGCAGCTATGCCGTTGAAATGCTAACAAACGTGAAAACGCATATTTTGGCCACTAAAAAACGCCAGTGTGACCGAACTGTAAACGAATTCGGCCGAAACAGCTGTTTTTCAACAAACACTCGCACTTAAAGTATTTAGTCGTATCGTAAACAAGAACAATGGAAGTAAACTATTGTACCGCAGCATTAGCCAACTAATGTGACAAAAAAGTTATTGACACCCAATCCAGCTTCCTTATTCGAATCGAAAATTTGAATTTGTCCTTGCTGATGACCAGATAACCCGAAGTCGCTTGGTCAAGTAATACGTAAATAAAAATGATTTGATTTTTTAAGAAAAAAAAGCACAGAGAACGCTGGTGACTGGCCTCGTTTGAAGGAGGTTGCAAGGGGAAGCGTTCTTTGACCCATATTGAGTGATCGCAGAACATCGCACGCACTGTGCATTTAGAATTTGCCACGGGTTTGCTTCCGATTATAATCATAATGGAAATTACGTACATTTTTTATTATGACACGGCATTTATTTACATTAGCATGTAATGTAAATTGTAACATTTAACTGTAAAATGTAAATTGTAATTTAACATTATTGTATGTAAATTGTAACATTTTTGTAGTCTGGAACTTACACAAGTCATACTCATGATGACATATTATTGTAATTAGGAAGAGCGATCTCATCCTAATACAGGTTTTTAACTTAAAAGGATGGGATCCATACCTACTCTGTAACACCGACTTGTTATGAAATAAATATTTTTGTATTTTGTATTTTTTTGTATTAGCATTTGTTACAATACTTACAAAGCCACCTGCATTGTACGGGTCCCCGTCATCGTCTGACAGATGTAGGTCTGGCGTTCGGGCCGCTGACACATATAGGAGCGCCTTGGGGTGCCTACCTAGTAAAGCCGTGCCTACATATTTGTGCATTACCTAGCTGTGCATGTAAAGTTGCGTGCCTGAGTTTACCAGAATCAATCAATTAATTAATAGCAAAATTTAAATAGGTGTGACAAATACTCCTTTGTTTATTGCACATTCCCTGTACAATTAATAGCACAGAGGCTGGTTGTCTACACACAAGTTGTACTAGATGCGTATGCAACTAGGTGCCTAGTGTATTGATTAGCCACTGTGGCATAAATACAGTTAGGAGTATAATAAGACTTATTAAAGTCTTTTCCTAAACAGACCGCAGAAGTTTGTTAATAAAAATCACAGACAAAACATTCATTTTATGATGTAGATTTCAATTAAAAAATTAACATATTTTTAAAAAGCAAATTTTTATTTTATAGCCTCATTTTATAAAAAAGTCTCACAACAGTCACGGTTTGATGACACCAGAATATGGTCTGACCAATAAACCGTCTAATAATAATGATAGCAGACAAAGGATTATTAGATTTCACCTAAGATTAGCACAATAATTAGAAAACGTTAAATTAATAAATCCATACTTATATTCTTATAATATTATAAATGGGAAAGTGTGTCTGTCTGTCCGTATGTTTGTCTTTCTATCACGGCAAAACGGAGAGACGAATTAACGTGATTTTTTAAGTGGAGATAGTTGAAGGGATGGAGAGTAACATAGGCTACTTTTGGTCAGAGTGTAGGGTTGGGGGCAAGTTGGTTTTGTCCCTTTCTAACATAATAAACACTTCTATCACACACCTACATGAATGCGGGCGAAGCCGCGGGCACAGCTAGTAAATAAAATAAATATAACCCAAGACATGCCACTGTGGTCCACACATCGCCATCTAGCCCCAAACTAGACCGAAGCTGGGTGCTAGACAACTGATAAACTTACTTATATACTTACTTGTTTTTTGTAAATTATAAAATAGGTAACCATGCGAAATTTATAATTGGTTCGGGACAATACTGGTCGCACGTGCCAACAGACATCGAAAGGGTACCAAGTTTGAATCCCAGGTTGGACCACAAAAACAAAAAAAAATTGACTGAACATTTTTTTTATTCAAAAAGTATGACGAGCAAAAGTATTAAGATGAATCTACTTATTTGCGGAAATAAACTATTTTATTTCATTTTAGTGGGGCAAGGTCATACAAACTGTTCCAACAAATTAGTATAATATCTACATAGGTATATAAATAGATAATAAATAAAAATAAAATAAACACGTGACAAAATGATATATTTATTGCTTATATATGTTATGGACCAAGTGATTAATGCGGGCATTATTTATAATGCTCGGGCATTATGAATAATGTCAAGCTCTATTGGGCAAAATGATAATTACTATCTAAACTTCATTATTTATCATATTGCCCGGTCATTATTGCACTGCTACTTGACAATTGGGCAATTTGATAATAAAGCAAGGAGGAGTGACGCGCGCGTAACTAATCACTTATTCGGAGATCGCTGCATCCGCTAAAATATGTTTTTGTTTAGTTTTACATACGATGTTTGCCGAAGGGACTTATTAACATGGTGCAACTGTACATAACTGTAGTGTAGCTATATTATTTTGATCTATCACGTTTTAACAAATACAAATTAGAATTTAATGTCGTATTGGCCAACAATCGCGTGTATGGAAGCCCCTTGAATATTTATTTTACTATGTTTTTAATATTGGTTGCAACATCATCATGTTATTATAGCGAACAGATATACATAATTTGAAAACTTATAGGGTTTCGTTTTCCATACCTTATAAAAATTAAATGGCTAACGTCCGTTATATCACACCAATGGCCCAGTTATCCTGTACACAGGGCCTGTCAATTAAATAATAGTCCTATAACTTAGTTCCCATCATTATGCAATAGTGCTGCATTTGCCGTGTATTAACTAAGTGCGTAATCTTGGAGCAATCAGAAATTATGTATGGCCTGAGTATCACATACACATATTAAATTATCTCAAGGAGTGTTGGGCCTGTGCCCCCACGCGAGCTTTACAGAGGACCAGGAGGGGTAACACTCCAAATGGAGACTGCGATATAGTTATTAAATATGTTTTTATCACTCTGCCCAAAAGTTGATAAACAAAATCATAATGGCCGGTCAATTTAATTATTTTAATAATTATTATCAAATTGCCTTCTCATATTGGCCATTTATCATAATGCCCGGGCATTATATATAATGCTCCATTTATCACTTGGTCCATAACATATACAAGATGATTTGGTATTCCAAATAGAATAAAAAGGATAGTGTTATTACGGGGACAGATAGGATGAACGGAAATATCATAAATTTTTGTACTGAAAGTCATTAACGAACTTATCATTTACGAGCTATGCCCGCGACTTCGTTCGCGTGGAATAGACTTTCATCCCCTTGGGGGTAGAATTGATTAAAATCCTTTTTAGCGGATGCCTACGTCATAACATCTACCTGCAGTCCAAATTTCAGCCCGTTCCGTCCAGTGGTATGGGCTCTGTGTTGATAGATCACTATAGATAGATAGATACACTTTATTGTACACCACACATTTGACTTATAACTAAATACAAAGATATATTGACGTAAAAGTTAGGCGGCCTTATCGCTTTAAGCGATCTCTTCCAGACAACCTTTGGGTAGAGGATATCTAATCAAAAGAAGGGGTAAGGTGACAATTGATTAATTTAAATCTTATACTGTTATATATAATCAATTTATTTATATATAAATACATACATAGCTAAGGGATACATACAATAAATAAATACGATAAAAAGAAATAATAATAAAATAAAATAAAAACAAAAAGTTAATAAATAAAAAAATAATAGACAAAAATAAAACAATACATATAATACATACACCTATATCACAATATGAAGCTGATTATACACTGCCAGCGCGGAGAAAGCACTATGTCAGTTTTATATATTTAGATTTTTCAACTGAAATGTACAGACTTATCCGTTAATGACAAATCTTTTAATGACAAGTACAATAATGAAGTCGCTCCGCAGCCGGTCATGCGCCACTCATCTAACTTATAATTTCAAAACAGCGGCGTCAACTGACACTGACCTCTCAAGTGCACACGGTCATTAACACCCAGGCCCGATGCGCACGCGATCCGATGCGAAATCGAAATTAACCAATTCGATGGAAGAATTTGGTATGCGCATTTAGACTTATGGCGATTGTGTCTTGTTCGTTTTTATGTAAAGTAGACCGATTTACCGGCGCGAGCGCAGATGTGTATCAGAATAGAACTGCTTTAGGAGCGGTAAAAGTATGACTCAGTCTTGTACTACAATAATACACAACAATCGTCTCTCGTTTACCCAACTCTTTAGTGCCCGTTTTCGCTCCAAGCTAACCTCACCTGCCCGTGGTGCATCCTGCCGAACAAACGAGGTGCTGGTAACTGACTGATGGCGGTATAACCATCACAATTGAAGGCGTAGCTTGCTTATTACCACAGTCCGATGACGGGCAGCAGCGTCACCGGAGCGAGAAGCTACGCCCTGCAATCGCCAACCCGCCTGCCCATCGTGTCGATTATGGGTATGTCCTCCAGATGTTTGCCACTCAGGAGTGGCGAGCGACTGGAGAGGCCTATGTCCAGCTGTGGACTGCAATATATAGGCTGGTGAAGATGATGATAGTTGTCTTCTACGCAACCTACGGATTGGAATGGGTTCGTCTTATTCTAAATCCGGAATAGATGTAACTGCTTAGAAAATAGCGTCCATGTTGGACGCTAATTTTCTTAGCAGTCCTATAAAAAGTTCTAATAATAAAAAAAACACAGATATCAATACATCAAATCAAATTTTTCAATAATATACTCTTACTTTCCGCTCAAAGCGGCTTTGTTCGCTGAACTCTGTAATTTGTATGGAATTCCGGTAATATCCGGTCTCACACTATTCGGTATATCTTATGATAACATAAATTACTCACGTAGGTGGAAGGCCTAACCGCGGTAAGCTAACTCAAAATCTTCTTAAGTGTTTAATTATATCATTTCGATTCGCGTCATCCATTTTGGGACGCCCTGTGTCTTGCCATAGATGGAACATACCTACTATCTGCATATAGTTCATTCGCGTTAAGAAAATAGTGACTCATCACCGACTGCCGCCCAAGCCACACCCCCTAGCTAATTAAAACGCTAGAAATTATAATTTCTAGCGTTAGCCACACCCCCTAGCCAATTAAAACGCTAGAAATTATAATTTCTAGCGTTAGCCACACCCCCTAGCCAATTAAAACGCTAGAAATTATAATTTCTAGCGTTTTAATTGGCTAGGGGGTGTGGCTTGGCCGGCAGTCGCTGATGAGTCACTATTTTCTTAACGCGAATGAACTATAGTTATATTCATAGACAAAAGTAAGCTATTATCCACATGAGTAGGTACCAAGTGCAATGAAATAAAATGAAAATACCTTTCACATCTAGACTTAAAATAAGTACTTATGAACCGTCAAGTTAAATGTAAGCAATAACTAATGTAAAAATGTAAAATGAATATGAAAAGTAGGTAATGTAAAAAAATATGCTGCCACCGTGATCGGAAAGTAGATTTCTTCCGAGAAGAACCGGATATAATAGACATACTATGGGGATATTGAGACAAGTCAGTAATTCTAGCCTAGAAACATTATTGTACGGTCTATTACATTTTGACGGGCTCGGTGGCTCATTTGGTAGTGACCTCTGCCCTCTGAGCCAAGGGTCGTGGGTTCGATTCCCGCACAGTACAAACATTTGTGTTCATGAACATGTCTGTTTGTATTGGTCTGGGTGTTTTCAATGTATAATATGTATTTATTTACAAAAAAAAAATGTATCTAAGTAAATTTATCAGTTGTCTAGTACCCATAATACAAGCTTCGGCTTAGTTTGGGGCTAGGTGGCGCTGTGTGGCCCAGCGTGGTATGTCTTAGGTTATTTATTTATTTATATTTATTTATCTTTAAGGTGCAGCGCAGACGGCACACTTTTTGTGCGATATAGTCTGCGTCTGAGACATTTAAAAAGAACGTCTAGGTCTACTGACAGAATATTAGAAGATGTGCGTTGTGTGCGTTGAGTCTGTGAAATATCCGCGACAGATTCTTGCGCGTCGTGTGCGTTACTGCATATACATATTTGCAAAAAAGTGCGTCACGGATAGTCTGTCGTCTACGTTGCCTCTAAGTTACTTTATACAGCGTATCTAGTCAATATACTACGTGTCTGTGTTGCCAATAAATCTTTTTCTATTCTATTCTATAAGGTATTTGTCGTCTCCTGGGTAGAAACCTGGTGATCCATAATACTAGCTTATTATAGTGTGTAATAAGACCTATCCATATAAATCTACCATACATTGTCTAACTAAATTTTTCCCTTTAGCTCTGCTAAAGATGTTGTTGGGACGAAATTTCAAGATTCTGAGGTCACGGGACCCTGTACCCTGTTTGATTCCTTGCGCGTGTCGAAACTTTTAGGCATAAAAAGCTATGTACCCACTCGTATCTTCTGATTGTGTAGCTTGAAGAGTTTGATTATTTCTCAGCTCCTAGAGACACTAGACCAGTATTTGATTTGATATTAATTTCAACTTGGTAGCTAAACTCGTTTCTAATAAAATCGGTCCTGACAGACAGACAACCGATTTGTACCATTTAATTTTGCATGAAATTGTTGCCATGTAAAATTTCTATAAAATACCTAAATCTGAATTCCAAGGAAAACAAATTGCAATTATACAGAATGAAAAAGTTTACATTAATAAGTACACCAAACTATTCTTGTTGTATCAGTCTAAAGACACCGAGACCATGATCAATTGCTATCGATTGAACTGCGGTCCAAATGATCAATTGACATATGGAAATCGCGAATATTGACGCAGTTTGATGCGCAGGAGTGCATCGCATAAATTGGAGAAATTGTCCCTGGGCGCAGCCCGTTAAGTGTCGTTAAGTGAGCTATTTGTAGAACTGCCTCATTGTTGCTTTGTAACGACCAGATTCATTTGACAGATTTCAATTGTTGTTTATTAACTAACTAGCTGAACCGGCGTGCTTCGCCATGATTTTAAAAATATCTTTTCTATTATCCGAGCTATAAAGCTTTAAAGTTATTGATTAGACAAAAGAATGTGTAAGTACCTATGTACTTAAATAGAAAAGCCTGTTTTTGCGAGAGGGTCAAACTACTGTAACCTGTCCATTTTTTCAGACCATTTTATTTTTGTCTTCACTGTTTATAATTTTGTCTATTTCAACATGAATCAAATAGACAAGTAATTTTATGCATATCTTTATACTTTATTTCTAGTTTAAGCTTCAAATAAATCAAATTACACATGTTTTATATGATGATGATGATCATACAGCGCAGCATACCAACCAAAACAGCCTTTCAATACCCTCAACACACTTGCCTTTGGACACTAGCAAGCAAGCTATAAGGAATGAGACCTAAGTGTATCGATCCTTAACGCGTCGTCCAGTCGCCGTGATTCCGTGACCTTCGGAGGAAAGCGAAACCGGTGTGTGGGTCAACGAGCCGCGGGCACGACCACGGACGCGTTCGCTTTCGAGCGAGGCCGTGCAGCTCCTAGCGACTTCTGATGCCCTGGTACTTGAGTATTCGACTGTAAAATCTACAACTATACTACTACTATCTATTCATATTTACTTTATAGAAACACTTCCGTCTCCAGTATTATGAAGTCGTCTCACACAAACCCAAGTCGGTGTCCATATTATTATACTAGCTGTGCTCGCGACTTCGTCCGCGTGGAATAGTTATTTTTTCCCCGTTTTTTTTTTACATTTTCCATTATTTCTTCGCTCCTAATAGTTGCAGCGTGATGTTATATAGCCTAAAGCCTTCCTCGATAAATGGTCTATTCAACACAAAAAGAATTTTTCAATTCGGACCAGTAGTTCCTGAGATTAGCGCGTTCAAACAAACAAACAAACAAACAAACAAACTCTTCAGCTTTATAATATTAGTTAAGATTTATTTGTTAATTATGTGAGAACGTTATGTGTTAAGTATGTAAAGTATATTTATGTATTTTAATATCAGTTTAATTCTGAGCTCCCCGCCGAGGCTCTCCCCCGGGACTACAGTATGGGGTCCTTCAAAAAGGTTGTGAAGAGGTTTTTGAAGGGTAGGCAACGCGCGTGTGATACCCCTGGTGTCGCAGGTGTCCATAGGCTGCGGTAACCGCTTAACATCAGGCGGGCCGTAGGCTTGTTTGCCACCCAGTGGTATAAAAAAAAAAAAAAAAAAAATTCTATCAACTCGGTCCAGTAGTTTCGGAGCCTATTCATTACAAACATACAAATATAGGTACAAATCTTTCCTCTTTATAATATTGGTGTAGATAACTAAGCTAGGTATAGGGCATGATGATGATGATGATGATTATAATTATAACTAGCGCACGGGTGCAATACATTATACACATATAAACCTTTCTCTTGAATCCCTTCTTTATTCGTCATTTAATGCCTGTTTTCTTCAAAATAAGTTTATTTTAATTTGCGTACCTGCCTTATGTAATAATTTTTGTTGTGCACATTGCTACCGTGAAGCTTGAACATACTTATATGCTGACTCAAACATGAGTCATGACTCATTAGTTAATACCGTGTACTACAAAAGCACTATAAGGTACATATTTAATAGACCTATTAGAATTACCTACAGTAGTAATATTTGTCTATCTATCTATACTTACTTATAATAAATCTGTAGAGAGGTTAATTCTGTACTTTGAATATATTTTCAAAATAACTATCAGGGGGTGATTAGTGATCGATACTGATGCCAAAAATGTAATCAGTCAAATTCTGTATGTCTGTATGTTCGTTATATAAACAAAAACTACTGGAGGGATTTTAACGAAACTTGGTACAATTATTCTTCATACTCCTGGGCAGGGAAGGTATGAAAAGTAGAATACTACTTTTCATCACGCTACAATTAATAGGAGCAGAGCAGTGAATGGAAGTGTGGGGAAAACAGATAAAATTTTATCTGTATGTTTGAACGCGCATCACGCTAAAATTACAGCATGGAACTTTTGAATGCGGTTTATGCCAATGTATTGTTATATTGTCTTAAAAAAATGCCAATGTCTTAAAATTTAGGCACCATTTTATGGAAGTCCATAATATTTGAAACCCGATATCCCCGCGTGCGACGCCGCTGGCCTGTGCCTAGTCCTTAATAAGTAAACCAGGATAACAATTTTAAAGAAAATTAACTTTTCATTAGACTCAGGGGTAGCCACTGTAATCAACTCTATAAAGTATAGATTTTTCAAAACCGCGCCTGAACTTTCTCGAAGATGAAGCCGCGGGCAAAGCTAGTTTTAAAAAAGAATATAATGTAAAATGCTTGCCTTGGATCTTAAAATTCATCAGTACCCTTTATTATGCGTACCTACTTAAATTATTTCTACTTTTATGCGAATGCCACGTTGATATAGTGGCCAAAAAGTTTTAGGTTTGATTCCCGGGTCAGAAGTGAATAAGTGCGTGAGTAATACGAGGTCATATTAATCATCGGATTTCTCTGTCTATTGAATAAGACGAAAGCTTCATATTTTGAATAAATCGATTATGATTAGTATTAAAATAATCCTTCAATACTCACCTGTCGAAAAGATTTCAATAAATCCATAAAAAGTCATTCATGCTTGTCATATTGCCTATTATAATCAGCCTATTGCAGTCCACTGTTGGACATAGGCCTCTCCAGTTGTTCGCCACTTGGGCAAACATCTGGAGGATTATTATTTATTGTCGAAACACTGGGCAGGCGAGTTGGCGATCGCAGAGCGTAGCTATTCACTCCGGTGACGCTGCTGCCCATCATAGGTCTTTGGTATTTAGCTACGCCTTTAATAGTAATACATAGTTATACCGCCACCAGTCAGTTGTCAGCGCCTCGTTTGTTATTCGGCAGGATGCACCACGGGCAGGTGAGGTCGGCTTGGAGCGAAAAGATGATATGCCGCTCCCATACATCCCATATGCCTATTGTTCATAATAATGATTATTATGTATATTGTATCTGCGTGAAATTTAAAATTCCGCTACTAAAATCTATTATACTTAAGAATCGAGTGAGTACGTATGGCGTTGATATCTTTTACTTGCGCGGCGAAAACGTTGTACGTAAGTAACCATTTACTGTATGTAGTGAGAAAAATGAAGGATATTGTGATGGGTACAGAGATATTATATAGGTTAAAAGGTGCTATCTTACCTAGAACATTCGTTTGTAATGTAACGTTACAGGTTCCAGGATTTTAACAGTAAGGGAATAAGACCTGTCTGTTGCCGTAGTAACTTGGTCTGTTTTTTCGCTTTCTATTAAGCGAAGAGAGGTAAGTATGATATGTTTTTTTATAATGAAACAAGTATTACAATGCACGCCTTGTACACAAGATGAATACACATCGGTGAATTAAGAGGTTTTTCACTTGAGATTGTGTGCTACAAAAATCGACGAGTATAGAGTATTCTTATTAAGAGATCAGGTATTTCATTCTGAAGTTCACATAATTCAATATAGAAATAATAATATATAATACCTACCCTTATATTGGCACAGTAACACGGGTGATACATCCTAATAGAAAAATTCCTGAACGAATAAAAACTTTACTCTAAATTTAACGCATCAGTAGTAGGTATACTCGTATCTATCTAATACATCGTAGAGTGAGACAAAAAAAAGCTAATCAGGTTTGTAGGAATACGACTGTCAATGCTCAACCAAATAACGTCACGAAAGCACTGTTTACTAATTTTAAATATCAATTATTTCTTTAAAAAAATTATTCGCCATCAAACATGATCTGGGTCAGATAAGTAAAATGTACAACTTTTTTTTTTCATTTGAAAACCGAAACCCATGGCAATAGTTTTCACTTGTATTATTTGAATTTACAAGCTTTATTGCATCGTGAGTACGGTGTCCACTGCATAGCGCGGCTCACGCACATATTGAATAGTGATAACATTTTTCCATCACACGAACAGGCTTTAGACTATTATAATAGAATACTTTAAATAATAATCATACCTACTTACATAAAAACACGTGAGTCAAAATTATACATGGTAAAAAACAAATGCAATCGATTCTTTTACTGTATCATAAATTAATAAAAATAAGGTTGTATATTTATTAAGGAATGGTTGACAATATCCTATGTAAGTACTTGTTTAGATACAAAAGGTTGTATGAGAGAACCGTTAATTTAATTACAAATTCCTGTATGTATTTATTTCGTTACACTAATTAATTCGGAATGCTAGCTAAATTTATTGGAAACTATTTTGGTTCTGATGACCCAGTTCTCGCTTACATAGGGAATAGGGATAGACCAATGTATATGTACCTAATCTTATATCATATTTAAACTAAAAAACTTTGACGATTTATAAGTGTGTGCTTGTCTCGAGACTACTCATTTACGAATAAAAAGATTTTTTACTTTGAATTACGTAAATATTGATTGCGACTTCTTCTAGATACTTACGTTTTATACTTACGAACATTTCCAGTCACCTGTTGTTCATACTAACTTAATTACGAAGTCACCTTGCGCTACAGAAAGCCCCAATATGTCAAATCAAATGAAATTAAATATGGTGTAGGTATTTTTTATTTCCAAGAAAATTGGTCATAATAACGCATCAAATTATGTTCCTAAATCAGTCTAACTAGCATGATGAATAGTATTAAATAGTGACTGCCTTGGATTTGACAATTGGTCGGAGAAATAATTTTGACAGAAAAGGGTGTTGATGTAATATCTATCCTGACGTTTAAATACGTCTATGACCTATTATGAATAAATACTATGGTCAGTATAGGTACAATGAAAACACGTCTTTTAGGGCAAATTGTGCCTTCTCCGTAGATGCTATAGCGCAATGAAACTTCTATAAATAAGTTTAGTGTGAAGATCTGGACGATGTCTGCCACCCGACTGCTGCTGTGCTGAGATTTGCTAAGAAATATCGAACGGTGTTAAAGGGAAAGTACAAAACATTTAGAGATAATAAAAAACTTTCTAGATAGTAATTTATAAGTTATAATAATGACCTATAAAGAAAAAATAATGTACTTTTCCTCTAATTTAGTGCCCTGTGTGTTTGTTATGTATTGGTGGAAAAAATCGGGACAGTCAAGTTAATTATGCTTTGTTTGGTATTGTCGCTATGAAACATAAATAACAGTACGCAGATGTACCAATAACATAATAAAATTAAAAGACAAATATCATACTTAACTCGACTTACCTCTGTGTTTATTGTGCTAGTGTAATAAAGACTGGTAATGTTAAATGCCTAAGAATACTTCAACTATTAAAAGTTTATTCAAGTGTTACCTAAATACCTACCTTTTGTTTTGGCAATAAAACATCCTCTCTGTGCAATAAAATGTAAACAAATCCAACTAACATAATAAACAAACATTTCGCTCGAGCAAGACGGGTGTAAATAAAACAACAATATGTTCACATTAAATTTATATTAATTAACTCACAAATCTGAAACCAGCACTACTGATATTGCGGCTTAGACGTTGACACCAACAACGGTGAACCCAAAATACATATTTTACACCTAACAATGGACAATCGGGGACGTTAAATCCATTACTCCTTACTTAGGAAAGTATACTTTGTATAAGATGGGAGCAGTTCTGAGGCTACACCTTATGCGATGTAGCTGATATCACAAGTTCTTCTGTATATGCAGCGAAATCAATTTAAAATCTATGGAACGATTACACACCCCTTGAACTCATGAGTAAGGATCCAATTTCCCCGATCATCATACCAGCACCGACAGGCGGGGCTAAGTAAGTACTCGTACAATTCGAATTTGACAAAATTTCTATGTTCCCGTCAATTGTGAGATATGGGGAAGAAATCTTGACAAACACACATAAATAAGAAATCGCATTGCTTAATAACTAGACAAAAAATAATTCGCTGTGGAATATGCGATTTGTTCATTCACTTAAACATAGTAAATACAACACGTAAGTATATTCGTCAGAATAGTATTTTTATTAGACGTTATGTGTAAATAAAATTTGTAAAAATATTAGCTATTAAATTTTCATTAAGTAAACAATGAACAAATCACAAAGCATAGCAGGTAGAAACTTTCGCCGTAGCGGAGTCAGATCTGTCGCCTTAAACTAGAATAATCTATGATCAAAACTTATCTAATATAGAGTTAAGAAACGGTCAGAGGTGTGCACGGCTCGCCCTGCGATATTCAGTGTGTTATAGTCGTAATGTGTGTTGGGTGAGCCGGGCACGCCGCTGACCGATCCGCAGCCATACTGGTTTAATTTTGCGCTACGCTTATAATAAACAAATGTTATGAACGAATACACTGCATGCAATTCCTCCAGCTACACGTATCAACACGATTGGACGAGGGAACAATATAAAAAAAACAACATCTTATCGTATTAACTCTTCCGATTTTACTCAAGTCAATGCAACAGAAAACATCTGGTAACTGATAATTAAATTAATTCATTATCCACAAATATAATCATCACAAAAATCTTACATTTTATTCTTACAACCTATTGTTATAAACTTGAAATCGCTACGTTAAACTTATTTCAAAATAAGTCTATCGATGAGTAAAATAATAGAATACCTATTATGGTAAATAACAAATTCATCGTATTATTCTTATATATTTACATTAGTTATATCTAATCGGTACTACAAGTGCGTGATTTAAACAGTATGAGGAGAGACAAAACATGCCTGTATAATATTTATTGTATACATAATAATATAATATAATATATTTAACGGCGGGTTAGCGGCGCGGGCTGTGTGGCCTTTTGTTCTACAGTAAATAATTATAAATGCTTGTTGTGGAAGGCAAAGTGAGGTATATTGTTGACCGATGGTGCCCCGCGACCCGCGACGCCCCCTCACAACGCTATGATATTTACTTCTTATACTCGTTACTTGAGGTAGTTAAGTTTCATATATTGTTTCACTGTTACATTATTGCTATGAAGAAAACACTTCTGTTATACAAACTTTTCTCAACAATATTATTTATAACATTTGTATTATGTATATAAAATTCACAATAAATTTGTACGGATATGAAATGTGCAAACACAGCTAGGTCCCCCGGATGTCGAAATAAGATTCCGTGAATGCCAGATATCAACGTTTTGTATAGCTGAACAAATAATATTGCGTAATGTTTTGAATTGGTACTAAAAAGAAATGGCTTCAAGAGTTCAAGACTACTCAAAAATCATGCTTACCTGCAATATTTCGACTATCAGAGACTTTGTATCGAGCATTCACTGAACCTTGGACCCCAACTCTTGGCCGGACGGACCCCAGCTGCCGAACACGATCTGTAAACTCACGTGTATAATATAGTACTTATACTTGTATGAATACCTTTATGATATATGGCTAAAGGTCTCGTATCAAAATTAACATGAACTTTTAATCGTATCTACGAGGTAGGCCAATTCGGTCCACAGATATCATAATGATTGATATTGCTTTTCTTTTTTAGAACAATAAATTGTATACTAAAAATTCATAATGGATAGAATAATAGCTGATGAGGTAGATCAACATTGTGTTTACTCTATTTATATAAAAATACTTCTGCAATATAATCAACATTCAAATACAAACATTATCAAAATTAAGTCGATATAATGTTCATATTGCACATTTAATTCAATGATAAACCAATAGTCGGTACTAAATTTGCAATCGACCAATGCAATGATATGTCTGAGCGGGCGCTTCGAAGGGATGCGCCTGCGCGCTTTGTGGCCAGAACTCAGGCTCTGAGTCGAAAGGAGCCTTGGCGCAAGTACAAGCCTATTCAGAACACTTCGAAAAACGAATCGAACTCGATAACAATGCATTGACACGGTCAAATCGAATTAAGTTAGAAAAAGTCGAAGAATAGTTAGCGACCTCGATTCATTTTCTCAAGTATCTTGTATAGGTTGGCGAGCAAGCAACACCGACGCGACTTCGATGCGCCCGCGCACTCCTCCATGATATGTCCTATCAAACTGCGAATTCATCGATTCTCACGTAATAATTATGTACAAAGAGCTTACGTATCTCTCAATAATTTGTTTAGTTAATACATAAAACAATATTCGTGACATTTTATTTAATACTATACAAAAAACATTTACATTATTTTATGTTAAATTATTGCTAGAGAATTTCATTATCATTAGGCTAATAAATCATTAAAAATAAATCGTTTCGCAACAGACAGTTGGCGGAATTCATTTTGGCAACGTTCAGGAAGACTACTTTCCTACCACTAACGAAACAGGAATGTATAAACTAAATTCGTTCAAATAACACATGGTAACATAATTGGACATAAATTATTTTATTCATTTCACGAAATAATTCTGAATTTTAAACAAAGAAAGTTAACTAGCTTACATTAAAACAAATGTCAACAGATAAAATAATAATAGGAAGCACCGGGAAATTATTAATACGAGTTATAATCAATAGAAGAACTTTATATCTAGAACAAAACTGCTAAGTGTCTACCTAGCAAACTCAGGACACCAGGGTGCAATCGCGGTAATAACGAGACCGACAGCGCTTTTCGTTCGCAGTTGAACCGTAAACGTCAATCGGTAAACCGGTTTATTTAAACGATCACCTATCGGAGCTGATAAGTAACTTTTTGAAACGCATAAACTTACATAGTACATACTCGTATGAAATAGATCGATATGTAAATATTACTAAAACATTGTCCTAATTTTCAAAATACGTTTGGGGCGCAACTGGCATATTTTTGTTCCAAATACTATTCGTAGTTACGTGTTAGTTGCAATTAACCCGCGTTTGAACTAAATCGTTTAAGATTACGGTTCAGTCAGGGACAATTGCGTTTCAATCGCAAATTATTAACATGATTGCCCCCCAGTACCGACGCGGATACGAGCGGAGTGCGCGACGCAACAACGCATGACCTGGCGGCTCGACGTAACACAACGACGCGTCGCATTGCGATGGCGCGTCGCAATGCGATGGCGCGACGCACCGCGATGGTGCGACGCAACCGACGGCGCGACGCAACGCGACGGCGCGAAGCAACGCGACGACGCGAACGAAAGCTCGACGCAGCGACGCGCGATGCGTGGCGTGACCCGACGTCACCAACAGAATCAGTTCGGTACCTAAGTAGAGTCCGTGCGGACTTATCGAAACACGACTAACTACTACTAGGTGTTACACTTATAAAATTGATCAATATTGTGATCATATTGTACTTTTGGCGATACTATCAATAAATTTGGCATCAAAACGTTTTATAGTCTCAGATAAAATTTCTTTTACTGATATGGAACTTTTACTGGCAAAACATCTCAAGTCAAAACATTCACTATTCCACAGTACCTACTTAAAATATAAATGGCTGGCAATCGAGTCCCTTTCATTATTTACAGAAATTATTCTACTTAAGTACTTTTTGAAATACAAAAGAGCATTTTAACATTAACAATCATTATTACGAAGAAAAATTGAAATTTAACTAAAATAATTCTATGGATATGTGGAGAACATCTAGACGGCCTTTACTCTCGACCTGAAATAATAAATATTGCCCGTCTTTACCTAAGATTTTTAAAGTTCATATGTAAAATTGATATGATTCCATCTAAACAATATCGCAGTAGATACGAACGTAATTACACGTTTAGCGCCAGACGGCCGGGCTCGTAGACAAGTCACCTTGCGTGCGCGCAAGGTTGTGTTCAATGAACAACAAAAACTGGCCGCTGGCCAGAGATCCTTGCGCCTCGCCTCACCGCAGCCACCCAGCGGCGGCGTCAAATGTTAAATAACTTAACGCAACAAACGTTCAATTAAATTCGAGGTACTTCATCACAAGTGGAGCCCACTTGACGCCACCGATCGGTCGTTGCGGGTTGCCTAGCCAACTAACTACTATCCGCGCAGGATCTTGGAATTGTGACTATGACTACTTAGAAACAATAAAACATTGATTCAGTATGTGTATACTTTTGTTCTAGTCTAGCATACTAACATGGAAATCCTTTATTTCGTACATGTCAAAAATTCATCTCAGGATATAAATACTTTTATAACTGACAATACAAAACAGTGCCATGTAAATGTATGATTGTAAATAGGTATCTGTAGAATTATTACTTCCTTTTCGGTTCTATTAGGCAACGTTTAGGTACGCATAAATACATAATAAATATCGATGCTGTAGTTTATGATAAACTAATTTTCTCATATTATTGAATCACTCAGATTATTACTCTAAAATACGACTTTATTATTGTAACCAAATAATGTTCAATTTGTGCATTATGTAGCAGCAATTGGGCGTTTTCGACATTGTTGAAATGTTAGATTTACATGTTATATATGTTTGGCTCGTACACTTTTTGTAAGTAAATATTAAAATTTTTATCGCAAATGTATACATATTCGAAAATGATATGTGCGTATGACGCATTTCGTGCGTATTTCTGATAAATTAACCTGTTGCAGCTACGGAGCTGGTCGAAGACACCGACGACGAGGAGCTAGCGGACGAGGATCGAGGGAACATCACGCCAGCGGGCAGAGGGGTCGCGAAAGAGGAATTAGCCGACGAGCGCGCGTTTTTCTTGTGAATATCAAAATGCTTGACCATATGGTCTTTTCTTATAAATCCCTTCCCGCAATGATCGCACGAGAACGGTTTGCAACCGGTGTGGAGACACATGTGCCGGCGCAAATCCGTCTTATGGTTGAAAGACTTCGGGCATTCGTTACATTTGAACGGCTTGTTGTCGGTGTGCTTCTGGCAATGGCCCTCGTACGTGACGTCGTCGGCGAATCGTTTGCCGCAGCGGTCGCACTTAAATGGTTTGGCGCCCGAGTGGAACGTTTTGTTGTGCTGGGTAAGGTAGCACGCTTTGTTGAAAATTTTGTCGCATTCGTAACATTTGTGTATGGTCGCCGCCGGCGGCTTCTTAGCCTGATTCCTCTCGGTAAGAGGCGTGCTGACTGTGGAGGTGACGGCCGGGGAGCCGCGGCTGTCGTTCTCCGCCTTAGCGCTTTCCGGACTCGCCGGGGACTTCATTTGCGTCCCGTAGTTTTCCTTATTAGCGTAATCCATAATATCCTCTATTTTCAAAATCTGTTGCTGAACCGAATCGACACGGGGGATATCTTCTTCGCGGATTATTAATTCGCCGCCTACTACGTAACCGTAGGGATATACTTTGACGTTTGCCGGATTGTAACTAACAACATTATCTTTAGTACGCGGCGAGTAGCTGTAATCGTATTCCATACTTTGGCCGCAAAGGTCTAGGTTACTGTACTGTAAAGGAGAGTGCACCGGGTCGACGATGATGTACCCCGCGGTCGACTCATCGGCGATGACTTGACCCCCCACGTTAGGCTGAGTGATGGAGTTAGAAACATAAACGCTGAAGCTCTGCGTCTGAAGCTGGGCGAAGCTGGGCAGGCGTCCACCCGCAGGCTCGCACGACGTTTCCTGTTCCATAACTTCGACTCCTTTTGATGAAGATTCACCAAAAGTAGCCGGACTGGCTATATGCAGATTGTTGGTAGCCATATCCATAACGTGGGGGGCCATCCCGTTTGGGTAACTCGGTGCTATAGTCTGCTGAAAATTCTGACCCAAATATAATGGGGTGTGCGTGGGGTCCGGAACCGAAGGCGCCAAAGGATCCGTAGACCTCGGGCTGTACGGGTTGACACCCAAATGACTGAACGGAGGAAGGGTGTGCGCCGTAAGAGCCGGCGTATTCTGCGTTAGCGGCGGTGTTGAAATATTGCTGGTTGATACTGATAGCAGGCCCCTCATATGATGATTTTGAGAAACAGAGGGACCTGCTTCCCCGTTTGGGGGATTGCCGGCTGGTGATATTGCGACTGCTTTTGGGCCCTGTTGACTACCATCGTTCGGATTACCTATGCCCGGCGGTTGACTACCTATATTGAGCGGATGAGATCCGACTTGATGCTGTAGAGGATGGTTAGCTAAAGGATTATTACTGAAATTATTATCTAGATTACCCTGTTGTAGATGCGTATATGGCGATTTGGACTGCATGGTGGCCACACGGTGCGAGCGGTCGAAGTTCTGCGAGGCGTAGGGCAGCTGCAGCGAGGCGTCGTCGCTGCGGCCGTCGTCGGAGGGCGCCGGGCTCTGCGTGTTGGAGTCGGCCGCTTGCTGCGCCGCGCGCGCCTGCAGCGACTCGCGCGACGGGTGGTGGTGGCTGGAGATCGGCATGGTGGCCGGGTCGGGCTGCCCCGACGACCTCACAGCGTTCTTGTGCAGCGTCGTATTGTAGTGACGCTTCAAATGGCCGGAGCTCGTGAACCATTTGTTACACGCCGTGCAATTATACGTCTTCGGACGTCGGGCTTCGTTGGACTTCCAGTTGGCCCCTTTACCGCCGATCGCGGAGGGTGAAGGCTGCGTGCTCGTTATTTGCGGGGCAGTGGGTGAGTCGTACGGCCTGTACGGTGGTTTCATGTCCGGATTAGATGATGCTTGACCGGCGTAATCAGTCAAGGGTGGCATTTGAACGCCCGGATACAATTTTTGTTCAACGTGCATAAACGGTTTTTGATCATGATGTCCAGGTAAAAATTTCTCTTGGGCGTATGCAAATTTTTGATCGGGATGGAACATTTTCGCGTCAGTTGTATACGGCGTTTTCTGATCTGCAAACATCTTCTGCTCCTTAAAAAGTGACACGTCACCATTTATTTGAGGGTTGCTGTATAACTTTTGTGCTTCCCAGGGCATCATCGGCACCGTCCTAGTGTTCACCTCTCTGACCGATTGTGGAGATTCTTCGTATGAGGTATTTGGCTGTTCGCCCTCATTTCCTTGATACACAACCTTCTGTGAATCTAGGTCTAAAATGTCTGACGACTCTTCGTGTCCTTCCTTCACCTTCGCAGTTTCGTCATTGGGGTAGCCAGAATTGTTGTACTGCTTTCCGGAAAATTGTTGAAACGGCAATGTAACAGCAGTGGGCGCAGAGCTGGCGCCGGCGTGGGCGGTGTTGCAGTGCTCATTGAGTTGCACAGCGGAGTCGCACACGAACCCGCACTTGTCGCACTGGTTGGGCGAGGGAGAAGGCGTCGGCTGGTTCAGCGGCTGCCCGTACAAAGGGCTCGACGACGACACATGAGACACCCGATCCGGCCTGTTGTACGGGTGGAACCGCGCGGGCTTGCGATAGTCTTGGCTATATTGTGATTGCTCCCAATTGATCTGCTCCGAATGCTGGTTTTGCGGAAAGCTCGAATGCGAATAGCTGTTACCGAATTGTGTGCCAGGAGAAAAATTAGTCTGGTCGGGGTTCTGGTAGGGTGACGGCGCGCTGTGGTAGCTCTGCGGCGTGGCGGGGTGCGGGAACTGCGCCGACGTCTCCGGCGTGGCCCGCTGCTGGAATTCGGGGCTGGGCTTGGTGATCATGCTATCGCTTGAATCGGCCGGAGCCAACGCTGTCTCGACCTTCACTTTCGTTCCGTTATTATTTTCAGTGTCATTCTGAGCACTCTGCGTGCCCCACTTCACATACAAATTTTCCTTATGGTACTGTAAATGTACCTCCAGGGAGTCGACGGTATCCAGGTACAAATCACAGACCTCACAATGGTACTCCCTCGACGGTGAGGTCGACTCGTTGCTGCTGTTAGCCATTTAAATTATCAATCCAACGGAGAGCACCGTCTCCTCCAACGAAAAAAAAATAATAAAAAAACAACACACCTCGTGTCGACGTACATGTAGTCCGGAGTTGGCGGTCCGTCTTACGCTACAGTGTTTCCAAAGAAAGTTTTTCGCGGCATTTCCGCGGGCGGGCGGGGGCGGCCACGTGCGCGCGGTAAACACTCACTACGCGGTACTCGTACGCCACAACAAACTTGCCGCGACTCCACAACACTCAATGTTCGCTCCGCGCACCGTTCGCGTACTCCTTCAAAACTTTTATTTTTATTTATTGTCACAGGAAAAATGTTAATAAACCCGGGCGGCGCGACGTATTTTGTAGTGGAGATGGCAGGCACGGCGCGAATGCGGTGCGGGTCACCCGGGTACGGACGCTGCGGCCGTTTACAAGCAACTGACAGCCTTCCCGAAGTCGCCTTCGGGGGCATGACTTCAATAACAATTCGCAACGTCGTCCCCCAGCGGCGCGTGCGTGCGAGTGAGAGCGGCGCGCGTGATGAAGTTATCGCTCCTTCGTCCTTTTGTGCGTCCTTGGTGCGAGCGAGACGGGGCGCGGGCGGGGGACGGGCGCGGGCGGCGAGGCTGGTCCTACTCTTTCTCAAAATTGAAATGCCCGGTCGAAATGTCCGGTGATGCTGCGTCCGAGTGGGACGGCGATAGCACCCACCCTTGCGATGCGGGCGGCCGGCCGACTCAGCCCTGCGACGAATTTCTATAAATTTTAAACCTCGTCTTTTTTTCTGTGACCGGACCATCCGAAGTAGTTATCGACAGTTCCACATCTTTTCACAAAAGCGAATCTGACAAATAATCACCTGTTGTGCGTCAGAACGTCGAAATAGTTTTAATTGTAGCATGTTATTATTACAAAACAGGAAAATCCTATCCAATCTTGACCTGCCTTGACATCGCGCATCGGTTGCTTACATAGGTACAAAAGGCAGCCTTATTTCGTGCTGTAATATTAATTTAGACAACTTTGGCGTCTACCTGAACGCAACCACTTCCATATTCAATGTCAATAACCGGCCGACTTAGTCCTAAATAGTTCATCTATTTGCACTTCATTGACTAGTGTAAAAACGCGAAAACTAATGTTTTGCTAATTTGCATATTTTTATAACGGAAACCTGTGTAGTTCACTCAATTTACATGCAACTGTGAATTTAAATTATGTACCGTATACTTAATAGTTGTATGAAGTATTAACTTTGTTATTTAAACATTATTATTACATAGACGACATACATAATAAACGGTTTAAATGCCAAATGGCAACTCAAGGTTGTGTCTAGGCGGGTATTTTTAGCTGAGTTTTGAAAACTAATATGTGTAGATACCCGCTAACTATTATTGTATAGGGAGGCTTGTATGCAGGACATGTATATTGGACAAACAGTGTGCGCAGGGCTGAGAAATTTTGCATCGGCCCTTCCGAACGAAGGGGAAAAGGCCGAGGACAAACGATCGCCTCAATTTTTTTTCAACCAATGACTTCATATTAAGCAATCCTACAACTTGAACATCTCGATTGACTGTCTAGCGCCTATCCTATCTTTTAAAATAATGTTGCTGACGATGTCCTAAGCGAGCCGGACTTCGGTCATGCAAACTATGGGGGGAGTGACCATCGATTTTCTCCGGGCCTCCGATCGCTTCCCATAGCGTTCACCTCCCTTATTTTACACTGGACCACCCTCTCGGGTGTTTATGCTTAGCATTTCAACTATCCCGCTTTAGTTCACGATTATAATCAAACGGAAGCTAACTTAAATGTTATTCGTTAATTGAAAAAGTTGTTTAATGACTTATTGTTATTTAGTTTCAAAATGCCTTATTATTCAGATTATTTTAAAAGAATAAGATTTCCATGTACCTGGTCTACACTAAATATTAGGTTAAATTTAATATATTCTTATACATGATCGATTTTTGTAATTGTGGACTTGTGGTTCCTCTCAGACCCGACCTACGTCACGAAGAGACGTGATCTCACCCCGAAATCCACTGCAACATTTTACGATCTCAAACTGGTTTGAAATCGTATTTCTCTTCTATAACAACAAACGGGTACAGCACTGGCCACTTAGTTCGTAACAAAAATAGGTACTTGTTATTTAATTTACTTTAGAAAATTGTAGCCACAAAAAGATATCAAAACATGAAATAGCACAATATCAACTTCATAATAGGTTTAACTAAAAACACGCAGAGTAAATTCCAGATGAAAGTGATAAGCTGAAAGCATCTTTACGCCTGGGGGATAAAGTAGTAAGTTGTGTGGGGTTTATCTGCAAAATACCACACTGCATTTATTTTCTGTGACGACGGCCGCTGAACATGTTGATCTCAAATCTTGGATACTGTTTTAGATCTTAGTTTGTTTTTTCGTCATTTACATTCATGTATAAAAATTATCCTAAAGGCCTAAGCATATCATTCAAAAATATTTACATACCTAAAAACACGATGATTGGAAAATGGGTGCAAAGCTTTCATTCGAAGTAAGTAAGTATAGACATTTAAGCCATGATTGTTTTAGACAAAGAAGACGTGGTTTTATTCCAACCATGGATTCCAACCAATTCAATCACCCATAAAAATCTTACTAGGGGGAAGGTAAGTTTCAAAGCTTCCGACAGCAATGATAATAAATTATTGTTCTTAATTATTATATTGAGTTTATTAAATGACTCAAAATAATGATACCTAATTTTAAATTTTTTTAATTTGAATTTAACTGAAGATTTAAATAGCACATGCTCTTTAACTGTTTACTTACGAGTCGAGATAAAATATTTGACATTCATTTTAAAAATACTATTATATTTTATTTCCTGTATGCCAAAACTGCTGTAATTAATAGAACATTATTACAACCAGCAACATCTAAGTCAGTCGGTACAAACCAAGAAAAGTACAGCTATCAATCAATACCCCACGTGTGTACCCAACAACGAATTTAGTGTCAACATTCCACAAATAATATAAAAATGACTAACTCATAATGATTCAGTAATATAGGGTTATTTCCAGGGTAAAAATATGTACTTACCTTAAATTTAGTCCGTACATTAGATTACAAAAAAATATTGAGATTTTGATAAAATAACAACATTTAGGAGTGGGAGTCTTTGAAGTCATCCCTTGCGAAAAAAATACCACGAGGAGTGACGTCACAACTTTAGCGGGCTATATCTTTGTAATTTTTGGTCCAATTTAGAAATTAAAAAATACGTGTCCCTTTTTTTAAATAAGGACTGATCAAATTTTTACTGCAACAAGCCTATTCTTGAATATATTTTTAAATGCTGAATTTTTAACAATTTTCACGAGTACATACTAAATTTTCTTCGTGTACCTACTACCAGATGAGGCCTAGGAACGTCAAAGTACGGTAGTGCCATCTTTGGGCGAATGCTGGAATCTCCAATCGACAACTTTAAATGTGTTCGTATAAACGAATAATCATGAACTTAGTAGGCTAGATCAAATATATCCCCAATGAATTTTGAACCAAGTGTCTACGGCATAGCGTGCATTATCTCTGTCTGGTCGTGACTATCCATCGAAAGAACAAAGAATGCATCTGTGTTTGTGCACCACACACTAATGCCTCCTATAATGTACAATCAGAGATGCGATTTATTTGAAACATGTAGGTACTTCTATTTAAATAGCAAATACAAAATACATTATTTTGTATTTTGCATTTAAATGCCTTTGAGTCTAAAGCATTTTGTATTTTACTTGTTGAAATACTTTTCGAGACGTATTTTGCATTTTTAATACCTTTTCATTTCAAAACGCAAACTTTGTGATTAAGTTTAGCCAACATTACCTAGGTATCTAGTTTTTTTTACATTATTTTAAATGAGTATTATTAAAATCTAATTGTGGGTACTTATGTGTAATTAGGATTTGAAGTACAAAAGTCAAAACTATTTGGTATTTTGCATTTTGTATGTACCTACTTAATCATTTTTTTAGCCATTTTGTACATCCCACAGACAAATCATTTAAATAGTTTTGTGGGACAATGTTTACTTATAGTTGTAAACTTTGTTGGTATAATAAATAAAATCTATGTCTGAGTACAATACCACATGTACAATACTCGGTATACATACATACGTACATACTATTTATACATACTTACGTACTTGGCTAGTCTCTTTGCAGGCCGCTTAGGAAAATATCCATGAAACTTGTAATGTAATTAAGGTTTACTTAAAGCATAGATAAAATTAATAGGTAATTAATGTTTATTTGTGTGATTGGTCCCTCCTTTACCTTATTTACATATTTCCATAATTCCCTAATTGTTTATCATCAGCCCACATCAGTCCACTGCTGGACATAGGCCTCTCCCAAGGTTCGCCACTGTGCTCGATTTTGGGCTTCTCGCATCCAGCACTTGCCGGCCGTCCTGCGCAAATCGTCACTCCACCTGGCCTGAGGACGTACGTTTACGGCCTACGTTTTATTCTTTCAGTTGTACTTTTTACTATACCTATAAATATATAGATCTAGGAACATATATGCAATAAATATATACTACTAGCTTTTGCCCGCGACTTCGTCCGCGTGGCGTGTTTTTTCATACAAAAGTTTTTTCCCGCTAACTCCCGTTTCCGTGGGAATTTCTCAAAATACAGCCATAACTAAACTTTATATTTACTAAGGTACCTGCATGCCAAATTTCAAGCGTCTAACTTAAGCGGTTTAGATTTTTCATACAAAAGGATTTTCCCGCTAATTCCCGTTCCCGTGGGAATTTCGGGAATTCCTTTCTTAGTGCACCCCTACGGTACCTAAGCTACGTCCCTTCCAAATTTCAAGTGCCTACGTTTAGCCGTTTGGGCTGTGCGTTGATATGTCAGTCAGTCAGTTTCTCCTTTTATATATATAGATTAGCGGCGGCCCGCGGCTCTGCCCGCATGAATATTCGTATAAAACACAGCCTATGCGTTAATCCAACGTATAAGCTAAAAGTAGCGCAAAGTTTCATTAAACTCCGTTCAGTAATTAATGCGTGAAAAAGGAACAAACAACTAAGGGTAGGTATTTCTATTGGCAGTCAGTTTGGTTCACTGGCGTTGAACGCTTCCTATGGCGCAGTAGTCGTGGATTCGAACCCCACACAGTACTCAACATACATACCTACCAGTATCATGTACTTGTCTGTTTGCATTGGTCTAGGTGTTCAAAATGTCTAATAATATTAGTCTAGTTATATAATTATAGAAAAGTAAGTTGTTTAATACCCATACAAGCTTTGACTTAGTTTCAGGATTTGCCTTAGTCACCACGCTTGATAAGAGGTTAGTGACAGCAATAGGCTTTATTTGTACAATATATTATATGTAAACGCTGCTACCCGTTTCCTAATATTCCTAGAAGAAGTTCTACGACACTAAAAGTCTACTTTGCCCCATCAGGGCGACATACAAGTGGGGCAAAGTAAACAGCTTTAAAATTGTATAATCTACCACACTGAGTCGATATTGTGATCTTCTGTGAGGTCTGATTAGTGGATTCTGATAAGGTGATGGTGAAGACCCCTATGGGGCAGAATACACATAAACATAAACCTGTGTAATCTGCCCCACAGTCGTCTTGATGGGGCAGATTACGCAGACAATTTTAAAGCGGACTACTTTGCCCCACTGCTGGACGCCTTGGTGGGGCAAAGTAGACTAATTCCACCCAAGAATAGAGAATGTATTAAAACTATTTATTGTATTATCAGTGCCCTAATACATACCTCTGTCAAATCATTTTAACGTTCCATTTAGGCCCCTAAATGGAACACAGACGTCAGATTATCCGTAACGCACTTTTTTGCAATTACAAGAATAGGCAGTAACGCACACGACGGCGCAAAAATCTGTCGCGGATATTTCACAGACTCAACGCACATCTTCGATCATTCTGTCGGCAGACCTTGACGCTCTTTTTAAATGTCTCAAACGCAGACTCTATCGCACAAAAAGTGTGCCGTCTGCGCTGCACCTTAGTGATAATAAAAAATCAAATGTAAATGTAAAAATGTTTATTCGTATAGACATATGATATGACAAGCACTTATTAATCGTCAAATTATGCAGGTAGATATAACTTCATTACAAATTACCACCGCCGTGTTCGAAAAGTGGTATTAATACCGAGAATAATTGGCAAGAAACTCGATAGTTACTCATTTTCATCGCCAATGTTTTTACAACTTTTGTATTACAAGGTTCATAACTTTAAATTTATACAATACAAAGCAAGAACTTGAGTACGTACAATTAAAAATAGCTAAAAATAACAATTAAAAATTCTATTTTAAAAAAAGCAAATGTTTTCATTACTAATATGCAGTCCAAGATATATTGTCGATGAAAATGTCCTCTGCTTTGTAGCCTTGTTTATAATATAATTGCCCTCTTTCATTAACTGATTTCAGATATGATTTAAACTTATAAATGGGAAGTTCAAGTACAAGATCTGGTAGCTTATTAAATAATTTAGCATACAGCTAATGATTTAATGACAAATCTAATGCTAATAATAATACTTTAAAACATAGGTATACTGACTTATAAAAACACAAACAACAAAAACGTTAACAAGACCAAAGAACACTTACAGTACTTACATAACTATAAAAGCGATATATAACGTGACTAATTAACTTCTTAATACATTATAAATAATAATAATAATAATAACCCCCCCAGGGGACCACCTTGTCGTGGTGGGGGGGCTTAAGGGAAGTACGGCACTATCAGCTTTTATGACATCTAGACATGGCTTTATAACTTACTTCAGGTGGCAAGAACAGCATAGCCTTACCATTAACGTTATACCCTTCCTGAACTAACGGTCCCAACCAACCCTTTATTGACATAAACATCGTTACAATCATGTTATGAAGTCTCTAAATGTATTTAAATTCTAATTTTTTATTTAAATTTTTGCAACTTAATACTTTAACAAAGTCCATTCATACACACACGGCAAAATATATTTATTTGGTCAAATAAATTGAAATCATAAACCGGAAATATCGGCGAGCATACATAAAAAAAAATATATCCATAGGTACAGAATGTTCGCGCCACTATGCCGCCAACAGCTCTATGGATGAGAGCCTTACGCTCCCCCAACAGTCCGGTGATGAAGACAAGGCCGCCCTGGCCATCATCGTAGTCATTTAGAAAAAGAAAAAGAAAAGAAGCCGCCTACAGCCAATCACCTGCCGCCGACTTCGTCGCGGCCAATCAAAACACAGCTGTCACAAAATATATCCATAGGTACAGACTGTTCGCGCCACTATGCCGCCAAAAGCTCTAGGGATGAGAGCCTTACGCTCCCCCAACAGTCCGGTGATGAAGACAAGGCCGCCCTGGCCATCATCGTAGTCATTTAGAAAAAAAAAAAGTAGCCGCCTACAGCCAATCACCTGCCGCCGACTTCGTCGCGGCCAATCAAAACACAGCTGTCACACTGTCAGCGCATCCTCTAGATACCTACTAAGAAAGATCTACAAGCATGCTACAGAATATAATATATTTTGTGCACTAAACACCCTAAAATTGTCGACGTAAAACACCAGTAAATGACTACTATCAGCACCAAACGGACTGCCTTTGTTTTGAGCCGACACAGACGAATTGAGAACCTTTTCCTTTTTTTAAGTCAGTTAAAAAAGCGTTAAAGATAATAAGTAACTTTTTTTTATAGTAGCTCGATATAGTGGCTTCCCTACGCCTGATGGAAAGCGAAAGAGAAGCCCAAGTCGCTGTAACAACTGGCAAGTAACAGGTTAGTTACCTGTCAGTTGCCACTGCCATGCCGGCCCAACCCTAAGCTCCGGAGAGCCCCTACTCACCAGCAGAAACACGACCCGGAGGTCATTTGGCTGCGGTATTCTAAAGGGTGAGGTCCTTCCCCGGACGGGCAGCTCAATTCGAGCGAAGATTCGCTATGCCCTACCTCTCTTAAAGTCAAGTTATCTAAATCATTTAAAATTAAATCAGGACAATAGTTTTATTAAGTGACATAATATGAACGTGCTCTTGCCTGGTACATTAACAGACGCATTGAAACAATATGGTCACTTGACCTTTAATGTGATCAAAACGCGATGCAGTCACGCGTCCATCAAATCAAACTATACTTGGTGTCTGGTAATATATCCCAACAAAAAGCTGATATGTGTAAAAACTCCAGGGACCAGTACAACGAAGGACAGTAGTCAATGTAATAACGTTTGTAACAAAAAAATATTTTTTATTTTACTTATCGAATCAGTGATAATCTCTCTCCCTAATAAAATTAAATCACACATAATTATCCCGACCACAACTTAGCAACTGAAATACCGCTTTATTTTATTTATCTAAATACACACGACTCACAACCAAAAATAAATTTACATACATACAAAATATTTAAGAGAGGTAGGGCATAGCGAAACTTCGCTCGAATTGAGCTGCCCGTCCGGGGAAGGACCTCCACCCTATAGAATACTCTATAGACAGGAACCAGTTACTTGCCAGTTGTCACAGCAACTTGGGCTTCTCTTTCGCTTTCCATCAGGCGTAGGGAAGCCATTATGTCGAGCAACTATGAAAAAAAAAATCTACACTTTTGATAAGGATTGGAATCCAATTATACTTACTTAAAAAGTACGTGCTGAAGTTGCATATCAAAACAAGAGTATAAAAAAGAAAATAAAATTAATGAAACAAAGAAAATGAGGTACAAGAATGGTAGAATCATATTTGTCGAGATGTTGTTAAGACTCAACAGTCCAGCCGGCCACCGCCGGTGTGGGACAGAGGATATTCTTCAATGCTCTCATGTAAGGATAGTTTGGGGATAAAAATATCATGCGTAGGATTTTCAATTGCCTTTTCATTGTACTCACGAGTCATTCTAGCTAAGGGACTTGTGAAGAGTGACAACTAATTTATTTCATTTTAAAAACAAAACAATATGTCGGCTACGTGCTCTTGTGCTCCTAACTTAGGAAACGCACGAATTTCCCTAACTGCATGCATCACTATGGCCTCTGATTACCCGAATTATAATTCTAGAGCTCCGATGGCCTCGTCAGGATCCTCCGCCGCCACTAGAAGTAAAGATACAGCCTTAATGAGGCGCTACAACAATCATCTGATAAGATGTGGCAAATTACATTTAGTTCGTGGCAGCTATAAGCGAGTTAGCTTGGCTTGGCGTGTAGTCCATAGGAAACAAAGCTACGTGTATGACGAATAAGACGCGTTCGCCGTTCTATTTCGATACATTTCAATGAATTGGAAACATTGATTTGAAACATCCTGAAAATGGATAACTACCCAGCGTTAAAACCTAGCAAAGATAAGATAAGATAGGATAATATTTATTTTGTAAAAACATGAGAAATTTATAATATCTTATTCAGTACTGTAAAATAGGTGGTAACATAAATTGTTGCCGCCTTATTTGATATTTTTGATGTTTTGTTTGTAAAAAGAATAAATTAGTTGTCATCCAAAATTGGCGTTTGTATTTTCACGTTTTATATTTTTTCTGATTTTATCCACAACATTGTGGTGTCAGTAAAGTGAATTATTCGAATTTATTACCGATTTTGTGTGGTTTTGTGTGATTTTATTATGGTGAAAACAAGGAGCCAATTTAATGACCCCGCGCGGCCGGAGTCGGAGGCTGCCGCCTCTGCATATCGCTCCGGCCATTCCTCGCGCTCCCTCTGGGCTCATCAGCTCGCATTAGAAGCCGCTTATGCCCGCCGCTTACTGGATGTAGAAGCGGAGCGTGACCGCTTAGAAGCGGAGCGTGACCGCTTAGAAGCGGAGCGTGACCGCTTAGAAGCGGAGCGTGACCACTTAGCGGCGGAGCGAGAGCGCGCAGTCGCCGTGCTAGAGCTGCAGGCTCAGATAGCAGCCTTAAAGGGCTCCAGCTCCAAGACCAAGTCACGAACACAGAGGTGGGTAGATTCCGTGATAAATAGTGCACATTCAAATTTGTCGGTTTGCCCGCAGGTCCATGATTGGACCGTGACGGGGCCCATCGAGGGCGATTGCGTGGCCGCACCCAGCGCCGCCGGTGTATCCGCCGCGGCGGGCGAACACGCGCTGCACGCGCCCCCGAGTCCTGTCTCTCATGTCGCGGCATCTTTGAGCGAGATGAGGCCCTCTGCGCCGGCACCTAGGTGCGGACGCGTGGTCGCACACGGCACCGACGGCTTGCACGCCGCGGTAGGCGACTGCGCGCTTCCCCTCGCGCCTACTGCGGTGTCGACGCCGGCTCCGCTTGCTCTCCCCTTCCGACATGAGCTGCAGTATCCTCCGAGACCTGCCTATCACGTTGCGGCGCCTTTGAACCCGACGAAGCCCTCTGCGCCGGCATCTAGGTGCGGACGCGTGGTCGCACACGGCACCGACGGCTCTTGCACGCCGCGGTGGGCGACCGCGCGCTTCCCCTCGCGCCTACTGCGGTGTCGACGCCGGCCCCGCCTGCTTTTCGACTCCGACATGAGCTGCAATATGCTCCGAGACTTGCCTATCACGTCGCGGCTCCTTTGAACGCGACGAAGCCCTCTGCGCCGGCACCTAGGTGCGGACGCGTGGTCGCACACGGCACCGACGGCTTGTACGCCTCGGTGGGCGACCGCGCGCTTCCCCTCGCGCCTACTGCGGTGTCGACGCCGGCTCCGCACAAATAAAGTGTTCGTCCCCTGCGTTCCTAAGCACAAAGAGGTTCTCTTGTCTTTTTTTTCCGACCTCCTCTGCTATGAGGATTCTAAGCCGATGCTAATCATCGGTGCTGACAAATGGCCGCTAACCATTTCGTCTACGGTGCGAGGCACCTCTTCTCAACCGGTAACGGTTCGTACGGCTTTAGGTTGGGTGCTTTATGGTTGTTTCACCAGCAAATGTACGCCGCTTGGTGAAAGAATCAATTTTTGTAACACTACTGATTCGTCTTTGGAATTTATTTTGAAAGAACATTATAAATTAGACTCTATTGGTATTATAAAGAAAGTCTATAATTCCATTGACGATCAGCGAGCCATTGACATTTTAAACAAGACTACACGTCGGCTGTCGTCGGGTCATTTTGAAACCGGACTCCTTTGGCGATATCTATCAGCCGTCAAAATTCCGTGTAGTTAGAGATTCATTCTAGTTACATTCAGTCTAGTGACTGGCCCGTTAAGCCTCTTATTTCAAACCTCCCTGTACTGGAAGACTTGAAATGTCAACCGGAACAGGTAGGTGTGATTGTAGACTCTGCACATTTACTACCTTCACCGGTAGTAGCAGACGCCACTCATTTTAGTAAGTGGCTTCGGTTACTACGTGCTACCGCTCGCACACATCTGGCTTGTAAATTATTTCGGTCTTTGTTGAATAATTTCCCGCATACAAATTCAAAATTCATTAGAGCTAGGGATTTGGAAGTGGCCGAGGAGAGCTTGTTCATAAAGGTTCAGGTGGACGCTTTCAAGGAAGAATATGGAGCCTTGTTAGCGGGCCTCCCTGTTAATAAGAAAAGCCGTATAAGTAAGCTATCCTTGTGTCTGGTCAACGGTTTGATACGCTTGAGAGGCAGAACCGGTGCTTTCACTAATGCCATGACGGTAGAAAGCTTTACGCATACCCCTATCGTCCTAGACTCTGAGCACAAGATCGTGCAGCTTCTTATAGCGCACTACCACGAGAAATGCGCACACGCGAATTTGGAAACTGTGGTAAATGAACTTCGCCAGCGCTTTTACATTTTCGGGCTGCGCCCAGCAGTGAAGAGAGCCGCGAGATCCTGCCAGAGATGTCTGATCTCAAGATCCACACCAGCTTCGCCACCCATGGGGGACCTGCCGATCGAGCGGATGGCTGCGTTCCAGCGCCCCTTCACCTTCACTGGGCTAGATTACTTCGGCCCTGTATCTGTCTCCGTCGGCCGACGAGTGGAGAAACGTTGGGTCGCCCTTTTTACGTGCCTGACAGTACGTGCCGTGCACCTGGAAACTGTGGCGAGCCTTTCCACGGACTCCGCTATGATGGCGCTACGAAGATTCATCGCGCGTCGTGGCTTACCAAAGCGCATATACTCAGACAACGGCACGGCTTTCGTCGGAGCTTCTCGGACATTGCGCGCGCTGCACGGAGACCAAGTGGTAGAAGGAGCTAGCAACCTAGCCATCGTATGGCATTTCATCCCACCTGGAGCACCTTTTATGGGAGGCTGTTGGGAACGCTTGGTTCGGTCTATTAAAGTAGCATTGGCGGCAACACTTACAGACCGGGCTCCGAAAGAAGAGGTGCTGCTCACCCTGCTCTTAGAGGCCGAGGCGCTGGTCAACACGCGTCCCCTGACGCACGTTTCCAACGAGCCGAACGACGAGGAAGCCATCACTCCCAGTCACTTCCTCTTAGGCACTTCATCGCCGTACCACCACCTGGCGCGGGTTGACGACGCAGACCTTATTCGTCGAGTATGCTGGCGTAGGGGTCTTCGCTTCGGACTCGGCGCCTTTACCGCCAGTCTTTGCTGCCTGACGGGATCCAGCGGGCAGGTGGTGCGGGGGCACGGCATTGCACGGACCTCCGTCCCCGTCGGATGGGAGTGGACATTCCCTTCGAACCACTCCCACTCCCATAACTTCCCCCTAGTGGGGGGAGCCTGTTAGGGGCCTGTTCTGCCCAGGCCGCGCCGGTGTTGTCGTGGAGGACATATTTTTAGGACCCACGGCACCATCTTTGGGGCGCTTTGCAGAAGGGACCGGAGTTTTTAGTGGGTATTTCCCGCCTCACTTCCATCATTCCGAGGCGGTGATGAGTCCCACATAGCCCGCTGCTCCCCCGAGTGGCGTGGTATGCGTAAAGGCATTCTCTCCGGTTAAAAAGGGGTCTTCGCTTAGCTGATCATTTTTTGGCACAGATGGGTTAAGGAATATTTGCCACAGCTAACCCCACGTCCACAGACTGCATCGCCAGCTCCAGCTCCCGTCAAAGTGGGAGATTTGGTTTTTGTGGCAGACGGCAACCTCCCACGCGGCACCTGGCCCAGAGGGCGGGTGGTGCGCACTCACCCGGGCAAGGATGGGATTACCCGGGTGGTTGACATCGTCACGAAGGGAGGCGTGCTTCGGCGACCTGTGAAAGCAGCTGGTAGTGGTGGCCAACTCGACGTCTGGTTTATAATCGGCTTCCTAATTAGTGCTGTGCACGGGGGGCGCCATGTTGCCGACTTATTTGATATTTTTGATGTTTTGTTTGTAAAAAGAATAAATTAGTTGTCATCCAAAATTGGCGTTTCCATCTGCCTTCAATAGCTTTTGGAAGCTATTGAAGGCAGATGGATGGAAATGGTTAGCTTTATTCTTCAATAAATTGTTGCATGAAGAAGTAATTCCCGACGATTGGTGCAACAGCTTTTTGGTGCCCATCTATAAAAACAAGGGTGATGTTCAAGAGTGCAACAATTATCGAGGAATAAAGCTAATGTCACACAGCATGAAAATATGGGAGAGAGTGATTGAGCGAAGACTGAGAGAAGAGAGTGAAGTCACGGAGAACCAGTTCGGTTTTATGCCTGGTCGGGGAACGACGGACGCCATTTTTGCCATTCGCCAATTGTGCGAAAAGTACAGGAGTGCCCATAAAAACTTGCACATGGTGTTCGTTGACCTTGAAAAGGCGTATGACCGGGTTCCCCGTGGAGTTTTGTGATGGGCTCTTATGGCAAGAGGAGTGCCAGTAAAATACCTGCAGTTAATTCAAGCCATGTACAGCAGAAGTAACACCCAAGTTAGGTCTGCAGTCGGCACTACTGCGAGCTTCAATGTGGCTGTAGGCTTACACCAAGGGTCGGCGCTTAGTCCATACCTCTTCCTGTTGGTAATGGATGCTCTTACATCGGACATACAGGAGGAGGCACCCTGGTGTATGCTGTTCGCCGATGACATTGTGCTAGTGGCCGAAGATGCCTTGGAGGTGCAGAACAAACTGGAGAGATGGAGGCAAAGATTGGAGAATGTTGGTCTAAAAGTCAGTAGAACCAAAACGGAGTACCTGTTCTGTGACTTTGGCGGCCTCTCCATGCCTCTATCAATAAAACTTGATGGAATGACCTTGCCAGTTTGTTCCGATTATAAGTACCTCGGGTCTGTTGTACAAAGTGATGGTGAAATCGATAGGGCTGTCAAACATCGAATTAACTCAGGCTGGATGAAATGGCGACAGGTGACTGCAACAACATGCGACTCTCGACTACCTTTGAAATTAAAAGGTAAGATCTATAAATCAGTCATAAGACCTGTCGTACTGTATGGATCGGAGTGCTGGCCTATTAAGAAGACTGATGAAAGAAGAATGCATGTTGCAGAGATGAGAATGTTGAGATGGATGTGTGGAGTGACCAGCAGGCCTTTTTTTTTTTTTTTTTTTTTTTTGTTGCACCGGGGGAAAATGCATTTACGCATACCTGCTACTCGGGGACGCAGCAGGTTATGTGGGACTCACTCCGCCTCTAGATGTTAGCGAGACGGAGAATACCCACTAAAAAACCCCGGTCTACACCGTCAACGCGCCTTGGGTGATGATGACGTGGGATCTTGGTATGAACCATAGCACCACGCCACCACCAGCGCAGTCCGCTTGCGCAGACTCGACTGGCCCCCCCACTTGGGGCAGCCTAGGGCTCAGGCAGAAGCCGTCGCCCTCCTCCAAGGACGGGATCCGTGCAAGGCAAGGGAGATGTCCCCACACCAACCCTCGCTGGACCCCGTCGGGCGTGCAGTCGCCACCGCACGGTGGATTTTTAGTGTGGTTTTCTCCACTTGAGCTCGCGCCCCCTGGTCCCGACCGAAGTCGGGATAACAGGCGGTTTTTTATTGTGGTCTCACTCCACTCGGGCTCGCCAGTCAAGGCAAGCCGCCTGGTCCCTCCAGCGAGGGGAAACAGGTTGCCCGGCGACCAGTCCAAAAGGACCATATCCGACGACCACGAGAACCGTGGCCATCGGACCCGCCGCGCCGCAGTGATACACTGCCAACCCGCGCCGTCAAACGGCTCCTCTGGTAAGGCGGCAACGGTCGCAGAAGACAGGGAGGACGGCAACGACAACACCGCGAGATCCCCCGAAGGGCACTCCTCTTCCCCTGCGACCATCGCCGACAAACCGACGCAAAATGCGTCCCACAACACGTCTCTCACCAATCGGACAAACGCCCCGCCATTGGGAGAGACCCACAGGCCAAAAGGCCCCCATCTTGGGTAAGGCGGCAACGGTCGCAGAAGACAGGGAGGACGGCAACGAAACACCGCGAGATCCCCCGAAGGGCACTCCTCTTCCCCTGCGACCATCGCCGACAAACCGACGCAAAATGCGTCCAACAACACGTCTCTCACCAATCGGGCAAATACCCCGCCATTGGGAGAGACCCACAGGCCAAAAGGCCCCATCAATGTGCCGAAGCACAGCCGTGGAAGGCGTCGGGGCCATCGACGCCAACACTTGGCTCCCGGAGCCACGCACAAGTGCGTGCTCCCACAGGGAATTAGCCGTCGGGTAGTAGCCATCCTCTACTACCCGCCGTTGCCCGGGGTACGCCGGGCCGTCTGCAAGACGACCACGCGTGGAGGCTTCCCTTGTTGTACCCCGTGACCAGCAGGCCTACTCTTGAAACCAATCCCGATCTCAATCAAATCCCAATCCACTGCAGTTTCAATACCAATCTTAAAAATATTGGTACTCTTGAACCGAATGGGATTGCGATCGAAATCGTGTGCAGGATCGAGTACAGATAATATACAGAGAATGAATGAACTATGACTTGGGGTGATCATAATGTAACAAAATGTAAACTACCAAATACAGGAATATTTAAATATACGTTAATTTATCATTAAACGTTACTTAATTTGTTTATTATTACAAAGGTTTAAGCATTTACAATTAATGTATGTCGATTAAAAGCGTATTTTACGAAAAATAATGAAGGAAGACTGATGAATATGTCATTGCCTTGCCCGCCATATTGGATTTTAAAAAAACAACGCGTCGACTTGTCACTCTTGTCAGTTCCAAATAAACAAATTTTTATGAACACTTTGGGATTTTGGTCGTCGTCGGGTTGAGTGACACACGTTCTGCCAAAATTTGAACATTTTATTTTCATTTTTCTTTTCCTTTTCTTGCTTGTGCTTCTGTATATATCTATATTTATATATTTAGTTTTTTTTGTGGTAAGTTGCTATTCCTTAATATTTATTTGTGCTTTTGTTCTTTCCTTTTCGCTTGGTGTCCTTGCAATTATGGAAGGTGTGCCCCCTAGGCCGCCTGACCCGCCTGACGAAATGTTGGTTTCCCCGGATACCTTCTTTCTAAGCGAAAGTCAAATTTCGATCGATTCAAGGAAGCATAAGCTACCTTTGGAATCCCAAAACCTCGACAAACGCCAGAGAAACGTCAAGGACATTGAGTCATCGGTTTCAATTCAATCTATGTACACACATCCGGATTTCCTAGGTTCTAGGACCTATGATGAGGAAGATGGTGGTCCATTCATCGTGCATGTCTCCAGAATTGAGTCTGATCCAGCTGCAGGCACCTCAATTCGTGCAATTAAGTTCGGTCAACTATTGTTTCGCAACAGAGTAAAAAATATTATAAAGGACGGAATTAAAAATGTGGCCGAAATCGGGTATCCGTCGAGTTTAAATCCAGTTCTGACGCTAACAATTTTATTTCTTTGGAATTTTTATCGGCAAACAACTACAAAGCGTCTATCCCGACGTATAATGTGACACGTATGGGTTTAGTTCGCGGCATTCCAACCGACTGGTCATTGGATGAATTTGTGGACTCTTTAGAGTTCCCCCAAAGATGTGGCAAAGTATTAAAGGCCAGAAGGTTGAACAGGAAAATTCATAATGCTGACAACGTAACTTGGGTTCCCACGCAAACGGTAGTCGTAACTTTTGCAGGTCAGGTTCTCCCGCAAAAGATCTATTCGTATAACACGTCTATTATTGTCGAAGCATATCAACTGCCTACTATCCAATGCCATAAATGCTGTCGTTTCGGGCACGTCAAATCACAATGCCGCTCGAACCCGCGCTGTTTCCGCTGTGCACAACCTCATTCTGGCGATTCTTGTGAGGTTTTAGAGGAGGTGTCCTCCTGCCTTCACTGTTCGGGCAGACACTTTGCGACAAGCCAGGTCTGCCCTGAACTATCTCGTCAGAAAAACATCAAATTGATAATGTCTGATAGGAACATTTGTTATCAAGAAGCCTCAGCATGTGTCCCTCATGTGCGAAGGCCCTATAGCGACAGCGTTAAGAATGTGTTCGCCTCACAATCCTCCGTTCAGTCATCCCCTCTCCATTTTCCTTCTCCTCAATCCCATCCCGTTTCCTCATCATCTGTTAAAAAAGCCACTACCGTGAAACCAAATCGTAAAGTTTTGCTGTCTAAAGGTTATGATAAACATGCTCACCAAGCGATTATAAACAATATCCCTTCCTCCCTTCCCAACGGCAGTGCCCTTCTAAATCCTCAACAGAATGATAATGACTCTCTCATAGAATCGTTAATTAGTGCTTTAATGAAAATTATCTCTAAATTTAGTGATGCCATACCGCCCAACGTTGCAATTCAACTATCCCAAATGTATAAACTAATTCCAGCAGAAGTTCTCTCCCGAAATGGCTCCGACGGAGACCTGGCAGCTCCTGCAATGGAACTGTAAGAGTATTCGTCGCAAAAAAAGCGAATTAATTTATCTGTTTAATAGGCACTCCGTAGCAGTCGCTGCCGTCTCTGAGACTTGGCTTAAGCCTGGTTCCCAGTTTCGGATCTCGGGCTATGCCTGTATCAGGGACGACAGGGATGATGGCTATGGAGGTGCTTGCCTCTTCATAAATAGATCTTATAAATATTCTTCCATTCCCATCCCGGCTCACAGCCCAACTTTCAATGTTGTGGCGGTCAGAGTCGCAGATACTTCCTTTTTATCAATTTATATCCCCCACCCTTCATCATCTCTTATTCCTGAACTCAATTCTATCTTTTCTTCGGTTCCTTCTGCTCTTTTTATTCTTGGTGATTTCAATGCCCATAATATCGCTTGGGGGTGTCACTCCAGCGATTCATTTTCATCGCAACTTATGGAGCTTTTTGACGATTACGAGCTATGTGTCTTAAACGACGGCTCCCCAACTAGACATGTTCTTCCCACGCAAGACCCACAGTCAGCTGTGGATTTGTCTGTCTGCTCTCCGAGCCTAGCTTCCCTCTGTTCATGGAATGTTTTGCCACAATCTCATGGTAGCGATCACTTCCCAATATTAATTTCCAAACCCCTCTCAGTTTCTCCGATGACCTCACTTCCTCCGCTGCTTAAATATAATATCCACCGTGCAGATTGGCCCAAATTTTCAGATAAAATGGATCTTTTATTAAGCAGCTTGGATAACATCTCTACGCTCTCTATAGAGTCCAAACTCTCTCTATTCGTGGAGTTATTAACTGTAGCTGCTGACTCAAGCATTCCTATGAAAAAGCCCAATCCTAAGAGAATAGCCTCGCCGCCTTGGTGAGATTCTGATTGCTCGTCGGCCATTCGTCTCCGCAAGGAAGCAGAACAACGCTTCAAGTTGTCCATGAATATGGAGAACTATATAGATTTTAAACATGTTTCTGCTCGTACAAGGAGAGTGCTCTCCCGGAAAAAGAAAGAAGGCTGGTTCAGATTCTGCGAAAATCTTTCTCCTAGGTCTCCTCCTTCTATCGTTTGGAAAAACGTGAAGCAATTCCGCGGATCTTTTTCAGGCCCATCACCTACCTCCAATGACCCATCTTGTTGGCTTAACAGCTTCGCTAGTAGGCTGTCCCCGCCTATAGTCCCAACTCAGGATTGCTTCCCGACTCCGTATCCGAACTTAGTGAGCGAGGATAGATTTGACCAATCTTTTTCTCTGTCGGAATTACTCTGCGCCGTTCGCGGTCTTCGGGATTCTGCTCCAGGTGAGGACGGCATCCCCTATTCTTTTATTTGCCATCTTGGCTCAGTAGGGCTGAATTTCCTATTAGATCTGTTCAACGCCATTTTCATGACTGGAATCATTCCTGAAGCATGGAAGACCCAAATAATCATTCCTATTTTGAAACCAGGTAAAGACCCTACTTGTGCATCCTCATATAGACCTATCGCGCTGTCTTCCACTATATGCAAGGTCTTTGAGCGCCTAATTAAAAATCGTTTGGAATGGGTGGTTGAAAACAGAGGTATTCTGGCCAACAGCCAATTTGGATTTCGTAAAGCTAAGGGAACTATGGATAGCCTCAGTGTATTAACAACGGACATTCGAACTGCTTTTTCTACGAATGAATTTTTAGTTGGTGTATTCCTGGATATAGCCTCTGCCTATGACAATGTCCTACTCCCGGTGCTCAAAGAAAAGATGCTTCGTGTGAGTCTTCCGGTGAGGTTGGTCCATTGCATAGCAAATTTACTGTTACGTAGGTCTCTGAAAGTTCGTTCGTATGATCAGATTCTGCCCCCAAGGCTAGTTTGGAAAGGTCTTCCGCAGGGTTCTGTACTTAGCCCAATTTTATATAGCATTTATACCCACGACTTGCACGACGAGCAATGCGTGAACTGCTTTGGTAACATCCTGCAATATTTGCATTTACGCGTCTGGGAAAAATCTGATTGACATAAGCCGGAACCTTAACTCAGCATTGCACTACCTGAATCTTTGGCTGGAGGATCACGGTCTTGCTCTATCGATCAGTAAGTGTAATGCGGTTGTATTTTCAAGGAAGAGGCGCATCCCTGACATCGAAATTTCCTGCAACGGTCAATCAATCCCTTTAGTAGATGAAATCCGATTTCTTGGGCTAACTCTCGATACAAAATTGTCTAGCGTCCCCCACTTTAATAATGTGGTCAGCAAATGCGAGAAAAGCTAGCCCTTTTTCTCAGAAGCTTCTTTACAATGCTATCGTCCGCAGCCACCTGGATTATGGCTCGTTTTTGTTAGAACCCTGCAGTAAAGAGGCAATAGGTAAGCTGGATAAAATGTGAATGGTGCCGCCACCTACTGATGGTGCTGCCACCTACCATTGTTTGTGCAAGTTATATTTGTTGTGTGTCTATGCAATAAATGTCTATTAGTCTGTGGTACGAAACCTAAATGGTCGTTTCATTAGAGGTTATGGGTTTACAATTTTATTTCAAAAAGTAGTGTTAATTTAACAAGAATTTCGAAATCAGACTGATTACGAGTGTTAAAAACTTCTTGAAGTGTGTCTTCACTGTTTTGTGACGAACGATTGACTTTCACGCGGAATTATTGTACTTTGCGTTTTGCACACGGACAGTTACAATGGCGTCGAACCATTTGCTAAATGTACCCAAATTGCGTGGTCGAGAAAATTACAGTGAATGGTGTTTCGCGGCAGAGAATTTCCTAATCCTCGAAGGCATGAAACATTGTATAAAGCCAGAAATCGGTGTGAAAATAGGAGCTGCAGATGACGAAAAAACCAGAGCTAAATTGATCATGACAATTGACCCGTCTTTGTACGTGCATGTGAAAACTGTAGCGACTGCGAAAGAACTATGGGATAAACTTCAGAAACTATTTGAAGACAATGGTTTTTCTCGAAGAGTAAGTCTGCTACGACACTTAATTTCGATACGCCTAGAAAATTGCAACACGATGACATCGTATGTTACGCAAGTTATTGATACGGAGCAAAAATTAAGTGGCACAGGTTTCGAAATAAATGACCAGTGGACAGGATCATTGCTGTTAGCGGGATTGCCTGATCGATTTTCACCTATGATCATGGAAATCGAGCATGCGGGCATGGGCATAACGGCTGATTCAATCAAATCAAAATTATTGGACATGGAGTCGGTGACGGAAGAACAAGGTGAAGTTAGCGGTGCATTCGTTTCTCGTTCAAAGTTCAGTGGAATGAACAGAACGAAAAATAATATGCCAGAAAAAGTTATAATGTTGGTAGTACTGCTAACAATGGCGATCTGTCAAAATCAAATGTCAAGTCAGTGACATGTTATCGATGTAAACAAACAGGCCATTTTAAGAATCAATGTAGAAATAACGTGAATAATTCGTCACAGTGCAAGGATAAAAATCGAATGCAGTCTAATGCGTTTAGTGCAGTATTCCTGAGTGGAAATTTCAATAAAAATGCATGGTATATTGATTCGGGAGCCAGCGTACACTTGACAGCAAACGAAAGTTGGGTTTTAAATGCATCTTATGTTTCCCAATCCTTCCCCACCAACTCACTGTTGAGGTGGAGTTCACCAATATCCGTGGACTCCATGCAAACCTCAACGCCGTCTACCAACACTTCGAGACGGCGAGGCCTGCGATGCCGTTTCTGACGAAAACTCAGATTAGCTGCCCTGTCGATTCGGCATACCTGCACTACCCCGGCTATGTGCTGAAAGAGTCCTTCCACGCCAAGGCCTTTGTTCAGTTTTTTGAAGATTTAACAAAAGATTTAAAATAAAAATTTAATTTTGAGGTTTTACTGTCTTTTTGTTACCACTTTCTATTACCAATATAATCCCGGGACTGTCCCGGGATCCCGGGATGAACTGTAGAAAATCCCGAAATCCCGGGATTGGAAAAATCGACCGGGATCGAATCCTCTAATTTATACCCACGACTTAGAGCAATGCGTGAACTGCTTTGGTAACATCCTGCTAACGCTGACGATATTTGCATTTACGCGTCTGGGAAAAATCTGATTGACATAAGCCGGAACCTTAACTCAGCATTGCACTACCTGAATCTTTGGCTGGAGGATCACGGTCTTGCTCTATCGATCAGTAAGTGTAATGCGGTTGTATTTTCAAGGAAGAGGCGCATCCCTGACATCGAAATTTCCTGCAACGGTCAATCAATCCCTTTAGTAGATGAAATCCGATTTCTTGGGCTAACTCTCGATACAAAATTGTCTGGCGTCCCCCACTTTAATAATGTAGTCAGCAATGATTATAATTATAATTTAATTTAATTAATTTAATAAATTTTAATTTTTTAATTTAATTTAAATTTTAAATTTTAATTGACATATACTGTCACTACTGTCAGTCAAAGTACATGAGAAAGATGTGTCAAAGTTTCGCCTAAAATTGCATTATTTATTATTTTAACAATTTTTCATTAAATCAAATACAAAATAATTGTACCAATGTAAAGTGTGCACGCAATTGGGTTTACAAAGAAAGATTTTGCGATTTCAAATGTTGTCGTGATAAATTTTGGACTTGTATTTTGTCATTGTGTGAAGTATCCATTTCTTGATGTGGATTTTATTCTAACGAGGTACGCAATTATGTTTTGCTCTATTTTTATTAAATTATAAACGGGGTAACTATGTTTTGGTTATTTTAAGCGAGGATATTAATAAAAGCACATTTGGATAATGTGGTCAGCAAATGCGAGAAAAGCTTAAACATCCTTAAATCTTTGTCTGGTGTTTGGTGGGGATCGCACCCTTTTTCTCAGAAGCTTCTTTACAATGCTATCGTCCGCAGCCACCTGGATTATGGCTCGTTTTTGTTAGAACCCTGCAGTAAAGAGGCAATAGGTAAGCTGGATAAGATCCAAGCAAGGTGCCTTAGAATTATTCTCAGTGCGATGAAATCGTCTCCTATTAATGCTATGCAGGTAGAAGCTGTTGATGCTCCTCTAGATCTTCGTCGTCAATACTTGTCCGACAGATTCATATTCAAATCCAGTGAAAATGCTTCTCATCCCCTCTTATCCCGTCTTCAAAATTTATCAGACATGAGTTCCGAACTCTTTCACAAGTACTGGACCCATAAATCTCTTCCTAAAATCATTCAGAGTTTTAGAAAACTTCCTTCCTTGTCGTTCCCAATAGTTCAATTTAAATAATTATACAAGTTCAACATAGCATGCAGCTGATAAAGCCGAGCTATTTGCCAGACACTTGAAAGATGTGTTCAAGCCGAATGAACCTGACACTAACTCACAGGAAGAATTTGATACCTTCCTTAATAGTGATCTGCAGATGTCATTACCCTTGAGACTATAATAATAATAAGCCCGGGTAAAGTCTAAACTTACGTCCGAGCTTGACCATCTAAGCCACGTGGGGGGCAGACACCTGCAATGAACTTACTAAGCAGGTGACCAACAGGGCAATAGCAAAACCCTTATGGAGATATGAGTAATAGATGATATCGTTAAATATAATTTGCGGCCGCTGCCCGGGGGTCACCGGGGCGCATCTGGAGCTGTTATGAAACACATAACATTACCTATTTTATGCCTCCTAAAGAATGATCTCTAAAAAGCTATTACTCGAAAAGGCCTTACTTTGTACAAAAATTTGTTCAGCAAGCCTTCCACCCAAGCTTGTTCATAACACGATCTAGAGAACCTCAGCGAGATAACAAGAAAACATGCCTCAATCCTTTTAGCGGAATAACAACAGAAATGCTCAACATATCTTCTGAAGAGGTAGAAATTATAGATACCCCAACTAACCAAATAGTGACTAGAGACAATAACTCGCAAGAGAATACTTGGACAGAAGTTAAGAGCAAAAAGCGTCTTCGCTCTAGTCCTGATACGGCGCAAAAATTAAGTGGCACAGGTTTCGAAATAAATGACCAGTGGACAGGATCATTGCTGTTAGCGGGATTGCCTGATCGATTTTCACCTATGATCATGGAAATCGAGCATGCGGGCATGGGCATAACGGCTGATTCAATCAAATCAAAATTATTGGACATGGAGTCGGTGACGGAAGAACAAGGTGAAGTTAGCGGTGCATTCGTTTCTCGTTCAAAGTTCAGTGGAATGAACAGAACGAAAAATAATATGCCAGAAAAAGTTATAATGTTGGTAGTACTGCTAACAATGGCGATCTGTCAAAATCAAATGTCAAGTCAGTGACATGTTATCGATGTAAACAAACAGGCCATTTTAAGAATCAATGTAGAAATAACGTGAATAATTCGTCACAGTGCAAGGATAAAAATCGAATGCAGTCTAATGCGTTTAGTGCAGTATTCCTGAGTGGAAATTTCAATAAAAATGCATGGTATATTGATTCGGGAGCCAGCGTACACTTGACAGCAAACGAAAGTTGGGTTTTAAATGCATCTTATGTTTCCCAATCCTTCCCCACCAACTCACTGTTGAGGTGGAGTTCACCAATATCCGTGGACTCCATGCAAACCTCAACGCCGTCTACCAACACTTCGAGACGGCGAGGCCTGCGATGCCGTTTCTGACGAAAACTCAGATTAGCTGCCCTGTCGATTCGGCATACCTGCACTACCCCGGCTATGTGCTGAAAGAGTCCTTCCACGCCAAGGCCTTTGTTCAGTTTTTTGAAGATTTAACAAAAGATTTAAAATAAAAATTTAATTTTGAGGTTTTACTGTCTTTTTGTTACCACTTTCTATTACCAATATAATCCCGGGACTGTCCCGGGATCCCGGGATGAACTGTAGAAAATCCCGAAATCCCGGGATTGGAAAAATCGACCGGGATCGAATCCTCTAATTTATACCCACGACTTAGAGCAATGCGTGAACTGCTTTGGTAACATCCTGCTAACGCTGACGATATTTGCATTTACGCGTCTGGGAAAAATCTGATTGACATAAGCCGGAACCTTAACTCAGCATTGCACTACCTGAATCTTTGGCTGGAGGATCACGGTCTTGCTCTATCGATCAGTAAGTGTAATGCGGTTGTATTTTCAAGGAAGAGGCGCATCCCTGACATCGAAATTTCCTGCAACGGTCAATCAATCCCTTTAGTAGATGAAATCCGATTTCTTGGGCTAACTCTCGATACAAAATTGTCTGGCGTCCCCCACTTTAATAATGTAGTCAGCAATGATTATAATTATAATTTAATTTAATTAATTTAATAAATTTTAATTTTTTAATTTAATTTAAATTTTAAATTTTAATTGACATATACTGTCACTACTGTCAGTCAAAGTACATGAGAAAGATGTGTCAAAGTTTCGCCTAAAATTGCATTATTTATTATTTTAACAATTTTTCATTAAATCAAATACAAAATAATTGTACCAATGTAAAGTGTGCACGCAATTGGGTTTACAAAGAAAGATTTTGCGATTTCAAATGTTGTCGTGATAAATTTTGGACTTGTATTTTGTCATTGTGTGAAGTATCCATTTCTTGATGTGGATTTTATTCTAACGAGGTACGCAATTATGTTTTGCTCTATTTTTATTAAATTATAAACGGGGTAACTATGTTTTGGTTATTTTAAGCGAGGATATTAATAAAAGCACATTTGGATAATGTGGTCAGCAAATGCGAGAAAAGCTTAAACATCCTTAAATCTTTGTCTGGTGTTTGGTGGGGATCGCACCCTTTTTCTCAGAAGCTTCTTTACAATGCTATCGTCCGCAGCCACCTGGATTATGGCTCGTTTTTGTTAGAACCCTGCAGTAAAGAGGCAATAGGTAAGCTGGATAAGATCCAAGCAAGGTGCCTTAGAATTATTCTCAGTGCGATGAAATCGTCTCCTATTAATGCTATGCAGGTAGAAGCTGTTGATGCTCCTCTAGATCTTCGTCGTCAATACTTGTCCGACAGATTCATATTCAAATCCAGTGAAAATGCTTCTCATCCCCTCTTATCCCGTCTTCAAAATTTATCAGACATGAGTTCCGAACTCTTTCACAAGTACTGGACCCATAAATCTCTTCCTAAAATCATTCAGAGTTTTAGAAAACTTCCTTCCTTGTCGTTCCCAATAGTTCAATTTAAATAATTATACAAGTTCAACATAGCATGCAGCTGATAAAGCCGAGCTATTTGCCAGACACTTGAAAGATGTGTTCAAGCCGAATGAACCTGACACTAACTCACAGGAAGAATTTGATACCTTCCTTAATAGTGATCTGCAGATGTCATTACCCTTGAGACTATAATAATAATAAGCCCGGGTAAAGTCTAAACTTACGTCCGAGCTTGACCATCTAAGCCACGTGGGGGGCAGACACCTGCAATGAACTTACTAAGCAGGTGACCAACAGGGCAATAGCAAAACCCTTATGGAGATATGAGTAATAGATGATATCGTTAAATATAATTTGCGGCCGCTGCCCGGGGGTCACCGGGGCGCATCTGGAGCTGTTATGAAACACATAACATTACCTATTTTATGCCTCCTAAAGAATGATCTCTAAAAAGCTATTACTCGAAAAGGCCTTACTTTGTACAAAAATTTGTTCAGCAAGCCTTCCACCCAAGCTTGTTCATAACACGATCTAGAGAACCTCAGCGAGATAACAAGAAAACATGCCTCAATCCTTTTAGCGGAATAACAACAGAAATGCTCAACATATCTTCTGAAGAGGTAGAAATTATAGATACCCCAACTAACCAAATAGTGACTAGAGACAATAACTCGCAAGAGAATACTTGGACAGAAGTTAAGAGCAAAAAGCGTCTTCGCTCTAGTCCTGATACGGCGCAAAAATTAAGTGGCACAGGTTTCGAAATAAATGACCAGTGGACAGGATCATTGCTGTTAGCGGGATTGCCTGATCGATTTTCACCTATGATCATGGAAATCGAGCATGCGGGCATGGGCATAACGGCTGATTCAATCAAATCAAAATTATTGGACATGGAGTCGGTGACGGAAGAACAAGGTGAAGTTAGCGGTGCATTCGTTTCTCGTTCAAAGTTCAGTGGAATGAACAGAACGAAAAATAATATGCCAGAAAAAGTTATAATGTTGGTAGTACTGCTAACAATGGCGATCTGTCAAAATCAAATGTCAAGTCAGTGACATGTTATCGATGTAAACAAACAGGCCATTTTAAGAATCAATGTAGAAATAACGTGAATAATTCGTCACAGTGCAAGGATAAAAATCGAATGCAGTCTAATGCGTTTAGTGCAGTATTCCTGAGTGGAAATTTCAATAAAAATGCATGGTATATTGATTCGGGAGCCAGCGTACACTTGACAGCAAACGAAAGTTGGGTTTTAAATGCATCTTATGTTTCCCAATCCTTCCCCACCAACTCACTGTTGAGGTGGAGTTCACCAATATCCGTGGACTCCATGCAAACCTCAACGCCGTCTACCAACACTTCGAGACGGCGAGGCCTGCGATGCCGTTTCTGACGAAAACTCAGATTAGCTGCCCTGTCGATTCGGCATACCTGCACTACCCCGGCTATGTGCTGAAAGAGTCCTTCCACGCCAAGGCCTTTGTTCAGTTTTTTGAAGATTTAACAAAAGATTTAAAATAAAAATTTAATTTTGAGGTTTTACTGTCTTTTTGTTACCACTTTCTATTACCAATATAATCCCGGGACTGTCCCGGGATCCCGGGATGAACTGTAGAAAATCCCGAAATCCCGGGATTGGAAAAATCGACCGGGATCGAATCCTCTAATTTATACCCACGACTTAGAGCAATGCGTGAACTGCTTTGGTAACATCCTGCTAACGCTGACGATATTTGCATTTACGCGTCTGGGAAAAATCTGATTGACATAAGCCGGAACCTTAACTCAGCATTGCACTACCTGAATCTTTGGCTGGAGGATCACGGTCTTGCTCTATCGATCAGTAAGTGTAATGCGGTTGTATTTTCAAGGAAGAGGCGCATCCCTGACATCGAAATTTCCTGCAACGGTCAATCAATCCCTTTAGTAGATGAAATCCGATTTCTTGGGCTAACTCTCGATACAAAATTGTCTGGCGTCCCCCACTTTAATAATGTAGTCAGCAATGATTATAATTATAATTTAATTTAATTAATTTAATAAATTTTAATTTTTTAATTTAATTTAAATTTTAAATTTTAATTGACATATACTGTCACTACTGTCAGTCAAAGTACATGAGAAAGATGTGTCAAAGTTTCGCCTAAAATTGCATTATTTATTATTTTAACAATTTTTCATTAAATCAAATACAAAATAATTGTACCAATGTAAAGTGTGCACGCAATTGGGTTTACAAAGAAAGATTTTGCGATTTCAAATGTTGTCGTGATAAATTTTGGACTTGTATTTTGTCATTGTGTGAAGTATCCATTTCTTGATGTGGATTTTATTCTAACGAGGTACGCAATTATGTTTTGCTCTATTTTTATTAAATTATAAACGGGGTAACTATGTTTTGGTTATTTTAAGCGAGGATATTAATAAAAGCACATTTGGATAATGTGGTCAGCAAATGCGAGAAAAGCTTAAACATCCTTAAATCTTTGTCTGGTGTTTGGTGGGGATCGCACCCTTTTTCTCAGAAGCTTCTTTACAATGCTATCGTCCGCAGCCACCTGGATTATGGCTCGTTTTTGTTAGAACCCTGCAGTAAAGAGGCAATAGGTAAGCTGGATAAGATCCAAGCAAGGTGCCTTAGAATTATTCTCAGTGCGATGAAATCGTCTCCTATTAATGCTATGCAGGTAGAAGCTGTTGATGCTCCTCTAGATCTTCGTCGTCAATACTTGTCCGACAGATTCATATTCAAATCCAGTGAAAATGCTTCTCATCCCCTCTTATCCCGTCTTCAAAATTTATCAGACATGAGTTCCGAACTCTTTCACAAGTACTGGACCCATAAATCTCTTCCTAAAATCATTCAGAGTTTTAGAAAACTTCCTTCCTTGTCGTTCCCAATAGTTCAATTTAAATAATTATACAAGTTCAACATAGCATGCAGCTGATAAAGCCGAGCTATTTGCCAGACACTTGAAAGATGTGTTCAAGCCGAATGAACCTGACACTAACTCACAGGAAGAATTTGATACCTTCCTTAATAGTGATCTGCAGATGTCATTACCCTTGAGACTATAATAATAATAAGCCCGGGTAAAGTCTAAACTTACGTCCGAGCTTGACCATCTAAGCCACGTGGGGGGCAGACACCTGCAATGAACTTACTAAGCAGGTGACCAACAGGGCAATAGCAAAACCCTTATGGAGATATGAGTAATAGATGATATCGTTAAATATAATTTGCGGCCGCTGCCCGGGGGTCACCGGGGCGCATCTGGAGCTGTTATGAAACACATAACATTACCTATTTTATGCCTCCTAAAGAATGATCTCTAAAAAGCTATTACTCGAAAAGGCCTTACTTTGTACAAAAATTTGTTCAGCAAGCCTTCCACCCAAGCTTGTTCATAACACGATCTAGAGAACCTCAGCGAGATAACAAGAAAACATGCCTCAATCCTTTTAGCGGAATAACAACAGAAATGCTCAACATATCTTCTGAAGAGGTAGAAATTATAGATACCCCAACTAACCAAATAGTGACTAGAGACAATAACTCGCAAGAGAATACTTGGACAGAAGTTAAGAGCAAAAAGCGTCTTCGCTCTAGTCCTGATACGGCGCAAAAATTAAGTGGCACAGGTTTCGAAATAAATGACCAGTGGACAGGATCATTGCTGTTAGCGGGATTGCCTGATCGATTTTCACCTATGATCATGGAAATCGAGCATGCGGGCATGGGCATAACGGCTGATTCAATCAAATCAAAATTATTGGACATGGAGTCGGTGACGGAAGAACAAGGTGAAGTTAGCGGTGCATTCGTTTCTCGTTCAAAGTTCAGTGGAATGAACAGAACGAAAAATAATATGCCAGAAAAAGTTATAATGTTGGTAGTACTGCTAACAATGGCGATCTGTCAAAATCAAATGTCAAGTCAGTGACATGTTATCGATGTAAACAAACAGGCCATTTTAAGAATCAATGTAGAAATAACGTGAATAATTCGTCACAGTGCAAGGATAAAAATCGAATGCAGTCTAATGCGTTTAGTGCAGTATTCCTGAGTGGAAATTTCAATAAAAATGCATGGTATATTGATTCGGGAGCCAGCGTACACTTGACAGCAAACGAAAGTTGGGTTTTAAATGCATCTTATGTTTCCCAATCCTTCCCCACCAACTCACTGTTGAGGTGGAGTTCACCAATATCCGTGGACTCCATGCAAACCTCAACGCCGTCTACCAACACTTCGAGACGGCGAGGCCTGCGATGCCGTTTCTGACGAAAACTCAGATTAGCTGCCCTGTCGATTCGGCATACCTGCACTACCCCGGCTATGTGCTGAAAGAGTCCTTCCACGCCAAGGCCTTTGTTCAGTTTTTTGAAGATTTAACAAAAGATTTAAAATAAAAATTTAATTTTGAGGTTTTACTGTCTTTTTGTTACCACTTTCTATTACCAATATAATCCCGGGACTGTCCCGGGATCCCGGGATGAACTGTAGAAAATCCCGAAATCCCGGGATTGGAAAAATCGACCGGGATCGAATCCTCTAATTTATACCCACGACTTAGAGCAATGCGTGAACTGCTTTGGTAACATCCTGCTAACGCTGACGATATTTGCATTTACGCGTCTGGGAAAAATCTGATTGACATAAGCCGGAACCTTAACTCAGCATTGCACTACCTGAATCTTTGGCTGGAGGATCACGGTCTTGCTCTATCGATCAGTAAGTGTAATGCGGTTGTATTTTCAAGGAAGAGGCGCATCCCTGACATCGAAATTTCCTGCAACGGTCAATCAATCCCTTTAGTAGATGAAATCCGATTTCTTGGGCTAACTCTCGATACAAAATTGTCTGGCGTCCCCCACTTTAATAATGTAGTCAGCAATGATTATAATTATAATTTAATTTAATTAATTTAATAAATTTTAATTTTTTAATTTAATTTAAATTTTAAATTTTAATTGACATATACTGTCACTACTGTCAGTCAAAGTACATGAGAAAGATGTGTCAAAGTTTCGCCTAAAATTGCATTATTTATTATTTTAACAATTTTTCATTAAATCAAATACAAAATAATTGTACCAATGTAAAGTGTGCACGCAATTGGGTTTACAAAGAAAGATTTTGCGATTTCAAATGTTGTCGTGATAAATTTTGGACTTGTATTTTGTCATTGTGTGAAGTATCCATTTCTTGATGTGGATTTTATTCTAACGAGGTACGCAATTATGTTTTGCTCTATTTTTATTAAATTATAAACGGGGTAACTATGTTTTGGTTATTTTAAGCGAGGATATTAATAAAAGCACATTTGGATAATGTGGTCAGCAAATGCGAGAAAAGCTTAAACATCCTTAAATCTTTGTCTGGTGTTTGGTGGGGATCGCACCCTTTTTCTCAGAAGCTTCTTTACAATGCTATCGTCCGCAGCCACCTGGATTATGGCTCGTTTTTGTTAGAACCCTGCAGTAAAGAGGCAATAGGTAAGCTGGATAAGATCCAAGCAAGGTGCCTTAGAATTATTCTCAGTGCGATGAAATCGTCTCCTATTAATGCTATGCAGGTAGAAGCTGTTGATGCTCCTCTAGATCTTCGTCGTCAATACTTGTCCGACAGATTCATATTCAAATCCAGTGAAAATGCTTCTCATCCCCTCTTATCCCGTCTTCAAAATTTATCAGACATGAGTTCCGAACTCTTTCACAAGTACTGGACCCATAAATCTCTTCCTAAAATCATTCAGAGTTTTAGAAAACTTCCTTCCTTGTCGTTCCCAATAGTTCAATTTAAATAATTATACAAGTTCAACATAGCATGCAGCTGATAAAGCCGAGCTATTTGCCAGACACTTGAAAGATGTGTTCAAGCCGAATGAACCTGACACTAACTCACAGGAAGAATTTGATACCTTCCTTAATAGTGATCTGCAGATGTCATTACCCTTGAGACTATAATAATAATAAGCCCGGGTAAAGTCTAAACTTACGTCCGAGCTTGACCATCTAAGCCACGTGGGGGGCAGACACCTGCAATGAACTTACTAAGCAGGTGACCAACAGGGCAATAGCAAAACCCTTATGGAGATATGAGTAATAGATGATATCGTTAAATATAATTTGCGGCCGCTGCCCGGGGGTCACCGGGGCGCATCTGGAGCTGTTATGAAACACATAACATTACCTATTTTATGCCTCCTAAAGAATGATCTCTAAAAAGCTATTACTCGAAAAGGCCTTACTTTGTACAAAAATTTGTTCAGCAAGCCTTCCACCCAAGCTTGTTCATAACACGATCTAGAGAACCTCAGCGAGATAACAAGAAAACATGCCTCAATCCTTTTAGCGGAATAACAACAGAAATGCTCAACATATCTTCTGAAGAGGTAGAAATTATAGATACCCCAACTAACCAAATAGTGACTAGAGACAATAACTCGCAAGAGAATACTTGGACAGAAGTTAAGAGCAAAAAGCGTCTTCGCTCTAGTCCTGATACGGCGCAAAAATTAAGTGGCACAGGTTTCGAAATAAATGACCAGTGGACAGGATCATTGCTGTTAGCGGGATTGCCTGATCGATTTTCACCTATGATCATGGAAATCGAGCATGCGGGCATGGGCATAACGGCTGATTCAATCAAATCAAAATTATTGGACATGGAGTCGGTGACGGAAGAACAAGGTGAAGTTAGCGGTGCATTCGTTTCTCGTTCAAAGTTCAGTGGAATGAACAGAACGAAAAATAATATGCCAGAAAAAGTTATAATGTTGGTAGTACTGCTAACAATGGCGATCTGTCAAAATCAAATGTCAAGTCAGTGACATGTTATCGATGTAAACAAACAGGCCATTTTAAGAATCAATGTAGAAATAACGTGAATAATTCGTCACAGTGCAAGGATAAAAATCGAATGCAGTCTAATGCGTTTAGTGCAGTATTCCTGAGTGGAAATTTCAATAAAAATGCATGGTATATTGATTCGGGAGCCAGCGTACACTTGACAGCAAACGAAAGTTGGGTTTTAAATGCATCTTATGTTTCCCAATCCTTCCCCACCAACTCACTGTTGAGGTGGAGTTCACCAATATCCGTGGACTCCATGCAAACCTCAACGCCGTCTACCAACACTTCGAGACGGCGAGGCCTGCGATGCCGTTTCTGACGAAAACTCAGATTAGCTGCCCTGTCGATTCGGCATACCTGCACTACCCCGGCTATGTGCTGAAAGAGTCCTTCCACGCCAAGGCCTTTGTTCAGTTTTTTGAAGATTTAACAAAAGATTTAAAATAAAAATTTAATTTTGAGGTTTTACTGTCTTTTTGTTACCACTTTCTATTACCAATATAATCCCGGGACTGTCCCGGGATCCCGGGATGAACTGTAGAAAATCCCGAAATCCCGGGATTGGAAAAATCGACCGGGATCGAATCCTCTAATTTATACCCACGACTTAGAGCAATGCGTGAACTGCTTTGGTAACATCCTGCTAACGCTGACGATATTTGCATTTACGCGTCTGGGAAAAATCTGATTGACATAAGCCGGAACCTTAACTCAGCATTGCACTACCTGAATCTTTGGCTGGAGGATCACGGTCTTGCTCTATCGATCAGTAAGTGTAATGCGGTTGTATTTTCAAGGAAGAGGCGCATCCCTGACATCGAAATTTCCTGCAACGGTCAATCAATCCCTTTAGTAGATGAAATCCGATTTCTTGGGCTAACTCTCGATACAAAATTGTCTGGCGTCCCCCACTTTAATAATGTGGTCAGCAAATGCGAGAAAAGCTTAAATATCCTTAAATCTTTGTCTGGTGTTTGGTGGGGATCGCACCCTTTTTCTCAGAAGCTTCTTTACAATGCTATCGTCCGCAGCCACCTGGATTGTGGCTCGTTTTTGTTAGAACCCTGCAGTAAAGAGGCAATAGGTAAGCTGGATAAGATCCAAGCAAGGTGCCTTAGAATTATTCTCGGTGCGATGAAATCGTCTCCTATTAATGCTATGCAGGTAGAAGCTGTTGATGCTCCTCTAGATCTTCGTCGTCAATACTTGTCCGACAGATTCATATTCAAATCCAGTGAAAATGCTTCTCATCCCCTCTTATCCCGTCTTCAAAATTTATCAGACATGAGTTCCGAACTCTTTCACAAGTACTGGACCCATAAATCTCTTCCTAAAATCATTCAGAGTTTTAGAAAACTTCCTTCCTTGTCGTTCCCAATAGTTCAATTTAAATAATTATACAAGTTCAACATAGCATGCAGCTGATAAAGCCGAGCTATTTGCCAGACACTTGAAAGATGTGTTCAAGCCGAATGAACCTGACACTAACTCACAGGAAGAATTTGATACCTTCCTTAATAGTGATCTGCAGATGTCATTACCCTTGAGACTATAATAATAATAAGCCCGGGTAAAGTATAAACTTACGTCCGAGCTTGACCATCTAAGCCACGTGGGGGGCAGACACCTGCAATGAACTTACTAAGCAGGTGACCAACAGGGCAATAGCAAAACCCTTATGGAGATATGAGTAATAGATGATATCGTTAAATATAATTTGCGGCCGCTGCCCGGGGGTCACCGGGGCGCATCTGGAGCTGTTATGAAACACATAACATTACCTATTTTATGCCTCCTAAAGAATGATCTCTAAAAAGCTATTACTCGAAAAGGCCTTACTTTGTACAAAAATTTGTTCAGCAAGCCTTCCACCCAAGCTTGTTCATAACACGATCTAGAGAACCTCAGCGAGATAACAAGAAAACATGCCTCAATCCTTTTAGCGGAATAACAACAGAAATGCTCAACATATCTTCTGAAGAGGTAGAAATTATAGATACCCCAACTAACCAAATAGTGACTAGAGACAATAACTCGCAAGAGAATACTTGGACAGAAGTTAAGAGCAAAAAGCGTCTTCGCTCTAGTCCTGATACGGCGCAAAAATTAAGTGGCACAGGTTTCGAAATAAATGACCAGTGGACAGGATCATTGCTGTTAGCGGGATTGCCTGATCGATTTTCACCTATGATCATGGAAATCGAGCATGCGGGCATGGGCATAACGGCTGATTCAATCAAATCAAAATTATTGGACATGGAGTCGGTGACGGAAGAACAAGGTGAAGTTAGCGGTGCATTCGTTTCTCGTTCAAAGTTCAGTGGAATGAACAGAACGAAAAATAATATGCCAGAAAAAGTTATAATGTTGGTAGTACTGCTAACAATGGCGATCTGTCAAAATCAAATGTCAAGTCAGTGACATGTTATCGATGTAAACAAACAGGCCATTTTAAGAATCAATGTAGAAATAACGTGAATAATTCGTCACAGTGCAAGGATAAAAATCGAATGCAGTCTAATGCGTTTAGTGCAGTATTCCTGAGTGGAAATTTCAATAAAAATGCATGGTATATTGATTCGGGAGCCAGCGTACACTTGACAGCAAACGAAAGTTGGGTTTTAAATGCATCTTATGTTTCCCAATCCTTCCCCACCAACTCACTGTTGAGGTGGAGTTCACCAATATCCGTGGACTCCATGCAAACCTCAACGCCGTCTACCAACACTTCGAGACGGCGAGGCCTGCGATGCCGTTTCTGACGAAAACTCAGATTAGCTGCCCTGTCGATTCGGCATACCTGCACTACCCCGGCTATGTGCTGAAAGAGTCCTTCCACGCCAAGGCCTTTGTTCAGTTTTTTGAAGATTTAACAAAAGATTTAAAATAAAAATTTAATTTTGAGGTTTTACTGTCTTTTTGTTACCACTTTCTATTACCAATATAATCCCGGGACTGTCCCGGGATCCCGGGATGAACAGTAGAAAATCCCGAAATCCCGGGATTGGAAAAATCGACCGGGATCGAATCCTCTAATTTATACCCACGACTTAGAGCAATGCGTGAACTGCTTTGGTAACATCCTGCTAACGCTGACGATATTTGCATTTACGCGTCTGGGAAAAATCTGATTGACATAAGCCGGAACCTTAACTCAGCATTGCACTACCTGAATCTTTGGCTGGAGGATCACGGTCTTGCTCTATCGATCAGTAAGTGTAATGCGGTTGTATTTTCAAGGAAGAGGCGCATCCCTGACATCGAAATTTCCTGCAACGGTCAATCAATCCCTTTAGTAGATGAAATCCGATTTCTTGGGCTAACTCTCGATACAAAATTGTCTGGCGTCCCCCACTTTAATAATGTGGTCAGCAAATGCGAGAAAAGCTTAAATATCCTTAAATCTTTGTCTGGTGTTTGGTGGGGATCGCACCCTTTTTCTCAGAAGCTTCTTTACAATGCTATCGTCCGCAGCCACCTGGATTGTGGCTCGTTTTTGTTAGAACCCTGCAGTAAAGAGGCAATAGGTAAGCTGGATAAGATCCAAGCAAGGTGCCTTAGAATTATTCTCGGTGCGATGAAATCGTCTCCTATTAATGCTATGCAGGTAGAAGCTGTTGATGCTCCTCTAGATCTTCGTCGTCAATACTTGTCCGACAGATTCATATTCAAATCCAGTGAAAATGCTTCTCATCCCCTCTTATCCCGTCTTCAAAATTTATCAGACATGAGTTCCGAACTCTTTCACAAGTACTGGACCCATAAATCTCTTCCTAAAATCATTCAGAGTTTTAGAAAACTTCCTTCCTTGTCGTTCCCAATAGTTCAATTTAAATAATTATACAAGTTCAACATAGCATGCAGCTGATAAAGCCGAGCTATTTGCCAGACACTTGAAAGATGTGTTCAAGCCGAATGAACCTGACACTAACTCACAGGAAGAATTTGATACCTTCCTTAATAGTGATCTGCAGATGTCATTACCCTTGAGACTATAATAATAATAAGCCCGGGTAAAGTATAAACTTACGTCCGAGCTTGACCATCTAAGCCACGTGGGGGGCAGACACCTGCAATGAACTTACTAAGCAGGTGACCAACAGGGCAATAGCAAAACCCTTATGGAGATATGAGTAATAGATGATATCGTTAAATATAATTTGCGGCCGCTGCCCGGGGGTCACCGGGGCGCATCTGGAGCTGTTATGAAACACATAACATTACCTATTTTATGCCTCCTAAAGAATGATCTCTAAAAAGCTATTACTCGAAAAGGCCTTACTTTGTACAAAAATTTGTTCAGCAAGCCTTCCACCCAAGCTTGTTCATAACACGATCTAGAGAACCTCAGCGAGATAACAAGAAAACATGCCTCAATCCTTTTAGCGGAATAACAACAGAAATGCTCAACATATCTTCTGAAGAGGTAGAAATTATAGATACCCCAACTAACCAAATAGTGACTAGAGACAATAACTCGCAAGAGAATACTTGGACAGAAGTTAAGAGCAAAAAGCGTCTTCGCTCTAGTCCTGATTCAATGCAAGGTAGACACAAACAGTCCAAATTGAACACATACTGGCTAAGTCTGCCTATACCAACTTCCAATAGTTTTTTGGAACCAGATTCTGACCCTGGGGCAAATGATGGAAATAAATCAAATGCAAGAGAAACGAGGCCACCTTCAATATTTGTAGATAGAGTTAGCAACATACAACCTTTGCTTAAGCTTCTCAATGAACATGCAAGTAATAAATTTGTTGTCAATGTCCTGAGAAATTAAAAGGTCAAGATTCAACCAAGTAGTTCAGAGTTCTATACCAAAATAGTCAAACACTTGGAAGATACAGATACTGAATTTTACAATTACAAACCAAAGGAAGAACGCTACTTCAAAGTAATACTAAAGAATTTACATCCGTCTACAGATGTGGATGAAATAAAACTGGCATTACAAGACATTGGACATAGAGCAAGGAACATTTGGAACATAAAACAGAGATCCACTAAAAAGCCTCTTCTTATCTTTGTAATTAAATTGAAACCCAACCTAGAGACCAACAAGCTAATATACAAAGCTAAGAATCTCCTTCACTGTAGTGTTTTTTTTTTTTTTTTATAGTGGCTCGACATAATGGCTTCCCTACACCTGATGGAAAGCGAAAGAGAAGCCCAAGTCGCTGTGACAACGGGCAAGTAACTGGTCAGTTACCTGTCAGTTGCCACCGCCATGCCGGCCCAACCCTAACCCCCCACGAGCTCCGGAAACTCTACTCACCGGCAGAAACACGACCCAGAGGTCATTTGACTGCGGTATTCTATAGGGTGGAGGTCTTTCCCCGGACGGGCGGCTCAATTCGAGCGAAGATTCGCTATGCCCTACCTCTCTTCTAGTGTATATTGTGAACCTCCTCGACCCAAGCGCGAAATACCTCAATGTTCAAATTGCCAACAGCACGGACACAAAAAAAATATTGTCGCCGCAACCGAAATGCATAAAATGCGCTGGAAATCACTCTTCAACCAACTGCGAAAAGAAAGGAAGACTGACTAACGTAAAGTGTGTCTTATGTGAAGTTAAATTCAGTTCCGATCACAAACCTCTCAGAGCAAAACTCAACACTTAATGAAAGTAGCTCTACAAAGAAACACGTCACTTAGAAAATTGAATCGGTCATTTCAAAAACCTCGTAAGTCACAGAATTAAAATTTATCAGAAATCAATAAAAACTGTTTCATACACAAACAATTGAGTTTTAACCCTTTCCACGCCAAAGTCTGATATATCTGACAAATCAGTTTCGTGCCCTCGCCGCCAAAGTCTGATATATCAGACAGTAAAATAAATATTCTTTTTCCACTCGAATACACCTAGATAATTTGGTTTGTATTGATTTTTTTCTAGATAATTTGGTTTGTATTGATTTGGTTGTTTCAGACTGTTTATACCCTTAAAAATGGTATGTAAAAATTTTACAGTTCATACATAATTATGTTACTTAAGTTTTAATTCAAGAAAAACAAACCATTATTTTCTTTAAAAAAGTGAACAAGCATCTGTCATAACAAAACGAGCGGCGCGCGTAAATTCAAATATTTTCCCATACGCACAGTCAACGGCCCCCTCTCCCACAATTTTGCATACGGCACTCGCGCGGTCCCTATATAAGCCGCCGCGCGCAGAGCCATCGTCAGTCGTCAGTTAGCTAGCGACCGTACTGGAGCGATAGTCCCTTACAGTCATCCAGTACAGTCAGTATAGACGAAGAAGGAGTGCGATAGCCCCGTCAGTCCACTCTGGAGTCTAAGCTAGGCTCATATTAGATAACTTATAGGCTAGGAGAGCGATAGCCACCTGCGGTCCTCTCCGACGCCTGTTAGGCACTAAGTGTATGACCTAAGTATATGAAACTCTGTATGACACTAAATTGTATGTTTACCTCGCATAATAAACGGACCATAAGGATATTTTTCACTGCACACTCCCTTCATTGTGGCGCCCAACGTGATCATCTAGTCGTGAGGACCCTTCATTGCGGCGCCCAACGTGATCGTCAAGTCGTTGGGACCCTTCATTGTGGCACCCAACGTGATCGTCAAGTCGTTAGGACCCTTCATTGTGGCGCCCAACGAAAATTATTTTTACAATGAGCAACACCGAAGAATAATATTTTGAACTGAGGGTAGCAGAAGAAAAACCATCAAAATCTTTACCTCCGTTACAAATGACGGAACACGCAATTTAGTCAGTTGCTGAGTAAAATGCAAACAACGACCAAGTCAAATAAGAATTTTACTCGATGTGATATGCGATTTTTCGGCGAGCGCGACCACAGTAAGGTTGAAGAATTTGTGACGGCCGTCGAGATATATAAGGACATCGAGCCTATTTCCAACGACGATGCCTTAACTACTTCACCAGCTGGTAGTGAAGCTCCATTTACAATCAAGATTGATGCAAGTAAATATGCCATCGAAACAGCTTTAATGCAGGGGGAGGGCCCAGAAGAATACCCTATTGTATACGTCAGTCGACTTCTTACTTCAGCAGAACGTTACACTATTGGAGATTTAGTCTTAGTAGAAACTCATCCAATAAGCAGCCAAGATAAATATTCTCAGCCAAATTTGCTACTCGACATGATGGTCCATACCTTATTATCAAAAAACATGGAAGTTCAATATATGAAGTTGCTAATACCCAAGAACCTGAGAAACCAATCGGAAGATATCATACATCTGCAATAGTGAAGTTTGAGAAACGAAGCAATGCATCACCATCCCCAATTCTACCGATTAGAGGACGAGGTCGCCCAAGGATTCCACGTTCGAAATCCTGATACTCATAACGGGACGTCAACGAGTATCAGAGGGGGATATTGTAACAAGCATCTGTCATAACAAAACGCGCGGCGCGCGTAAATTCAAATATTTTTCCATACGCACAGTCAACGGCCCCCTCTTCCACAATTTTGCACACGGCACTCGCGCGGTCCCTATATAAGCCGCCGCGCGCAGAGCCATCGTCTGTCGTCAGTTAGCTAGCGACCGTACTGGAGCGATAGTCCCTTACAGTCATCCAGTACAGTCAGTATAGACGAAGAAGGAGTGCGATAGCCCCGTCAGTCCACTCTGGAGTCTTAGCTAGGCTCATATTAGATAACTTGTAGGCTAGGAGAGCGATAGCCACCTGCGGTCCTCTCCGACGCCTGTTAGGCACTAAGTGTATGACCTAAGTATATGAAACTCTGTATGACACTAAATTGTATGTTTACCTCGCATAATAAACGGACCATAAGGATATATTTGGCGTTTCACTGCACACTCCCTTCAAACTTATTTTTATATTTTATCATTGTATTTGTTTTTTTTATCAGCCAAACAATAAGATAAATCAATTGTACCTACTGTAACTGTAAATTATTATTATTATTATATTATATAAGCTTCCTGCGCCAAAGTCTGATATATCAGACAATAGTGATGTTACCAATACGATATTGTTGCCCAACATTCGAGATTAATAATTAATTAAAAAGATATTTACGAGATTAATAATGAAATAAAACTTATATTCATTGATTTCCGCAATGAATAACATAGGTTTTTTACATGAAGACTTGATTTCATTATGTTTTTCCGCCAAATATATTATTTATTTTCAATAAAAGATTTGCATCGTCAACGGTAAGTTCACAACACTAAAGAGCTCCTAACTTGTAACAGTCTCGTACGCCAATGTCTGATTTATAAGACAGGAAGTGACGTCAGAAGCGTATAGATGTTTCTAGAACAGCTTATTTGCGTTGTACAATGTGAGTGAGTATATATCGATATTTTTTGAAACTACCTTATAAAATAATGATATTTATTGAGTTACGTCTTACGTCACCGTGTTAGTTTATTTTTATTGTTGTTTTATCACGGTTTATAATGACTACTGTGGACGAACTAATTAGAATTTTGGAAGGAAATGACAATAATTGTGAATTTGAAAGTGAAGAAACCATTCCATAGACAACAGGCGAGTACTGAAAACTTAAATAAATAAATATTTGTAGGGGGGATGAGTTGAGTACGGAGGGGGTAGCCGGGTGATGAACGGGTCCGTCGTGACGTCACCACCAGATAAAGATGGTCGTAGGCGCGAACAATATATTACGTCACAGCAGTACAAAAAGTGATGACCCCGCAACGCGTCTTACTGGCGTAAAAGCGCGAGCTTGGTGCCGAATACAAAAATAAAGCCGCGGTGAAAGCCCAAAGAGATCTCAATATAGCTTGAAAGCCTGTATGGAGCAGTTCACCATGGAACTGGGATGAGGTTGTATAGTAAAGTACACTTTGTATGGGCAGACCTTATATGATCTGAGAATCGCAACGATACCGCGATTTAAGGTACAGGCAGCGCCATCTATGAATGTATACTGGAACTAATACGGTCTTGCTTGGAACTAATACAGTCTTGCTGGGCGTTGCTAGGGTAAAGTGTGTAGGGTTTGTATATGAGTTGCTACAATCTCCCCCTCTGTCTCTGATAGTCGTCCCGACGAAGAGACAGCACCAGAGGAAATTTAGTGGAAGTTCTTTTTAGGACGACCTCGTATGAAGCGGGTCCATGTTTTCTCATTACTATGTATGGTCCATCACGTCGTGGTGCAAATTTTGCACTGATACCTCGAACAGCTTTGCTAATCGGATGTAGCATTACCATTAGCAGGTCTCCATTGTTGTAACCAGGATCAATTCGTCTAATGCGATCCATGTACTCATTCCTTTTCTGTTGTGTAATAGTTATGCGTTTAGCAGGGGATAGCGGATGACATGCACATTCCATGGAATCTTCTCCCTCCTCCTGTACCAAAACTGTCCTAAGAACGGAGTTGCTCGTGCCAGTTCTCAGGATAGGTTTAGCCTTTAGATCTAAAGTAGACATAAATGGAGATGGCTTAGCATCATGAAATAAGTCGTCTATCCTAGGGATTGGATATATATCAGGTACTGTTATTTGGTTAAGTCTCCTATAGTCAACCCAGATGCGGAGTGAGCCATCAGGTTTTGGCACCATGACCATTGGGGCTGACCAGGGTGAAGAACAGGGATCGATAATGCCATTATCTAAAATTGTTGTGAGCTCATATCTTAGTATCATCTTGCGTGGAGGAGAAAGTCTATAAGGTGGCATAGGAATTGGAGGATGATCATTTGTCTGAATAGAGTGTTCTGTGATATGAGTAGGTTTATTGTTAGGAATGAAAACGTACTCTTGCAATAAATCATCTAATTGATTAGACTGATCAACAGATAACAAAGTTTCAACATTTACAGAGTTAAGGTCAATAATGGGCGAAAAAGTGCTCACATTGATAATCTTCAGAGGAGACTTATCATCTTGGTGCTTAAAGTTTACGAAGTCCTCAGTGTATAATTCATATACATGGGTTGGATTGTCCGTAAAGCTCCATGTAAACTGACCGAGGTTCAGTGTTATGCCAGCATGCCTGAGGAATCCGACACCCAGTAAAGTTCGGTTATCTCGGGAACGTGGCAAGACTATGAAGTTGGTTCGAATCTTCCGTCCACAAAGTTCCACGTCTGCATCGAAGGTCAGTACCGTTTCAGGGCGTGATACTCCATCCGCCAGAGTAATATAAGCATTCTGCTCATTAAACGTATGTCCACGTTGTTGAAGAGCCTTGTATAACTCATAAGAAGCTACGCTTGTCTTAGCACATGTATCTATAAAAAAATAAAATATACCATTCAAACCATCGATTTTTATAAATACTGTTGGTCGGGCATATGTAGCAATCTTGACGTCCACTGCGCAGAAACTTAACTTCTTTTCTGTCGCTGATTTGCTACTGCATGTCGCACAGTTGCTGCGATAGACTCCTGGAGCCCCGCATCCATAACAGACAACCTTACTAGTGGTCGCCTCTTCCTTAACGGTAGTGATTGTGGTAACGGGCACATCTGGATGTGATGATGATTCCTGGACGAGAGGTTTCCGCTTACGACACTGCTCGTACACATGGCCCAGATTCTTACAGAAGTTGCAACGAGGTTTGCCTGACTGTTTCCGAAATGGGAGGGTCTGAATAGACTTGCCCTCCATTTCTCGCTGAACCTGCTCCACCCCACGAGCTTCCCGCAACAGATCCTCAAGCCCGTTGACGCATCCTCGAGGGACTTTGTCTCGTATAGACAGATTCAGGAGACTATAGACTATGTCCAGTTGTTGTTTCTCTTTTAGCTGTTCCGTCCTCGGTAACTGAGAAAACAACATTCTCTTCTTCGAGATGAAGGTAGCAGTATCTTGCTTTTCCTGTCGCTCGCTGATGATCTCACTATAAATTGGATATTCCGGTTTCTTAGGAGCAAAGTTGTAGCGAAGAGTTTCCTCAAAAACTACCCACGAAGTCACTCTGTCCTTGACTCCCTGCCACCAAATCGCAGCCTCTCCGTGAAGCAGCAAAGGAAGACCCTCCAAAGCATCAGCATCAGAGATTGCCTCCACCTTCTTGAAAACGCCGACAGCTGCTAAAAACGCTTCCACACACTCGGAATTCTTCTCGCCGCCGTAAGATGCCTTGCAGGACACAAAAGTACTGCGGCGGTTACTCAGCGATGCCAACAGTTGACTAAATTGTTGGTCCGACAGATTAACTCCCATCTTGTCTTCAGCGATGATAGCGGTCTTGTTCACACACGTAGTTGTCCTTCCGTACTTCGTTACAATGAATTTTGGGTTGCTTCGGGCCTTGTTGGTCGCCAGATTGTAGGTGTACGACCAAACGTTGTCCCCGCAGAGCCAGGTTCCTTCACTCTACAGGGGGTGTACGTGGATTTCCCTGGAGTGAAGCCTCGAGTTTGGCGCCAATTTTGTAGGGGGGATGAGTTGAGTACGGAGGGGGTAGCCGGGTGATGAACGGGTCCGTCGTGACGTCACCGCCAGATATAGATGGTCGTAGGTGCGAACAATATATTACGTCACAGCAGTACAAAAAGTGATGACCCCGCAACGCGTCTTATTGGCGTAAAAGCGCGAGCTTGGTGCCGAATACAAAAATGAAGCCGCGGTGAAAGCCCAAAGAGATCTCAATATAGCTTGAAAGCCTGTATGGAGCAGTTCACCATGGAACTGGGATGAGGTTGTATAGTAAAGTACACTTTGTATGGGCAGACCTTATATGATCTGAGAATCGCAACGATACCGCGATTTAAGGTACAGGCAGCGCCATCTATGAATGTATACTGGAACTAATACGGTCATGCTTGGAACTAATACAGTCTTGCTTGGCGTTGCTAGGGTAAAGTGTGTAGGGTTCGTATATGAGTTGCTACATATTTTAATAATCTGTTTTGCTGATAGTTTATGGATTAGGAACAGTGCACTAAGAATGAACTTTTATTCCTGGCTGCTGTTGAATCCCAGGACGAGGGTGAAAAATATTTAAATTATAATAAATGTTACACTCTTAACATCATATTATTATACAAGAGTACAAAGAAATCATATTAACTTATCAGTGATTCTCGCCATTATTATTGAAAAGAACCAAGTGTTAAATTACAATTCAAAAGTGTATGATGAAATCAAAAGTTGTAGGTCAAAATGGAGGGTAAATAAAATACACATTCGAGTCGTTGTCTTTTTTTAAAATTAAAACCTGACAAAAATGTTTATAATTTCTTCACATAAGTTATCGATATCTATGACCGGAACTTGTCACCTCCCTAAAGACTCTAAAGGAGTCATGATAGGCGAACGCCAAAGTCTGATATATCAGACCAATAGTGTTGCAAATATGATATTGCTTGTTTTTATATTTTGCTGTCTGTATACACCACGGTAGATGTTTTAAATTTTTAAAAGTTCCCAGGAATAAAGTATAATTTAATATAAACAAACAGTATAAATAATTGCTAGATTTATTGTTAAAATGTGTGTCGTTTTTGCAGTGCATCAGGGATGTTTGCTGAGTACCAAACGGTTGGCTTCGAAGCCATCATTCGTAAAAAAACCAACTCCCTGATCAGCAGGATTAGGAGCAGTCCCAATAGCGTCCTGAAGACATTGGCGGACCGATTCACCTCTCCGCTTTGGAGGTGCTTTGTGCGGAGGGTGATCATCACGGGGAATTACCCTTTTCTGTGATGGTCACTCTAAGTAGTTTAAGGACCTATTTTTAAATTATTTTTTTTTTTTGTGTGATTACTAATATTAACAGTCTACTAACATAGTTTGATAAGATGTATACTAACATATATGGATTATGTGATCCGAAATAAACATTTTTCATTTCATTTCATTTTTTACAAAAGTCTGTATAACATCGATACCAATGTTCCCAACACTATTTAAACTAGCCGTGTTTGGGTCGTGGCGTGTGGTGAGCGTTTTTGTCGAAAACTCGTGGCGTGGAAACGGTTAAAGGACGTGCTTATGTTTATTTTAGTAATTAAGTAATAATAAATTACAAGAGTCGGAGCAAAATTATGGATATTTATACAGAATACTATAGGTTGTTGTGATAAATATTTAATCTATGGTATGTAAACTAAATATTCATATGTCATTTTTCTAAACGAAATAAAGTTAGTCTGCACTGCATAACCAAACGTGTTTGCTTAGAGGTTATGGGCTTTATAATTTTTAATAAAGTTATATTTGTAGAACGCGGTTGTGTTGTGCAAGATGTCAACGAACTATTTAGCCAGCGCGCCTAAACTTAAAGGCAGAGAAAACTACGATGAGTGGACATTCGCAGTTGAAAATGTGCTCGTGTTGGAAGGCATGTTACATTGTGTGCATGTTACATAGTGGCAGGAAAAGACATAAAACGCGAAGACGATGCGAAGACGAGGGCCAAAATATGTCTAACTATCGACCCGGCTTTGTACGTGCATATCAAGAGGACGAAATCTTCGAAAGAGTTGTGGGATAAGTTAAAATCTCTGTTTGACGACTCAGGTTTTTCGAGAAAGATTTCGTTATTACGTCACTTGATTTCAATACGACGAGAAAATTGTGAAGATATGACTACCTACGTAACTCAAATTGTGGAGACTTCACAACGGCTAAGTGGAACTGGTTTTGAAATAACTGATCAGTGGATTGGATCGCTGATGCTTGCAGGTTTACCCGAAAAATTTTCACCAATGATTATGGCAATCGAACACTCAGGTATTGAAATAACGGCTGACATCATCAAAACAAAGTTGTTAGATTCGGAGCCGTTAGATGTGACATCGAAAGAAACGCAGAATACTGAAGCGGCGTTTGCGTCAAAATGGGCGAATAAAAAACGCAGACCTGGCAACACCAATCAGAGCGGAAAAAAATGGGATTGCTTGGCGGGCTTTTCATCTAACTAGGCGCGTTTTTCAAACAAAATTTGAAAATAATTATTTTTCTGTAAATATTAATATAAAGTTCATTTTAATTAGTTACGCAATAGTATTATAAGTGTATAGAAGTGTAAATACATAAGAATGCCGGCGGGGGACGGCGAAATCCCCCCTGGCGGGACTGCTGAAAAGCTCAAAGTACCAAGTGCTAAATCTAATGATGGGACTTCAGCGTCTGAGGATTTTTACAAACCTTACATAAAACCAGGCTACAAGCGGCTCTTCTCTGAAAACTCGGTGAGTGGGGAGTTTTCCGTATACGTGGAGAGTACCAAGGAGGATGAAAAATTGGGCAACAATAATCCTATTGTTACTACCAATCTCTTCAAAAATGATATAAAGGGAATTATCAACATCAAGAGAGTAAATGCCACTAAGATATCTGTGTCGTTTACGCAAGCCAACTACGCCAATAATTTTCTGAAAAATGAAATATTTTTGAACAAACACAAGCTGAAAGCTTATATTCCTGCCACTGCAGTTGAGACTATCGGAGTTTTAAGATTCGTACCCACAAGTATTAGCAATGAGGAATTATTCAAAAAATTGTCATCTCCATATGAGATAATAAGTGTACGCCGTTTCACTAAGAGGGAGAACGGTGAAATTAAACCGTTTCGTACGGTCAGCATCACCTTTCTCTCTAATTATTTACCTGACTTTGTCTATTTGGATTTATTCCGCTTTCGTGTATACGAATACAACGCACCTTTATTGCAGTGCTATAAATGCTTTAAATTCAACCATGGCGCCAAAATCTGTAAGCAAATACAAAAATGCTCGATCTGTACAGAGGAACACCATTTCTCTCAATGCACATCTACCAATGTTATTAAGTGTATCAATTGTCAAGGAGCTCATTTATCCATATTACGAGATTGTCCTATTAAAAAACAAAAGATGGAGGAAAAAAAGAACAAAACATATGCAAATATGTTATCCAGTAACAATACCAATTTACTTTTAATTACCGACTTGAAGAACTACTGTATGAGCTAGATAGGATAACGTGGGACGTAATTGGTTTATCTGAGGTTAGAAGGCCTGGAGAAGAATGTCTAAAACTCAAAAATGGACATACCCTTTATTACCGAGGATCTGATGGCGGTGCCCACAATCATGGCGTGGGGATGATTATCAACAAGCGCCTATGGGATAATGTCATATCTATCAAGTCTGTTTCGGACAGGATCATTTGTTTATTGCTTAACATTACAAAGAGAATTACAATTAAGATCATCCAGGCTTGCGCTCCGACTGCTGATGCATCCGATGACTCCAAGGATTTGTTTTATGAAGATTTGGATAAATGTTTTAATGAAGATAAATCTACCTACTCAATTCTCATTGGCGATTTCAATGCAAAGATAGGGCATAAAATGGAGGACTCGGAATCTTTCATGGGCAATTTCGGTTATGGACAAAGGAACCCTTCAGGCGCCAGATTGATCAACTTTCTGGAACAATATAACCTGTACCATATGCGATCGTTTTTCCAAAAGCGTATGGAAAGGAGATGGACATGGGTTTCTCCAAATGGAAAATACAGAAATGAAATAGATTATGTATTCAGTAGTCACAAGTGTATATTCAAAAATGTTGAAGTTCTTAATTCATTCAACACTGGTAGCGACCATCGGCTTATTAGAGCTAAAGTCATTGTAAACGCCAAAATGTCACGATATACTTCCGTAAAATCAAGGAAAGTGAAGATAGACCCGATAAGACTTACAACCAATCGAGACATATACCAACAAAGAGTCAACGATGCTCTTATAGTTACTAATCCGTCTTCCAGTGTTGACGAACATGCTAAACACCTGCAAAATACTCTCTATAGTGAAGCAAAGAAAATGGTTCCGAAAATCAAAACCCGCCATAGACTGAAAAAAGAAACACAAGACTTCTTGGAGGAAAGAAGACTGCTAGTTAATCGGGGTCAAACAACAGCCGATGTGCTAAAAAACCTTTGCAAGGAAATAAGAAAGAAGGTTGAAAGAGATATAGAGGAATACAAAGAAAGAACTGTACAGGCCATTATTGAAAAACACAGGGGCCCTAAAGTGTTTAGGAAAGCAATATCTCAAGGTACGCAACAAATCACTAAACTAATGGATAGGGACGGAAATTTGGTGACAGACAGAAAACTAGTGTTACAAGTAGTGGAACAATATTATCAGGAGCTTTATTCATCTAAAAGCCCTAAACCAGCAGAAGTGCATGCTAGACATATCAAGAATGTTGGTTCAGAAGACATACCTGAGATAACTAACCTAGAAATTGAGACAGCTCTTAGAAAAATGAAAAACGGTAAAGCTCCCGGAGAGGATGGAGTGATTGTCGAAATGGTCAAAGAAGGAGGAGAGCGGGTGATAGATTTCATTAACATGCTATTAAATAAGTGCATTGAAGATGGACAAATACCAAAAGAATGGGAATCCACAAATGTCATACTTTTGTTCAAAAAGGGTGACAAAACCGACTTGAACAACTATCGCCCAATCAGCCTGTTACCCCATTTGTACAAGCTGCTTACCAAAATTATTACCCTTCGTTTAACTAGTAAGTTTGATTTCTACCAACCTCCCGAGCAAGCAGGTTTCAGAAGCGGATTTAGCACCATGGACCATATTATGACACTGAGAACTGTAATCGAAAAGGCTACCGAATATCAAACATCTCTCTGGATAGCTTTTATAGATTATAAAAAGGCGTTTGATAGTGTGGAATCCTGGGCAGTTGTTCAAGCTCTACAGAATGCTCGCATAGACCACAGATACACAAGGCTCATTGAGAATATTTACAACAACGCTACCATGAAAGTCACAATAGTAGATCAAACGGAAAACATCAAGATAAAAAGAGGCGTAAGACAGGGAGACACTCTTTCGCCTAAACTATTTACCCTAGTGCTGGAAGACATATTCAAGACACTTTCATGGGAGGAGCGTGGTCTTAAGTTACCGGGAGCAAGACTGAATAATCTAAGGTTCGCAGATGATATCGTACTCCTGACTGATAGTCCTGATGATCTCCAAACTATGATCCATGAACTAAGCGAAGCCTCCTTAAAAGTCGGTTTGGAAATGAATCTTAATAAAACTAAGGTCATGACTAATGATTCCACACCAGCCATTATCAAAATAAACCAGACTGTCATTGAAAAGGTAGAGAAGTACGTATACTTGGGTCAGGAAATAAAGATGGGGAAAGAAAATCAGGCGAACGATATAGATAGACGCATACGTCTCATGTGGGCTGCCTACTCAAAACTAGATTTTGCTTTCAAGATGAACATCACAGCTGAACAGAAAGCCAGGTTGTTCGATCAATGTATTTTGCCGGTGCTTACCTACGGAGCAGAAACCTGGGTCCTGACTCGAGAGTATATCAACAAGATACAGGTTGCCCAGAGGAAACTAGAAAGGAGGCTAGTGGGGGTTACATTGAGAGATCGCAAGACAAACACTTGGCTTAGAGAGCAAAGCAAAGTCGCGGATGCTGTAAAACGTGTCGCAAGTTTGAAGTGGCAGTGGGCAGGTCACATAGCCCGTAAACATGGCTCTTGGAGCAAGGCGGTCCTGGAATGGAGACCTTGGGAGGCAAAACGTCCTAGAGGCAGACCACAATTGCGGTGGAAGGACGACATCAAGAAAATAGCAGGGAAGAACTGGATGAAAGTAGCGCAAGACCGTGACAGATGGCGCACTCTGAAGGAGGCCTACACCACATTGGTTGAGGATGGCTAAGAAGAAGAAGAAGAAGAACAATACCAATACAACTAAACCATCAATTAAAAACTATCAATCAGATTTCCCTAACCTTCCTAACAAGAACACTAACACAATATACTGATGGTTCAAAGTCGGAGAATGGAGTAACTTCTGCTCTCTATGATCCTCAAATGAAATCAGTTAGAAGCTATAAATTAGATAAAACCTGCAGTATTTTTTCAGCAGAAAGTTACGCCATTTTACTGGCAATTCAACATATTAGCACTGTGGATAAGGAGAGTTTTTTAATATTGTCAGACTCCAAGAGTGTTTTAACAGCATTAGAGAATAATTCATTACAATTTGATTTAAATTACATTATTTACGAGATCAAAGAGTTAGTTTCTAATTTGAAAAAGGAAGGCAAAAACGTACATTTCTTGTGGGTACCGTCGCATAGTGGCATCACGGGTAATGAGATAGCTGATCAAGCTGCTCGTAGTGGCTCTGATGAAGATCACTCCGCCTTGATGAAATTTCCGCACACCGACCTCCATGCCCAGATTAACGAAGACTTGAAAATCTTGTATCACGAACACTGGACAACTGTCAGCGCAGACAAGGGTAGTTGGTACGCGAAGATCCAAGGAAGCCCGCCCGCCAAACCTTGGTACCACAGCAACAAACTGCAAATAGACAATCGCAAATTCGTAACCACGATCAACCGTCTACGATTCGGCCATTGCCATACCCCCACTCACCTGAGAAGACTCAAGCTCGTGCAGAGCGCTACATGCCCGCATTGTAACGATGCATTCGAGGAAGCAAATCTAGACCACATAATTTTAAAGTGCCAACGGTTTAATCTTGACAGACTGGTGCTGGTCGATGACCTTCAATCGGCCAATGGTGACGACAGTGACGTTCCGCAAAGTGTTGAACTAATGCTAACGAACCCAAAATTCGTTATTACGTCACTTGATTTCAATACGACGAGAAAATTGTGAAGATATGACTACCTACGTGACTCAAATTGTGGAGACTTCACAACGGCTAAGTGGAACTGGTTTTGAAATAACTGATCAGTGGATTGGATCGCTGATGCTTGCAGGTTTACCCGAAAAATTTTCACCAATGATTATGGCAATCGAACACTCAGGTATTGAAATAACGGCTGACATCATCAAAACAAAGTTGTTAGATTCGGAGCCGTTAGATGTGACATCGAAAGAAACGCAGAATACTGAAGCGGCGTTTGCGTCAAAATGGGCGAATAAAAAACGCAGACCTGGCAACACCAATCAGAGCGGAAAAAAATGGGATTGCTTGGCGGGCTTTTCAACTAACTAGGCGCGTTTTTCAAACAAAATTTGAAAATAATTATTTTTCTGTAAATATTAATATAAAGTTCATTTTAATTAGTTACGCAATAGTATTATAAGTGTATAGAAGTGTAAATACATAAGAATGCCGGCGGGGGACGGCGAAATCCCCCCTGGCGGGACTGCTGAAAAGCGCAAAGTACCAAGTGCTAAATCTAATGATGAGACTTCAGCGTCTGAGGATTTTTACAAACCTTACATAAAACCAGGCTACAAGCGGCTCTTCTCTGAAAACTCGGTGAGTGGGGAGTTTTCCGTATACGTGGAGAGTACCAAGGAGGATGAAAAATTAGGCAACAATAATCCTATTGTTACTACCAATCTCTTCAAAAATGATATAAAGGGAATTATCAACATCAAGAGAGTAAATGCCACTAAGATATCTGTGTCGTTTACGCAAGCCAACTACGCCAATAATTTTCTGAAAAATGAAATATTTTTGAACAAACACAAGCTGAAAGCTTATATTCCTGCCACTGCAGTTGAGACTATCGGAGTTTTAAGATTCGTACCCACAAGTATTAGCAATGAGGAATTATTCAAAAAATTGTCATCTCCATATGAGATAATAAGTGTACGCCGTTTCACTAAGAGGGAGAACGGTGAAATTAAACCGTTTCGTACGGTCAGCATCACCTTTCTCTCTAATTATTTACCTGACTTTGTCTATTTGGATTTATTCCGCTTTCGTGTATACGAATACAACGCACCTTTATTGCAGTGCTATAAATGCTTTAAATTCAACCATGGCGCCAAAATCTGTAAGCAAATACAAAAATGCTCGATCTGTACAGAGGAACACCATTTCTCTCAATGCACATCTACCAATGTTATTAAGTGTATCAATTGTCAAGGAGCTCATTTATCCATATTACGAGATTGTCCTATTAAAAAACAAAAGATGGAGGAAAAAAAGAACAAAACATATGCAAATATGTTATCCAGTAACAATACCAATACAACTAAACCATCAATTAAAAACTATCAATCAGATTTCCCTAACCTTCCTAACAAGAACACTAACACAATATACTGATGGTTCAAAGTCGGAGAATGGAGTAACTTCTGCTCTCTATGATCCTCAAATGAAATCAGTTAGAAGCTATAAATTAGATAAAACCTGCAGTATTTTTTCAGCAGAAAGTTACGCCATTTTACTGGCAATTCAACATATTAGCACTGTGGATAAGGAGAGTTTTTTAATATTGTCAGACTCCAAGAGTGTTTTAACAGCATTAGAGAATAATTCATTACAATTTGATTTAAATTACATTATTTACGAGATCAAAGAGTTAGTTTCTAATTTGAAAAAGGAAGGCAAAAACGTACATTTCTTGTGGGTACCGTCGCATAGTGGCATCACGGGTAATGAGATAGCTGATCAAGCTGCTCGTAGTGGCTCTGATGAAGATCACTCCGCCTTGATGAAATTTCCGCACACCGACCTCCATGCCAAGATTAACGAAGACTTGAAAATCTTGTATCACGAACACTGGACAACTGTCAGCGCAGACAAGGGTAGTTGGTACGCGAAGATCCAAGGAAGCCCGCCCGCCAAACCTTGGTACCACAGCAACAAACTGCAAATAGACAATCGCAAATTCGTAACCACGATCAACCGTCTACGATTCGGCCATTGCCATACCCCCACTCACCTGAGAAGACTCAAGCTCGTGCAGAGCGCTACATGCCCGCATTGTAACGATGCATTGGAGGAAGCAAACCTAGACCACATAATTTTAAAGTGTCAACGGTTTAATCTTGACAGACTGGTGCTGGTCGATGACCTTCAATCGGCCAATGGTGACGACAGTGACGTTCCGCAAAGTGTTGAACTAATGCTAACGAACCCAAAATTCGTTATTACGTCACTTGATTTCAATACGACGAGAAAATTGTGAAGATATGACTACCTACGTGACTCAAATTGTGGAGACTTCACAACGGCTAAGTGGAACTGGTTTTGAAATAACTGATCAGTGGATTGGATCGCTGATGCTTGCAGGTTTACCCGAAAAATTTTCACCAATGATTATGGCAATCGAACACTCAGGTATTGAAATAACGGCTGACATCATCAAAACAAAGTTGTTAGATTCGGAGCCGTTAGATGTGACATCGAAAGAAACGCAGAATACTGAAGCGGCGTTTGCGTCAAAATGGGCGAATAAAAAACGCAGACCTGGCAACACCAATCAGAGCGGAAAAAAATGGGATTGCTTGGCGGGCTTTTCAACTAACTAGGCGCGTTTTTCAAACAAAATTTGAAAATAATTATTTTTCTGTAAATATTAATATAAAGTTCATTTTAATTAGTTACGCAATAGTATTATAAGTGTATAGAAGTGTAAATACATAAGAATGCCGGCGGGGGACGGCGAAATCCCCCCTGGCGGGACTGCTGAAAAGCGCAAAGTACCAAGTGCTAAATCTAATGATGGGACTTCAGCGTCTGAGGATTTTTACAAACCTTACATAAAACCAGGCTACAAGCGGCTCTTCTCTGAAAACTCGGTGAGTGGGGAGTTTTCCGTATACGTGGAGAGTACCAAGGAGGATGAAAAATTAGGCAACAATAATCCTATTGTTACTACCAATCTCTTCAAAAATGATATAAAGGGAATTATCAACATCAAGAGAGTAAATGCCACTAAGATATCTGTGTCGTTTACGCAAGCCAACTACGCCAATAATTTTCTGAAAAATGAAATATTTTTGAACAAACACAAGCTGAAAGCTTATATTCCTGCCACTGCAGTTGAGACTATCGGAGTTTTAAGATTCGTACCCACAAGTATTAGCAATGAGGAATTATTCAAAAAATTGTCATCTCCATATGAGATAATAAGTGTACGCCGTTTCACTAAGAGGGAGAACGGTGAAATTAAACCGTTTCGTACGGTCAGCATCACCTTTCTCTCTAATTATTTACCTGACTTTGTCTATTTGGATTTATTCCGCTTTCGTGTATACGAATACAACGCACCTTTATTGCAGTGCTATAAATGCTTTAAATTCAACCATGGCGCCAAAATCTGTAAGCAAATACAAAAATGCTCGATCTGTACAGAGGAACACCATTTCTCTCAATGCACATCTACCAATGTTATTAAGTGTATCAATTGTCAAGGAGCTCATTTATCCATATTACGAGATTGTCCTATTAAAAAACAAAAGATGGAGGAAAAAAAGAACAAAACATATGCAAATATGTTATCCAGTAACAATACCAATACAACTAAACCATCAATTAAAAACTATCAATCAGATTTCCCTAACCTTCCTAACAAGAACACTAACACAATATACTGATGGTTCAAAGTCGGAGAATGGAGTAACTTCTGCTCTCTATGATCCTCAATGAAATCAGTTAGAAGCTATAAATTACATAAAACCTGCAGTATTTTTTCAGCAGAAAGTTACGCCATTTTACTGGCAATTCAACATATTAGCACTGTGGATAAGGAGAGTTTTTTAATATTGTCAGACTCCAAGAGTGTTTTAACAGCATTAGAGAATAATTCATTACAATTTGATTTAAATTACATTATTTACGAGATCAAAGAGTTAGTTTCTAATTTGAAAAAGGAAGGCAAAAACGTACATTTCTTGTGGGTACCGTCGCATAGTGGCATCACGGGTAATGAGATAGCTGATCAAGCTGCTCGTAGTGGCTCTGATGAAGATCACTCCGCCTTGATGAAATTTCCGCACACCGACCTCCATGCCAAGATTAACGAAGACTTGAAAATCTTGTATCACGAACACTGGACAACTGTCAGCGCAGACAAGGGTAGTTGGTACGCGAAGATCCAAGGAAGCCCGCCCGCCAAACCTTGGTACCACAGCAACAAACTGCAAATAGACAATCGCAAATTCGTAACCACGATCAACCGTCTACGATTCGGCCATTGCCATACCCCCACTCACCTGAGAAGACTCAAGCTCGTGCAGAGCGCTACATGCCCGCATTGTAACGATGCATTGGAGAAAGCAAATCTAGACCACATAATTTTAAAGTGCCAACGGTTTAATCTTGACAGACTGGTGCTGGTCGATGACCTTCAATCGGCCAATGGTGACGACAGTGACGTTCCGCAAAGTGTTGAACTAATGCTAACGAACCCAAAATTCGTTATTACGTCACTTGATTTCAATACGACGAGAAAATTGTGAAGTTAGAAGACTACCTACGTGACTCAAATTGTGGAGACTTCACAACGGCTAAGTGGAACTGGTTTTGAAATAACTGATCAGTGGATTGGATCGCTGATGCTTGCAGGTTTACCCGAAAAATTTTCACCAATGATTATGGCAATCGAACACTCAGGTATTGAAATAACGGCTGACATCATCAAAACAAAGTTGTTAGATTCGGAGCCGTTAGATGTGACATCGAAAGAAACGCAGAATACTGAAGCGGCGTTTGCGTCAAAATGGGCGAATAAAAAACGCAGACCTGGCAACACCAATCAGAGCGGAAAAAAATGGGATTGCTTGGCGGGCTTTTCAACTAACTAGGCGCGTTTTTCAAACAAAATTTGAAAATAATTATTTTTCTGTAAATATTAATATAAAGTTCATTTTAATTAGTTACGCAATAGTATTATAAGTGTATAGAAGTGTAAATACATAAGAATGCCGGCGGGGGACGGCGAAATCCCCCCTGGCGGGACTGCTGAAAAGCGCAAAGTACCAAGTGCTAAATCTAATGATGGGACTTCAGCGTCTGAGGATTTTTACAAACCTTACATAAAACCAGGCTACAAGCGGCTCTTCTCTGAAAACTCGGTGAGTGGGGAGTTTTCCGTATACGTGGAGAGTACCAAGGAGGATGAAAAATTGGGCAACAATAATCCTATTGTTACTACCAATCTCTTCAAAAATGATATAAAGGGAATTATCAACATCAAGAGAGTAAATGCCACTAAGATATCTGTGTCGTTTACGCAAGCCAACTACGCCAATAATTTTCTGAAAAATGAAATATTTTTGAACAAACACAAGCTGAAAGCTTATATTCCTGCCACTGCAGTTGAGACTATCGGAGTTTTAAGATTCGTACCCACAAGTATTAGCAATGAGGAATTATTCAAAAAATTGTCATCTCCATATGAGATAATAAGTGTAGGTACGCCGTTTCACTAAGAGGGAGAACGGTGAAATTAAGCCGTTTCGTACGGTCAGCATCACCTTTCTCTCTAATTATTTACCTGACTTTGTCTATTTGGATTTATTCCGCTTTCGTGTATACGAATACAACGCACCTTTATTGCAGTGCTATAAATGCTTTAAATTCAACCATGGCGCCAAAATCTGTAAGCAAATACAAAAATGCTCGATCTGTACAGAGGAACACCATTTCTCTCAATGCACATCTACCAATGTTATTAAGTGTATCAATTGTCAAGGAGCTCATTTATCCATATTACGAGATTGTCCTATTAAAAAACAAAAGATGGAGGAAAAAAAGAACAAAACATATGCAAATATGTTATCCAGTAACAATACCAATACAACTAAACCATCAATTAAAAACTATCAATCAGATTTCCCTAACCTTCCTAACAAGAACACTAACACAATATACTGATGGTTCAAAGTCGGAGAATGGAGTAACTTCTGCTCTCTATGATCCTCAAATGAAATCAGTTAGAAGCTATAAATTAGATAAAACCTGCAGTATTTTTTCAGCAGAAAGTTACGCCATTTTACTGGCAATTCAACATATTAGCACTGTGGATAAGGAGAGTTTTTTAATATTGTCAGACTCCAAGAGTGTTTTAACAGCATTAGAGAATAATTCATTACAATTTGATTTAAATTACATTATTTACGAGATCAAAGAGTTAGTTTCTAATTTGAAAAAGGAAGGCAAAAACGTACATTTCTTGTGGGTACCGTCGCATAGTGGCATCACGGGTAATGAGATAGCTGATCAAGCTGCTCGTAGTGGCTCTGATGAAGATCACTCCGCCTTGATGAAATTTCCGCACACCGACCTCCATGCCAAGATTAACGAAGACTTGAAAATCTTGTATCACGAACACTGGACAACTGTCAGCGCAGACAAGGGTAGTTGGTACGCGAAGATCCAAGGAAGCCCGCCCGCCAAACCTTGGTACCACAGCAACAAACTGCAAATAGACAATCGCAAATTCGTAACCACGATCAACCGTCTACGATTCGGCCATTGCCATACCCCCACTCACCTGAGAAGACTCAAGCTCGTGCAGAGCGCTACATGCCCGCATTGTAACGATGCATTCGAGGAAGCAAATCTAGACCACATAATTTTAAAGTGCCAACGGTTTAATCTTGACAGACTGGTGCTGGTCGATGACCTTCAATCGGCCAATGGTGACGACAGTGACGTTCCGCAAAGTGTTGAACTAATGCTAACGAACCCAAAATTCGTTATTACGTCACTTGATTTCAATACGACGAGAAAATTGTGAAGTTAGAAGACTACCTACGTGACTCAAATTGTGGAGACTTCACAACGGCTAAGTGGAACTGGTTTTGAAATAACTGATCAGTGGATTGGATCGCTGATGCTTGCAGGTTTACCCGAAAAATTTTCACCAATGATTATGGCAATCGAACACTCAGGTATTGAAATAACGGCTGACATCATCAAAACAAAGTTGTTAGATTCGGAGCCGTTAGATGTGACATCGAAAGAAACGCAGAATACTGAAGCGGCGTTTGCGTCAAAATGGGCGAATAAAAAACGCAGACCTGGCAACACCAATCAGAGCGGAAAAAAATGGGATTGCTTGGCGGGCTTTTCAACTAACTAGGCGCGTTTTTCAAACAAAATTTGAAAATAATTATTTTTCTGTAAATATTAATATAAAGTTCATTTTAATTAGTTACGCAATAGTATTATAAGTGTATAGAAGTGTAAATACATAAGAATGCCGGCGGGGGACGGCGAAATCCCCCCTGGCGGGACTGCTGAAAAGCGCAAAGTACCAAGTGCTAAATCTAATGATGGGACTTCAGCGTCTGAGGATTTTTACAAACCTTACATAAAACCAGGCTACAAGCGGCTCTTCTCTGAAAACTCGGTGAGTGGGGAGTTTTCCGTATACGTGGAGAGTACCAAGGAGGATGAAAAATTGGGCAACAATAATCCTATTGTTACTACCAATCTCTTCAAAAATGATATAAAGGGAATTATCAACATCAAGAGAGTAAATGCCACTAAGATATCTGTGTCGTTTACGCAAGCCAACTACGCCAATAATTTTCTGAAAAATGAAATATTTTTGAACAAACACAAGCTGAAAGCTTATATTCCTGCCACTGCAGTTGAGACTATCGGAGTTTTAAGATTCGTACCCACAAGTATTAGCAATGAGGAATTATTCAAAAAATTGTCATCTCCATATGAGATAATAAGTGTAGGTACGCCGTTTCACTAAGAGGGAGAACGGTGAAATTAAGCCGTTTCGTACGGTCAGCATCACCTTTCTCTCTAATTATTTACCTGACTTTGTCTATTTGGATTTATTCCGCTTTCGTGTATACGAATACAACGCACCTTTATTGCAGTGCTATAAATGCTTTAAATTCAACCATGGCGCCAAAATCTGTAAGCAAATACAAAAATGCTCGATCTGTACAGAGGAACACCATTTCTCTCAATGCACATCTACCAATGTTATTAAGTGTATCAATTGTCAAGGAGCTCATTTATCCATATTACGAGATTGTCCTATTAAAAAACAAAAGATGGAGGAAAAAAAGAACAAAACATATGCAAATATGTTATCCAGTAACAATACTGTAACGGAACCTCCTTACAGGTTTATTTGTAAATATTAAAAAGCAAAATTTGTTCATTGACAAAACGTCACTTTTTGATATGTCGCATTCTATTTTGTAGTTTTCTTTATTTTTATATCTCACTGTAAATTGTAAATATTTCATTATTGTATTATACTGTACAGTTAAAAACCTCTTCATTATTTACCTTCCGACCTACACCTACGCACGCCGCGCCACACCGCCTGCCATTGCTAAATTGGTGACCCCCTACATGGACACATGCCCTCTGACGAGGACAGGAACATAAGATGCAATGGAGGCTGGATCATCGCAGCAAATACGTCGCGTGGGTGTGAGGGTGCTCCCGTTTTCATAGAGAAGACGGCTTTGTGTGGTTCGCGCAGCTAAGAAGCCAATTTTTTTTCTGGCCGGCGTAACGCAAGACACCACCTTAACGAGCCCCGCATCATCTCCAAACTCTACACCCTCAGCAGTCTTCAGCAAGCCCTCACCAGCGCCTTCGTGAACCACCGCAGCTCTCGACGCTTCCTGGTTCAGCGGCAGCTCTCACCGTGCAAGCATCTCATCGCAGCCCCACGTAACGGCGGCATATCTCCGACGTGGCAGCAGCTGCTCCTGCCTACTACGCTCATCCCGACCCACTGCGGATTCGAGCACACAGGCACCAACGCTCATCCCGACTCACCGAGGATTCGAAGCACACGCACGCACACCGCTCATCCCGACTCACCGAGGATTCGAGCCTACTCGGGCACAACGCTCATTCATCCCGACTCACCGTGGATCCGAGCACGCTAACCAGACTGCTGAGCCAAGACTTTTATCGCCCGTAGGGACGGTCTCAGGAGGGGGGTGATGTAGCGGAACCTCCTTACAGGTTTATTTGTAAATATTAAAAAGCAAAATTTGTTCATTGACAAAACGTCACTTTTTGATATGTCGCATTCTATTTTGTAGTTTTCTTTATTTTTATATCTCACTGTAAATTGTAAATATTTCATTATTGTATTATACTGTACAGTTAAAAACCTCTTCATTATTTACCTTCCGACCTACACCTACGCACGCCGCGCCACACCGCCTGCCATTGCTAAAATACCAATACAACTAAACCATCAATTAAAAACTATCAATCAGATTTCCCTAACCTTCCTAACAAGAACACTAACACAATATACTGATGGTTCAAAGTCGGAGAATGGAGTAACTTCTGCTCTCTATGATCCTCAAATGAAATCAGTTAGAAGCTATAAATTAGATAAAACCTGCAGTATTTTTTCAGCAGAAAGTTACGCCATTTTACTGGCAATTCAACATATTAGCACTGTGGATAAGGAGAGTTTTTTAATATTGTCAGACTCCAAGAGTGTTTTAACAGCATTAGAGAATAATTCATTACAATTTGATTTAAATTACATTATTTACGAGATCAAAGAGTTAGTTTCTAATTTGAAAAAGGAAGGCAAAAACGTACATTTCTTGTGGGTACCGTCGCATAGTGGCATCACGGGTAATGAGATAGCTGATCAAGCTGCTCGTAGTGGCTCTGATGAAGATCACTCCGCCTTGATGAAATTTCCGCACACCGACCTCCATGCCAAGATTAACGAAGACTTGAAAATCTTGTATCACGAACACTGGACAACTGTCAGCGCAGACAAGGGTAGTTGGTACGCGAAGATCCAAGGAAGCCCGCCCGCCAAACCTTGGTACCACAGCAACAAACTGCAAATAGACAATCGCAAATTCGTAACCACGATCAACCGTCTACGATTCGGCCATTGCCATACCCCCACTCACCTGAGAAGACTCAAGCTCGTGCAGAGCGCTACATGCCCGCATTGTAACGATGCATTGGAGAAAGCAAATCTAGACCACATAATTTTAAAGTGCCAACGGTTTAATCTTGACAGACTGGTGCTGGTCGATGACCTTCAATCGGCCAATGGTGACGACAGTGACGTTCCGCAAAGTGTTGAACTAATGCTAACGAACCCAAAATTCGTTATTACGTCACTTGATTTCAATACGACGAGAAAATTGTGAAGATATGACTACCTACGTGACTCAAATTGTGGAGACTTCACAACGGCTAAGTGGAACTGGTTTTGAAATAACTGATCAGTGGATTGGATCGCTGATGCTTGCAGGTTTACCCGAAAAATTTTCACCAATGATTATGGCAATCGAACACTCAGGTATTGAAATAACGGCTGACATCATCAAAACAAAGTTGTTAGATTCGGAGCCGTTAGATGTGACATCGAAAGAAACGCAGAATACTGAAGCGGCGTTTGCGTCAAAATGGGCGAATAAAAAACGCAGACCTGGCAACACCAATCAGAGCGGAAAAAAATGGGATTGCTTGGCGGGCTTTTCAACTAACTAGGCGCGTTTTTCAAACAAAATTTGAAAATAATTATTTTTCTGTAAATATTAATATAAAGTTCATTTTAATTAGTTACGCAATAGTATTATAAGTGTATAGAAGTGTAAATACATAAGAATGCCGGCGGGGGACGGCGAAATCCCCCCTGGCGGGACTGCTGAAAAGCGCAAAGTACCAAATGCTAAATCTAATGATGGGACTTCAGCGTCTGAGGATTTTTACAAACCTTACATAAAACCAGGCTACAAGCGGCTCTTCTCTGAAAACTCGGTGAGTGGGGAGTTTTCCGTATACGTGGAGAGTACCAAGGAGGATGAAAAATTGGGCAACAATAATCCTATTGTTACTACCAATCTCTTCAAAAATGATATAAAGGGAATTATCAACATCAAGAGAGTAAATGCCACTAAGATATCTGTGTCGTTTACGCAAGCCAACTACGCCAATAATTTTCTGAAAAATGAAATATTTTTGAACAAACACAAGCTGAAAGCTTATATTCCTGCCACTGCAGTTGAGACTATCGGAGTTTTAAGATTCGTACCCACAAGTATTAGCAATGAGGAATTATTCAAAAAATTGTCATCTCCATATGAGATAATAAGTGTACGCCGTTTCACTAAGAGGGAGAACGGTGAAATTAAACCGTTTCGTACGGTCAGCATCGTCTTTCTCTCTAATTATTTACCTGACTTTGTCTATTTGGATTTATTCCGCTTTCGTGTATACGAATACAACGCACCTTTATTGCAGTGCTATAAATGCTTTAAATTCAACCATGGCGCCAAAATCTGTAAGCAAATACAAAAATGCTCGATCTGTACAGAGGAACACCATTTCTCTCAATGCACATCTACCAATGTTATTAAGTGTATCAATTGTCAAGGAGCTCATTTATCCATATTACGAGATTGTCCTATTAAAAAACAAAAGATGGAGGAAAAAAAGAACAAAACATATGCAAATATGTTATCCAGTAACAATACCAATACAACTAAACCATCAATTAAAAACTATCAATCAGATTTCCCTAACCTTCCTAACAAGAACACTAACACAATATACTGATGGTTCAAAGTCGGAGAATGGAGTAACTTCTGCTCTCTATGATCCTCAAATGAAATCAGTTAGAAGCTATAAATTAGATAAAACCTGCAGTATTTTTTCAGCAGAAAGTTACGCCATTTTACTGGCAATTCAACATATTAGCACTGTGGATAAGGAGAGTTTTTTAATATTGTCAGACTCCAAGAGTGTTTTAACAGCATTAGAGAATAATTCATTACAATTTGATTTAAATAACATTATTTACGAGATCAAAGAGTTAGTTTCTAATTTGAAAAAGGAAGGCAAAAACGTACATTTCTTGTGGGTACCGTCGCATAGTGGCATCACGGGTAATAAGATAGCTGATCAAGCTGCTCGTAGTGGCTCTGATGAAGATCACTCCGCCTTGATGAAATTTCCGCACACCGACCTCCATGCCAAGATTAACGAAGACTTGAAAATCTTGTATCACGAACACTGGACAACTGTCAGCGCAGACAAGGGTAGTTGGTACGCGAAGATCCAAGGAAGCCCGCCCGCCAAACCTTGGTACCACAGCAACAAACTGCAAATAGACAATCGCAAATTCGTAACCACGATCAACCGTCTACGATTCGGCCATTGCCATACCCCCACTCACCTGAGAAGACTCAAGCTCGTGCAGAGCGCTACATGCCCGCATTGTAACGATGCATTGGAGAAAGCAAATCTAGACCACATAATTTTAAAGTGCCAACGGTTTAATCTTGACAGACTGGTGCTGGTCGATGACCTTCAATCGGCCAATGGTGACGACAGTGACGTTCCGCAAAGTGTTGAACTAATGCTAACGAACCCAAAATTCGTTATTACGTCACTTGATTTCAATACGACGAGAAAATTGTGAAGATATGACTACCTACGTGACTCAAATTGTGGAGACTTCACAACGGCTAAGTGGAACTGGTTTTGAAATAACTGATCAGTGGATTGGATCGCTGATGCTTGCAGGTTTACCCGAAAAATTTTCACCAATGATTATGGCAATCGAACACTCAGGTATTGAAATAACGGCTGACATCATCAAAACAAAGTTGTTAGATTCGGAGCCGTTAGATGTGACATCGAAAGAAACGCAGAATACTGAAGCGGCGTTTGCGTCAAAATGGGCGAATAAAAAACGCAGACCTGGCAACACCAATCAGAGCGGAAAAAAATGGGATTGCTTGGCGGGCTTTTCAACTAACTAGGCGCGTTTTTCATACAAAATTTGAAAATAATTATTTTTCTGTAAATATTAATATAAAGTTCATTTTAATTAGTTACGCAATAGTATTATAAGTGTATAGAAGTGTAAATACATAAGAATGCCGGCGGGGGACGGCGAAATCCCCCCTGGCGGGACTGCTGAAAAGCGCAAAGTACCAAGTGCTAAATCTAATGATGGGACTTCAGCGTCTGAGGATTTTTACAAACCTTACATAAAACCAGGCTACAAGCGGCTCTTCTCTGAAAACTCGGTGAGTGGGGAGTTTTCCGTATACGTGGAGAGTACCAAGGAGGATGAAAAATTGGGCAACAATAATCCTATTGTTACTACCAATCTCTTCAAAAATGATATAAAGGGAATTATCAACATCAAGAGAGTAAATGCCACTAAGATATCTGTGTCGTTTACGCAAGCCAACTACGCCAATAATTTTCTGAAAAATGAAATATTTTTGAACAAACACAAGCTGAAAGCTTATATTCCTGCCACTGCAGTTGAGACTATCGGAGTTTTAAGATTCGTACCCACAAGTATTAGCAATGAGGAATTATTCAAAAAATTGTCATCTCCATATGAGATAATAAGTGTACGCCGTTTCACTAAGAGGGAGAACGGTGAAATTAAACCGTTTCGTACGGTCAGCATCACCTTTCTCTCTAATTATTTACCTGACTTTGTCTATTTGGATTTATTCCGCTTTCGTGTATACGAATACAACGCACCTTTATTGCAGTGCTATAAATGCTTTAAATTCAACCATGGCGCCAAAATCTGTAAGCAAATACAAAAATGCTCGATCTGTACAGAGGAACACCATTTCTCTCAATGCACATCTATCAATGTTATTAAGTGTATCAATTGTCAAGGAGCTCATTTATCCATATTACGAGATTGTCCTATTAAAAAACAAAAGATGGAGGAAAAAAAGAACAAAACATATGCAAATATGTTATCCAGTAACAATACCAATACAACTAAACCATCAATTAAAAACTATCAATCAGATTTCCCTAACCTTCCTAACAAGAATACTAACACAATATACTGATGGTTCAAAGTCGGAGAATGGAGTAACTTCTGCTCTCTATGATCCTCAAATGAAATCAGTTAGAAGCTATAAATTAGATAAAACCTGCAGTATTTTTTCAGCAGAAAGTTACGCCATTTTACTGGCAATTCAACATATTAGCACTGTGGATAAGGAGAGTTTTTTAATATTGTCAGACTCCAAGAGTGTTTTAACAGCATTAGAGAATAATTCATTACAATTTGATTTAAATTACATTATTTACGAGATCAAAGAGTTAGTTTCTAATTTGAAAAAGGAAGGCAAAAACGTACATTTCTTGTGGGTACCGTCGCATAGTGGCATCACGGGTAATGAGATAGCTGATCAAGCTGCTCGTAGTGGCTCTGATGAAGATCACTCCGCCTTGATGAAATTTCCGCACACCGACCTCCATGCCAAGATTAACGAAGACTTGAAAATCTTGTATCACGAACACTGGACAACTGTCAGCGCAGACAAGGGTAGTTGGTACGCGAAGATCCAAGGAAGCCCGCCCGCCAAACCTTGGTACCACAGCAACAAACTGCAAATTGCGAGCGGCTGACCAGGGTGAACAGACACCTATTCAATCAAGCGAGGGAGCAAGCACGGAAGACGAACTGGCGTTTTGTGTGGACACGCGATGGCCGGGTCTTTGTTCGCAAGGAGCACGGGGCCCCTGCGAGCCGTATTAGAACGGAGGACGATATTGTGAGGGTTTTTGGGGGGGAAATCGTTGGAATAGTGTAGGGTTTAAGCAGCAGCTAAATTGTGTGTCTCTGTATGTTATTTGTTTCTCTGATTTACTTAGTATATCAAAGACCGGACAGGGCCACGCCAGTTATATCAATGCGAACATAAAAGGTATATATCAAATGTTATTATTTATTATTTTCTTTTACTTGTCTTCCTATTATCTATGTAAAATATCTAGTACCTCATCACATTTATTCACGCTCACTGCACAAATTCATTCACACTCACACCATACACACGAGACACAGCGGCGCGTAGCATATCATCCTAAATGTGGTTTAGTCGTCACTATCAAAATTCACTCGCATAAGCAACAGTTACTGCTTAGCAATGTCTCAAGCGAACAGTTTATGATCGTATTACACTTCTATATTGTCCAAACAATAGTTAAAAGGCGCGGTTAATCGCAGGGACCTAAAGTTGGGTCTTATAAACGCAGGTTCGCTTGGGACACGTCACGATGAGCTGGTGGTAGCCATGGAACGTCACAAAGTCGACCTATTAGCGGTAAACGAAACGTGGTTACGTGATGGCGGAGACGCTCTCGCGCCCACTGTGCCCGGATATCGATTGCGTCATGTGCCCCGGCCCGCCAGCGTGCGCTCGCGCGGGGGCGGGGTGGGGTTTTACGTTCGCCGGGGATTAGCGGTGCGCTCGCTGCCGCATCCTCCGACTGATAACGTCGAGCAGATGTGGCTGAGTCTATCCGTGGGTGGGAAAAGGATGGTCATAGGCACTGCGTACAGACCGCCATGGCTAAGTGTGGACTTGTTTTTAAATGCTATAGCGACGTCTCTAGAGACATTCGCATGGTGTAGCAATGTTGTAATATTGGGCGATTTCAACATAAATATGTTAAATACGCAGCAGGATAATGGTCGAAATAAAATTGAAGAATTTATGCTTTGCCATAAACTAAACCAATGTGTTAGGGAGCCTACACATTTTACTTCGCACAGCCAAACGCTCATAGATCTAGTTCTGACCGATTTAAATAGTTGTGTGACATTAGTAGATTATATAAGCAACTTGAGTAACCATGCTTTTGTTGTTTGCAACGTACGTATACCTAAGTATAAGCGGGTTCCGATCGTATTCAAACGTAGGCAATTAAAAGACATGGACTTGGATTTATTTAGAGCTTACTTAACGAATATGAACTGGATGTGTGTAGAGGAGTCAGGCGATGTGAACGATATGTTAGCATTATTCAATACATTATTATTGGAATTGTATGACATCCACGCTCCAATTAAATCTTTTAAATTAACTGAGCATGGATATCCTTGGATTACATACAATATTAAACTGATGATGAGAAAGCGAGACGAAGCATTTAAGAGGGCGCGCGGTACCGGGCTTCGGGAGCATAGGGACTACTATAAGGAGCTCAAAAAATATGTGGATCAGGCGTTACATACAGAGAAGCAAGCTTATTTTAATCAATATATTAACAAAAAGGGTAATGATCCGCGTAATGTATGGGCCCATATAAAAAAAAATGTTCGTATAAAAACGCAACCGGAACTTCCGGGACACATTTTTAGCGACCCTGATGCGATAAATGACCACTTCTTAAAAATCCCAGGAAAGGACAATGTTACTATTTCGCAGCTGACCTATTTTGAACATCACCAGGTGGCGTCTGATTGTTTCCATATTAGTGAAGTTAGCCAGAGCGAAGTGTTAAAAGTGATAAGGTCGTTGAAGTCTAATGCTATTGGATTGGATGGTGTTTCATTGGACATGTTGTTGGCAACCTTACCATTCTCCCTCCCAGCAATAACAGCCATAATAAATAGGTCTATTTTAAGTGACACTTACCCATCCCAATGGCAGGAGGCCTTAATAAAACCTATACCCAAGAATTCTACCCCAACATCTATGTCGGATTTGCGCCCAGTGAGCATTTTGCCATGCATGTCAAAGGTTCTGGAGAGGATTGTAGCTGATCAAGTCCGAGCATACCTTGAAAAAAATTGTGTATTACCGGAAGTACAATCAGGCTTTAGAAAATCACATAGCACATCTACAGCCCTTCTACAAGTGGTAGATGATGTTCTGTATGCCCAGGATAGAGGGGAAGGGACCCTGCTTACCCTGCTTGACTTCTCCAGGGCGTTTGACTGCATAAATATTCCACTCTTGCTGTCAAAGCTGCGGTATTACGGCTTTTCCCAAAATTCCATCAAATGGTTCTACAGTTACTTCGAACATAGAACGCAGCAAGTGGAAATTAGGGATGAAGGGGGTTTTGCTCGACTATCGAGTCCTAAGGATGTCTGCAGGGGTGTACCACAGGGATCAATTTTGGGACCACTTCTATTCATCGTTTACACTGCGGACGTAATCTCACACATCCATAACTGCAAATATCACATATATGCTGATGATCTCCAAATATATATTTCATGCAAACCACAGGATACTCACATTGCATTAAAATATCTAAATGAAGACCTAGATCGTATAGCCCGATGGGCAGAATCAAACTCGTTGGTACTTAATGGCAATAAATCAAAATACATACTGTTAGGCTCAAAAGTTCAAATTAAAAAAATTGGTGACAAGGGAGTAGATGTAGTGATTCAGGGTGAAAAGGTACAGAGAGTAGCTGATGCAAAAAATCTAGGACTAATAATGGACGAGAACCTCCGGTTCGAAAAGTACATATGCAATGTGGTAAAAAATTGCTTTTACCGACTAAAGGTCTTGTATCAAATCAGGAATTATTTAAGTGTTGATAACCGTATTAAATTGTGTGACTCGCTCATCTTGTCAAAGTTTAATTATATGGATACAGTTTATGGTCCCCGATTGTTATCGCGCACTCAACAATTGATACAACGGGTACAAAATGCTTGTGCAAGGTTCTGCTTTAACATACCGCCAAGAACACACGTCACGCCTTATATTAACAACGCAAATATCTTGAAAATGGCAACACGGAGGAGCTTACATTTTGCTTCGCTGCTCTTTGGCATTATCAAATTCAAAGTGCCAGCTTATCTGTTAAAGAAGTTGGTGTGGGCGCGGGAGGTCCACTCCAGGACGCGCTGGTCCAGCCACGCCCTCGTCCTGCCGCCGCATCGCACCGTAGCATTCAGGGGGAGCTTTAGATTTGCCGCCTCCAGGTGTTGGAACGACCTTCCACCGCCTTTACGTTGCCTGGAAACATTGGGAAGTTTTAAGAGGAAAATGAAATTAATTCTACTCCAACGACAAAAGATGTAGCCGTTCAGTTAAAATGATTACCTCTCGGGTCCAGGCACGCGGGCTCAATACTCGATCGTAACCAATGACTCGTTGGTTCATCTGGTTGGAAACCCCACAACCGATCATACCTGAAAAATTATAATTTAATTTAGAGCGTTATTCCTGACATTGAATTTTTTATTGATTTATTGATTGATTATTGACTGCAATTAATTTAAATTATTTTTAATCTCTTACCTGGATGCAAATGGCAAATGACATTTTTATAACCTTTGACCAACTTGATACTTCCATGCCCTTGACATAGATGCACAGACTACACTGGTAATTTGACTACTTATTATATTTAATGCTATTCTAATTATTTTAATCTAGTTATTTTATTGTAATTATTTTAATCTAATTATTTTATTATAATTATTTTAATTTTTTTTTTTTTTTTTTTGCTGTTTAGTGCTGATAGTTTGATTATTGCGCGGCACGGCGCACTCGGTGGCGAGGCGCGTCGGCGTCTGTCAATATGTACTGGCGTCTGTTCCGACATTGTAATTGAGTACCAAACAATTACATATATTTATAGGTTGTAGCAGTCGGTCGTGTGGCGATACCTTTCCCGCTCGAGCGCGCGTTCTGTCTCCTTCGCGCTGTTGTGTTTCTGAGTGACTCACATCATACCACTATATTTAATTATTTATTTAATCTTTATTTTAAGTAATTATATTACTAAGTAGGTATATAGTATGGATATATGTATGTATGTGTATATAGGCTGATAATGATATGTAAGTATATATATATATATAATAGTATGAGATAGATATGTATGTCTATTTATAGGAGCAAGCGCAATCGTCCGTGGGCCTCACTCGGCAGGACTTACTGAAAATCAGCGCCGTGGCTCCAGCGCGGGCCACGGCTATATGCTGAGTGAGGCCCTTTTACTCTGGACGTCGCAACAACGCCATGTCCGGTCTTTGGTTTTGTGTACTTTTTGATTGTTTTTATTATTATTATTTTTTTTCTTTTGTGTATTTTATTTTCTATTATGTTTTGTCGATGTGTTGTTGTGATGTCCTTGTAATAAAAGTTTCTTATTTCTTATTTCTTATTCTTATTTCAAATAGACAATCGCAAATTCGTAACCACGATCAACCGTCTACGATTCGGCCATTGCCATACCCCCACTCACCTGAGAAGACTCAAGCTCGTGCAGAGCACTACATGCCCGCATTGTAACGATGCATTCGAGGAAGCAAATCTAGACCACATAATTTTAAAGTGCCAACGGTTTAATCTTGACAGACTGGTGCTGGTCGATGACCTTCAATCGGCCAATGGTGACGACAGTGACGTTCCGCAAAGTGTTGAACTAATGCTAACGAACCCAAAATTCGTTATTACGTCACTTGATTTCAATACGACGAGAAAATTGTGAAGATATGACTACCTACGTGACTCAAATTGTGGAGACTTCACAACGGCTAAGCGGAACTGGTTTTGAAATAACTGATCAGTGGATTGGATCGCTGATGCTTGCAGGTTTACCCGAAAAATTTTCACCAATGATTATGGCAATCGAACACTCAGGTATTGAAATAACGGCTGACATCATCAAAACAAAGTTGTTAGATTCGGAGCCGTTAGATGTGACATCGAAAGAAACGCAGAATACTGAAGCGGCGTTTGCGTCAAAATGGGCGAATAAAAAACGCAGACCTGGCAACACCAATCAGAGCGGAAAAAAATGGGATTGCTTGGCGGGCTTTTCAACTAGCTAGGCGCGTTTTTCAAACAAAATTTGAAAATAATTATTTTTCTGTAAATATTAATATAAAGTTTATTTTAATTAGTTACGCAATAGTATTATAAGTGTATAGAAGTGTGAATACATAAGAATGCCGGCGGGGGACGGCGAAATCCCCCCTGGCGGGACTGCTGAAAAGCGCAAAGTACCAAGTGCTAAATCTAATGATGGGACTTCAGCGTCTGAGGATTTTTACAAACCTTACATAAAACCAGGCTACAAGCGGCTCTTCTCTGAAAACTCGGTGAGTGGGGAGTTTTCCGTATACGTGGAGAGTACCAAGGAGGATGAAAAATTGGGCAACAATAATCCTATTGTTACTACCAATCTCTTCAAAAATGATATAAAGGGAATTATCAACATCAAGAGAGTAAATGCCACTAAGATATCTGTGTCGTTTACGCAAGCCAACTACGCCAATAATTTTCTGAAAAATGAAATATTTTTGAACAAACACAAGCTGAAAGTTTATATTCCTGCCACTGCAGTTGAGACTATCGGAGTTTTAAGATTCGTACCCACAAGTATTAGCAATGAGGAATTATTCAAAAAATTGTCATCTCCATATGAGATAATAAGTGTACGCCGTTTCACTAAGAGGGAGAACGGTGAAATTAAACCGTTTCGTACGGTCAGCATCACCTTTCTCTCTAATTATTTACCTGACTTTGTCTATTTGGATTTATTCCGCTTTCGTGTATACGAATACAACGCACCTTTATTGCAGTGCTATAAATGCTTTAAATTCAACCATGGCGCCAAAATCTGTAAGCAAATACAAAAATGCTCGATCTGTACAGAGGAACACCATTTCTCTCAATGCACATCTACCAATGTTATTAAGTGTATCAATTGTCAAGGAGCTTATTTATCCATATTACGAGATTGTCCTATTAAAAAACAAAAGATGGAGAAAAAAAAGGACAAAACATATGCAAATATGTTATCCAGTAACAATACCAATACAACTAAACCATCAATTAAAAACTATCAATCAGATTTCCCTAACCTTCCTAACAAGAACACTAACACAATATACTGATGGTTCAAAGTCGGAGAATGGAGTAACTTCTGCTCTCTATGATCCTCAAATGAAATCAGTTAGAAGCTATAAATTAGATAAAACATGCAGTATTTTTTCAGCAGAAAGTTACGCCATTTTACTGGCAATTCAACATATTAGCACTGTGGATAAGGAGAGTTTTTTAATATTGTCAGACTCCAAGAGTGTTTTAACAGCATTAGAGAATAATTCATTACAATTTGATTTAAATTACATTATTTACGAGATCAAAGAGTTAGTTTCTAATTTGAAAAAGGAAGGCAAAAACGTACATTTCTTGTGGGTACCGTCGCATAGTGGCATCACGGGTAATGAGATAGCTGATCAAGCTGCTCGTAGTGGCTCTGATGAAGATCACTCCGCCTTGATGAAATTTCCGCACACCGACCTCCATGCCAAGATTAACGAAGACTTGAAAATCTTGTATCACGAACACTGGACAACTGTCAGCGCAGACAAGGGTAGTTGGTACGCGAAGATCCAAGGAAGCCCGCCCGCCAAACCTTGGTACCACAGCAACAAACTGCAAATAGACAATCGCAAATTCGTAACCACGATCAACCGTCTACGATTCGGCCATTGCCATACCTCCACTCACCTGAGAAGACTCAAGCTCGTGCAGAGCGCTACATGCCCGCATTGTAACGATGCATTGGAAGAAGCTAATCTAGACCACTGTGGCCAACCGGACTCCTTCATGTTTTTATAGTTTTATTTTTAATATTTAAATTTAGATTAATCCTTCAAAATTAGCAGTCAATGTCATTTGTAGCAATTTATTATTATATCTCTTCAAAAACCACCACGGCCGATGCCGGTACGTTTCATTTATCGCCAATCCCTGTACTCTTCCCAGACGGATAGGCAGGCAGGCACTCACCCTCACCCTCACACATTTCCATCCGTAACAACCACATAATTTTAAAGTGCCAACGGTTTAATCTTGACAGACTGGTGCTGGTCGATGACCTTCAATCGGCCAATGGTGACGACAGTGACGTTCCGCAAAGTGTTGAACTAATGCTAACGAACCCAAAATTCGTTATTACGTCACTTGATTTCAATACGACGAGAAAATTGTGAAGATATGACTACCTACGTGACTCAAATTGTGGAGACTTCACAACGGCTAAGTGGAACTGGTTTTGAAATAACTGATCAGTGGATTGGATCGCTGATGCTTGCAGGTTTACCCGAAAAATTTTCACCAATGATTATGGCAATCGAACACTCAGGTATTGAAATAACGGCTGACATCATCAAAACAAAGTTGTTAGATTCGGAGCCGTTAGATGTGACATCGAAAGAAACGCAGAATACTGAAGCGGCGTTTGCGTCAAAATGGGCGAATAAAAAACGCAGACCTGGCAACACCAATCAGAGCGGAAAAAAATGGGATTGCTTGGCGGGCTTTTCAACTAACTAGGCGCGTTTTTCAAACAAAATTTGAAAATAATTATTTTGTCTGTAAATATTAATATAAAGTTCATTTTAATTAGTTACGCAATAGTATTATAAGTGTATAGAAGTGTAAATACATAAGAATGCCGGCGGGGGACGGCGAAATCCCCCCTGGCGGGACTGCTGAAAAGCGCAAAGTACCAAGTGCTAAATCTAATGATGGGACTTCAGCGTCTGAGGATTTTTACAAACCTTACATAAAACCAGGCTACAAGCGGCTCTTCTCTGAAAACTCGGTGAGTGGGGAGTTTTCCGTATACGTGGAGAGTACCAAGGAGGATGAAAAATTGGGCAACAATAATCCTATTGTTACTACCAATCTCTTCAAAAATGATATAAAGGGAATTATCAACATCAAGAGAGTAAATGCCACTAAGATATCTGTGTCGTTTACGCAAGCCAACTACGCCAATAATTTTCTGAAAAATGAAATATTTTTGAACAAACACAAGCTGAAAGTTTATATTCCTGCCACTGCAGTTGAGACTATCGGAGTTTTAAGATTCGTACCCACAAGTATTAGCAATGAGGAATTATTCAAAAAATTGTCATCTCCATATGAGATAATAAGTGTACGCCGTTTCACTAAGAGGGAGAACGGTGAAATTAAACCGTTTCGTACGGTCAGCATCACCTTTCTCTCTAATTATTTACCTGACTTTGTCTATTTGGATTTATTCCGCTTTCGTGTATACGAATACAACGCACCTTTATTGCAGTGCTATAAATGCTTTAAATTCAACCATGGCGCCAAAATCTGTAAGCAAATACAAAAATGCTCGATCTGTACAGAGGAACACCATTTCTCTCAATGCACATCTACCAATGTTATTAAGTGTATCAATTGTCAAGGAGCTCATTTATCCATATTACGAGATTGTCCTATTAAAAAACAAAAGATGGAGGAAAAAAAGAACAAAACATATGCAAATATGTTATCCAGTAACAATACCAATACAACTAAACCATCAATTAAAAACTATCAATCAGATTTCCCTAACCTTCCTAACAAGAACACTAACACAATATACTGATGGTTCAAAGTCGGAGAATGGAGTAACTTCTGCTCTCTATGATCCTCAAATGAAATCAGTTAGAAGCTATAAATTAGATAAAACCTGCAGTATTTTTTCAGCAGAAAGTTACGCCATTTTACTGGCAATTCAACATATTAGCACTGTGGATAAGGAGAGTTTTTTAATATTGTCAGACTCCAAGAGTGTTTTAACAGCATTAGAGAATAATTCATTACAATTTGATTTAAATTACATTATTTACGAGATCAAAGAGTTAGTTTCTAATTTGAAAAAGGAAGGCAAAAACGTACATTTCTTGTGGGTACCGTCGCATAGTGGCATCACGGGTAATGAGATAGCTGATCAAGCTGCTCGTAGTGGCTCTGATGAAGATCACTCCGCCTTGATGAAATTTCCGCACACCGACCTCCATGCCAAGATTAACGAAGACTTGAAAATCTTGTATCACGAACACTGGACAACTGTCAGCGCAGACAAGGGTAGTTGGTACGCGAAGATCCAAGGAAGCCCGCCCGCCAAACCTTGGTACCACAGCAACAAACTGCAAATAGACAATCGCAAATTCGTAACCACGATCAACCGTCTACGATTCGGCCATTGCCATACCTCCACTCACCTGAGAAGACTCAAGCTCGTGCAGAGCGCTACATGCCCGCATTGTAACGATGCATTGGAAGAAGCTAATCTAGACCACATAATTTTAAAGTGCCAACGGTTTAATCTTGACAGACTGGTGCTGGTCGATGACCTTCAATCGGCCAATGGTGACGACAGTGACGTTCCGCAAAGTGTTGAACTAATGCTAACGAACCCAAAATTCGTTATTACGTCACTTGATTTCAATACGACGAGAAAATTGTGAAGATATGACTACCTACGTGACTCAAATTGTGGAGACTTCACAACGGCTAAGTGGAACTGGTTTTGAAATAACTGATCAGTGGATTGGATCGCTGATGCTTGCAGGTTTACCCGAAAAATTTTCACCAATGATTATGGCAATCGAACACTCAGGTATTGAAATAACGGCTGACATCATCAAAACAAAGTTGTTAGATTCGGAGCCGTTAGATGTGACATCGAAAGAAACGCAGAATACTGAAGCGGCGTTTGCGTCAAAATGGGCGAATAAAAAACGCAGACCTGGCAACACCAATCAGAGCGGAAAAAAATGGGATTGCTTGGCGGGCTTTTCAACTAACTAGGCGCGTTTTTCAAACAAAATTTGAAAATAATTATTTTGTCTGTAAATATTAATATAAAGTTCATTTTAATTAGTTACGCAATAGTATTATAAGTGTATAGAAGTGTAAATACATAAGAATGCCGGCGGGGGACGGCGAAATCCCCCCTGGCGGGACTGCTGAAAAGCGCAAAGTACCAAGTGCTAAATCTAATGATGGGACTTCAGCGTCTGAGGATTTTTACAAACCTTACATAAAACCAGGCTACAAGCGGCTCTTCTCTGAAAACTCGGTGAGTGGGGAGTTTTCCGTATACGTGGAGAGTACCAAGGAGGATGAAAAATTGGGCAACAATAATCCTATTGTTACTACCAATCTCTTCAAAAATGATATAAAGGGAATTATCAACATCAAGAGAGTAAATGCCACTAAGATATCTGTGTCGTTTACGCAAGCCAACTACGCCAATAATTTTCTGAAAAATGAAATATTTTTGAACAAACACAAGCTGAAAGCTTATATTCCTGTCACTGCAGTTGAGACTATCGGAGTTTTAAGATTCGTACCCACAAGTATTAGCAATGAGGAATTATTCAAAAAATTGTCATCTCCATATGAGATAATAAGTGTACGCCGTTTCACTAAGAGGGAGAACGGTGAAATTAAACCGTTTCGTACGGTCAGCATCACCTTTCTCTCTAATTATTTACCTGACTTTGTCTATTTGGATTTATTCCGCTTTCGTGTATACGAATACAACGCACCTTTATTGCAGTGCTATAAATGCTTTAAATTCAACCATGGCGCCAAAATCTGTAAGCAAATACAAAAATGCTCGATCTGTACAGAGGAACACCATTTCTGAACACCATTTCTGATGATAAGTTTAGGGCGGCGGAAGTGAAAGTGCCTCTTTTTATCTCTAATGTATGTCAGGATACTAAAGGTGAGGACATTATTGCGTACATAAAGGACAAAACAAATGAGGAGGTAACTTTGAAATTAATTAATATGAGAAAAGCTAGACGATATAATGCGTACAAGCTATTTGTGTCAAAAAATAAATTGAATCTTTTCCTAGACGATAAACTGTGGCCAGATGGAATAACGTTTAGGCGTTTTGTACATTTTAAATATAGAACCAAAGATGGTGATAATGTTATAGTAGGTTAATTGTAAACAAAATGAGTATTAGTTCAAAATTTGTTAGTTTTAATTGTAAAAATGTGATTAGGTCAATTGAATGTGTGCGAAATTTGTGTAAATCTGCAGATATAATCGCACTACAAGAAACATGGTTATTACCTAGCGAAATTCCCATTCTTGGTGAAATTGACAGTGGTTTTGGATTTTATGGAAAGTCATCTATGGATACCACTCAACTTATACGCGGCCGTCCTTACGGTGGGATTGCGATTCTATGGCGAAAATCTATTTATAGTGCGGTATCTGTAGTCGATTGTAAAAGTGACAGAATCGCGGCAGTTAGGATAACCATGGGCGACCGCGTTATGCTAGTTGTTTGTGTGTATATGCCTACAAATTGTTCTGATAATTTAATTGAGTTTTGTGACTGTATGAGTGAAATAGCAGCTGTAATCGAAAGTTCTTGTATTGAATCGGTATTCATATTGGGAGATTTTAATGCTCACCCTAACGAATTGTTTGGAAAAGAGCTGATTAGTTTTTGTAATGATCAGAAGTGGCATTGTGTGGATTTCATTAAGTTGGGTATTGACTCGGACACCTATACTTTTGTTAGTGAGGCACACGGGTCGACTAGTTGGCTGGATCATTGTCTGGTGTCGGAGGCGGCTTTGCGGTCTGTTGAACATGTTGAAGTCTACTGTGACACATACTGGTCAGACCATCTTCCGTTAGTAGTACAAATTAACTTGGGAGTGATTAGGCCAACTGTATCTAGCGTTTTGACAGGCCACACAGTGAATAGGTTCAAGTGGGGGGAGAGGGATCCTTGTCAAACTGAATCCTATCGCTTAAGATGTACCGAGGTTTTGAGGGGTATTGGTATCCCGGAAGAACTTAGATCGTGTTGTGACGGAATGTGTTATAATGTTGAACACAGGTCAATTATAGACGCTTTGTATAATACCATTGTAGGTGCGCTTAGGGAGGCAGCCGGGTCTACCTATAAAGAATGTAAAGTTAAAAAGAATCGTAACATCGCGGGATGGAATAAATTTTTAAAAGAAGTGCATTACAACGCCAGACAGGCGTTTCTAAATTGGGTATGGCACGGGAGGCCGCGGTCCGGTCATGTATACCAGCACATGAGTGATACGCGGCGAATATTTAAATCTAAATTAAAAGAGTGTCAATTGAAACAGGACCAGATAAAAATGGACATTTTAGCTTCGCAACATGAAAATAAAAATTTTTCTAAATTTTGGAAAAGTACAAAGAAACTTAGTCCCAGACCGGCTGTCCCCGTAAGCGTAGAGGGTTATAGTGATCCTGGGGAGATTGCGAATATGTTCTGTAGTCATTTCAGTGTGGATCCAGTTTTAAAAACAGTGGAGTCTGGGGGTCTTGCTGGGGGTGTTATGTCCGGTGTGCCATGCAGAATTACGCCTTCAGAGATCAGGACGACTCTCAAACTACTAAAACGGGGTAAATCACCGGGACATGATGACCTCAGTATAGAGCACCTACGGCATGCTGGGGTCCACCTCCCGAGAGTGTTATCGCTGTTGTACACATTTTGTATCCGTCACATGTATTTGCCGTCTGAGCTGATGAGGACGATTGTGGTGCCTGTGGTAAAGAACAAGACGGGGGATATATCTGACAAGGGCAATTATAGACCGATATCGCTCGCCACCGTTCTCGCCAAGGTGTTTGATGGGGTGCTTGAGCGGCGATTAAATCAGTATCTTAAATTAAATGATGCTCAGTTTGGATTTCGTCCAGGTCTGTCAACAGAAAGTGCTGTTTTGTCGCTCAAGCACACAGTCAGATATTACACGCAGAGGGGAACACCAGTATACGCTGTCTTCCTTGACCTTTCCAAGGCGTTTGATATGGTTAACTACGATTTGTTATGGTCTAAGTTACAGGAACTATCATTGCCACATGAACTGATAACCATATTTAAGTACTGGTATGATCATCAGGTAAATCAGGTCAGATGGGCGGGCGCACTGTCGGGTGAGTACACTTTGAAGTGTGGTGTGAGACAGGGAGGATTATCCTCTCCTTCCCTTTTTAATGTATACATGGATGAGCTCATAGGGGAGCTCAGTGGCACCAAGGTTGGCTGTTCGATTGATGGGCTTATGGTCAATAGCATCAGTTATGCAGACGACATGGTGTTGCTGAGCCCTTCGGTGAGTGGCGTGCGTAGGCTGCTTTCTGCATGTGAGGCATATGCAAGTAAGCATGGACTTCTCTATAATGTGAGAAAGAGCGAATTTATGGTGTTCCGATCAGGCAGTAAGAGGCTGGGCACGGTGCTTCCAGTGAAATTGTTAGACACTGAACTAAAAAGAGTGTCGCAATTTAAGTACCTTGGTCATATTGTGACCGAGACCTTGGCTGACAGTGCAGATGTTGAGCGGGAGAGGAGAGCGTTGGCGGTCAGATGTAATATGGTCGCCCGCAGGTTTGCTAAATGCACTAAAGACGTTAAGATCTCACTTTTTAAAGCATTTTGTCAAACTTTCTACACCTGCAGCCTGTGGTGTGACTATACGCAGAAGGCCTATAACGCTCTCCGCATCCAATACAACAATGCTTTCAGGATGCTGATGGGGCTACCTAGGTATTGTAGTGCATCGACTATGTTCTCTGAGGCAGCAGTTGATGATTTTTACGCCATCATTAGGAAGCGTTCTGCCTCGATGCTTGACCGAGTCCGCCAGAGTACCAACGGCATCCTGATGGTAATTAGGGACAAACCATCATGCCCTATAATGAGACGTTGGGTGCACATCCACTGCAACGCAAATAAGGGGCACCTTGGGCACCTCCCAATATGAAACGATTCATAATGTTAGAAATTTAATGTAATTTAATTGATTTTATTTGGATGATTTAATTTGATTTAGTTGATTTAATTTAATTTATTTGATTTAATTTATTTGATTTAATTTATTTGATTTAATTTATTTGATTTAATTTAATTGATTTAATTTGATTGATTTAATTTGAGTGATTTCATATAATTCTATACTTACTAACATAGTTATTTAAGTCAATTTACTAACAAATATGGATCTTTATCTGAAATAAACATTTATTATTATTATTATTATTATTATTATTTCTCTCAATGCACATCTACCAATGTTATTAAGTGTATCAATTGTCAAGGAGCTCATTTATCCATATTACGAGATTGTCCTATTAAAAAACAAAAGATGGAGGAAAAAAAGAACAAAACATATGCAAATATGTTATCCAGTAACAATACCAATACAACTAAACCATCAATTAAAAACTATCAATCAGATTTCCCTAACCTTCCTAACAAGAACACTAACACAATATACTGATGGTTCAAAGTCGGAGAATGGAGTAACTTCTGCTCTCTATGATCCTCAAATGAAATCAGTTAGAAGCTATAAATTAGATAAAACCTGCAGTATTTTTTCAGCAGAAAGTTACGCCATTTTACTGGCAATTCAACATATTAGCACTGTGGATAAGGAGAGTTTTTTAATATTGTCAGACTCCAAGAGTGTTTTAACAGCATTAGAGAATAATTCATTACAATTTGATTTAAATTACATTATTTACGAGATCAAAGAGTTAGTTTCTAATTTGAAAAAGGAAGGCAAAAACGTACATTTCTTGTGGGTACCGTCGCATAGTGGCATCACGGGTAATGAGATAGCTGATCAAGCTGCTCGTAGTGGCTCTGATGAAGATCACTCCGCCTTGATGAAATTTCCGCACACCGACCTCCATGCCAAGATTAACGAAGACTTGAAAATCTTGTATCACGAACACTGGACAACTGTCAGCGCAGACAAGGGTAGTTGGTACGCGAAGATCCAAGGAAGCCCGCCCGCCAAACCTTGGTACCACAGCAACAAACTGCAAATAGACAATCGCAAATTCGTAACCACGATCAACCGTCTACGATTCGGCCATTGCCATACCCCCACTCACCTGAGAAGACTCAAGCTCGTGCAGAGCGCTACATGCCCGCATTGTAACGATGAATTGGAGGAAGCAAATCTAGACCACATAATTTTAATGTGCCGACGGTTTAATCTTGACAGACTGGTGCTGGTCGATGACCTTCAATCGGCCAATGGTGACGACAGTGACATTCCGCAAAGTGTTGAACTAATGCTAACGAACCCAAAATATTTTAAAGCCATATTCCAATACATTTCAAATACCGTGAAATCCCTGTAAATATGTGTATAAAAGACAAAAAAAAATGTGATTGTGTTGTGTGTGACTATAACTTTTACAACAAAAATTGTTGAACAATAACTCTACCCAAACAAACTGCATAAAACATAAAGACTGGCTTAAAAGGGCACGCTCCCAGAGCCGTAAAACCCAATATTAAAAAAAAAAAAAAACGGAAAAAAATGGCGAGATGTCAAATGTCAAAGTGACTGGAAGGGTGAAAATAAAAATATAACTTGCTACAAATGTAAAACTCCGGGTCATTATCGTAATCAATGCCAAACGTTAGAAAAATCAAGCAAAAATAAATCGTCCAATGCATTCAGCGCTGTTTTCTTGAGTGCTAAATATAGTAAAGACGAGTGGTACGTGGATTCGGGAGCCAGTGTCTACATGACGGCAATCTCAAGTTGGTTGCAAGAAGTTTCGAATCCAGAGACATGCCCCGAGATTATGATTGCAAATCATGAAAAACTTCAAGTTTCGTGCCAAGGAAATGTTAGAATATCAACGCAGCAAGGCTATGATATAACAATCAAGGATGTTTTATGTGTTCCAAGCCTGACAACAAACTTATTGTCAGTAAGTCAATTGATAAAAAACAACAACAGTGTTTCTTTCTTAAACAGTCAATGTTTTGATATATAATGCAAAGAAGGAATTAGTGGCTGTTGGTAACCTAATTGACGGTGTGTATAAATTGGATTTACGTACTACACTAAATGTTTACTTGCCAGAAATAGTGCTTTCTTATGGCACAGGAGGTTAGGTCACATAAATACAAACGACTTGAATAAAATGAATAATGGCGCTGTGGAAGGTGTTAGCTATGAAGACAATTATGAAGTAACAAAATCTAACTGTGTGGTATGTTGTGAAGGCAAACAATCACGACTACCATTCCCCACAGGCACAAGAGCTACTAAAGTGCTGGAAATTGTGCATGCTGATGTATGCGGGCCTATGGAGACCAAATCTATAGGATTGTCGAGATACTTCCTTCTTTTTGTCGATGACTATAGTCGCATGTCATTTGTTTACTTCTTGAAAGAAAAAAACGAGGTGTTTAAGTACTTCAGAGAATTCAAGACTATGGTGGAAACACAGACAAATGCCAATATAAAAATCTTACGAACCGATAATGGTGGAGAGTTCTGTTCGAAGGCAATAGAAGATTTTTTGAAATCATTTGGCATTGTACACCAAAAAACAAACCCCTATACGCCAGAACAAAATGGTATGTCAGAGCGAAACAACAGAACAATTGTTGAGAAAGCGAGATGCTTGTTGTTTGATGCTAAGTTAGATAAAAAGTTTTGGGCAGAGGCGGTATCCACAGCAGTGTACTTGAAAAATCGGTCTATAGCATCAGGTCACAATGACAAAACACCATATGAGATGTGGCATGAGAAGAAACCCATTTTGAGCCATATACGAGTCTTCGGCAGTCCAGTCATGGTGCATGTTCCCAAAGAAAGGATGACGAAATGGGATAAGAAAGCTCGGCAGCATTATTCTTATTGGCTATTCAGAACATGTAAAAGGCTACAGAGTTTATGATCCTGTCAAGAAACAAGTCACTACCAGCCGAGATGTAGTGGTGATGGAGACAGCAGTGTCCGGAGAAATATTCACAACTAATGAAACTACATGGTGTGTGGAAGAAGGATTACCTGTTGCCGTAAGAGATGATCGTTCAGTGGGGGAATGTGTCCGTCAGAATTAGACATTGAAAAAAGCACTGACAGTGAATCATCACAGCTTACATTTTATGAAGCAGATGAGACCTATGTTCCTGAATCTCCGTCAACATGCAGCAGTCTAATTGAATCTCCAGAACAGGTATTGATCAGACCAAGGAGGGAGAGGCGGAAGCCAGCAAGGTACAATCAGACGGGCTTATTGGCTACTGCAGATACTGAACTTACAGTGACTGAAGCCTTAAGAAGTCCTGAAAGTGTACAATGGCGGAAGGCAATGGATGAGGAGTTGGAGTCATTTCAAAATAATGAAGTTTTTGAGCTAGTTGATGCTCCAAAAGGAGCTACAATTGTGCAGTGTCGGTGGGTACTAAAGAAAAAGATCAAAAGTGATAGTGAAGTGCAATATCGTGCGAGATTAGTTGCTAAGGGTTTTACCCAAAAACATGGACTAGACTATGATGAGACTTTTTCACCGGTTGTGCGACACTCTACACTAAGTGTTAAACTAGGACTGGACATTACTCAATTAGATGTTTAAACAGCTTATATAAATGGTCATTTGAAAGAGGAAATTTATATGTGTGCTCCTGAAGGTTTTGTATCTGAAATGTCAGGCAAAGTTCTCAAACTCAAAAAGGCAGTGTATGGATTAAAACAATCCGCCTTAGTTTGGTATGAAAGAGTAAGGGATGTATTATGTAAAAATAATTTTAAAAACTGTAAACAAGAACCATGTCTATTTACAAAGATGTGTAAAGATGTAAAAATTATTATAGCAATATATGTCGATGATTTTTTAATTTTCTCTAACAGTAAGACCGAGAGTGAGAAGTTAAAATGTATTTTAAATTCTGAATTTGAGATCAAAGACTTAGGTGAAGTTAAGCATTATCTGGGTATGAATATTAATGTTCACAAAGATTGTAATAACTATGAGATAACTGTAGATCAACAACAGTATATAGAAGAATTATTGCAGAAATTTGATATGACTGAGTGTAAAACATCTGATACGCCTATAGAGAGTAAATTGAATGTAACAAAAGCAGAAAAATGTACAGTAGGAATTAGCTATCAAAAACTCTTGGGTTGTCTTATGTACCTAGCAGTCATGACAAGACCTGATATTACCTATGCTGTTAGTTATTTAAGCCAATTTAATACTTGCTACAGTGTTGAACATTGGAACTATGCTAAAAGGATTCTTAAATACTTAAAGAAAACTAAAATGTATTGTTTAAAGTTTAGTAGTCAAGGAGAAAGCTTACAGGGTTTTGTCGATGCCGATTGGGCAAGTGATCGCCTAGACAGAAAATCTTACACTGGATTTTGTTTTGTTATGTCGGGCACAGCTGTTTCGTGGCAAAGCAGGAAACAGAAAGTTATAGCTCTATCAAGTACTGAGGCCGAGTATGTTGCACTCTCGGAAGCTTGTAGGGAAGCAATATATTTAAGAGAACTATTGTATGAGTTAACTGGATCTTTATTGACAATCAGGCTAAATTGTGATAATCAAAGTGCATTGAAGATGGCCACCAACCATCAATCTCATAATAGGTCAAAACATATTGATGTTAAACATCATTTTGTAAGAGAGATTATCAAGAGTAAAAAAGTAGAGGTCAATTATTTATCCACTAACGAAATGCCAGCAGATTTGTTGACTAAGGGTCTAGGTACAGTCAAACACTACAAGTTTATGGAAGCATTAGGTATTTTAAAATTGTGATGTAACTTAAGTTTGCATTTTGTTGTGTACATGTTTAGTTTATTTTGATAAGTGGGGGTGTTGTGATAAATATTTAATTGTATCAAAATACACCTACTAGCGACATCTAGTCTATGGTATGTAAACTAAATATTCATATAGATGGTTATAATGTCAAAGGGCTTAAAGGACAAATCGCCATTTTTCAGGAGAGCCAAAAAACAAAAATGTGTAGAAAAATTAACATAACTTTTTTGTTTTTAAAGCTATTGGTCTCGGTTAAAGACCATTTATTCTATTTTTCCAAGCAGAACCGTATGCGACCGTTTAGTTTATTCCACAAAGCATAGTTTTTGACATAGATGTCCTTTAAGAATCGTGTTTTGAACATTTTGACCTTTAAGCTAAAAAATTTTTTGAGATAGTTCTCAAGTATGGCTTATAGTACTGCTTTAAAGTAATAGTGGTATTAAGGGAATACATTTTTTAAAAAACATTGAATTTTATCCTTTAAGGCTCTAATGTTTTTTGATAAATGAAATTTGGTTCTTTAAGATGAAATTTCGATTTGAAATATTTTCAAACTAGCATAATTTTGTCCTTTAAACAGTTTTTGCTTTGAAATAGTATTAATTTTTAAGGAAGTTTCATGTTGCTAATAGAAGAGAAAACAAGATTTTAATGTTCAGAATGTATGTCGTTGATGTGTTAGAATGGAATAAATAAAATAAACTGTGTTTTATAATCAATTTTGACATGCTTGTAAGCATCGAAACAATCGAATCCAACAAACTTAACAACTTTAGGTTTATAACAAACATAAATTTTTAGTTTCGTCTATGAAAATCATTTATTTTGTTCTTTAAATAATAATTTAACTCTGTGCAAGTGTACGCACCGACCTCAACACACCTCGGATCATGAAGTGGAGGAAATTTTCGATGACACACGAAGGCCCTCCACTTCACACCAATGCCCACTACAATGTTGTAATGGGAGATTTCAACGCTAAGATAGGAGTACAGACTTGCAACGAATCGGTAGTAGGATCCCATGGTTTTAAAGTCAGAACTCATAGGGGGCAGACGCTCGGCAACTTTCTTGAAGAGTGAGGGGCTCATTAAAGTCGAATGCGTCCGCTTGATGAAGTCAAGAGTAGGCACTCTACTCCAAAGCCTGGCAGGATCTGAAAGTTTCAGTTTAACCTGGAAAACCGATTCGCTGCTTTGGTGACCACAACTGATGTTAACCAGAACCTCAAAAATGTGGTTTGAGTCCTCAGGGAAGAAGGAACGAGATTTGGCAACATGCGGCGTATGGGCAAGAAGTCGAAACCTTTGGAAGAAATCTTGGGGGTTAATGAGGCAACGACGTGAAGACTCACCCATCAGGAAAACGGACTCTAAACCGAGAGATTAATAGACCTCTGACGCTTCAATACTCTTTTGATCGAAAGGTCTAAGGTGTTAGTACAATCTCTTAGAAGAAGCTACCTGACCAAGCTGACCACAACAAGTGGGGAAGTTGTTGCCTCCAAGCCGGCTGTCCTTTCGGAGGCGGAAGACTTCTACGGCCAGTTATACGCTTCGCATGCATCCGAAAATTAGGATACTAGAGCCACATTAACATGCCATTTCACAGAAAACTTGCTAGAAGTCAGTATTGACGAAATCAGGATCGCTCTAGGCAGCTTAAAAATGGAACAGCCCCTGGAGAGGAAGGCGTTACAACAGAGGTTATAAAGGCCGGAGGTAAACCCGTAGTGAGGGAGCTCTGAGAGCTTTCTAACGCTTTCCTACTTGAAGGGAGAGCTCTGGAGGCGTGGACTAGGAGTGTGCTGGAAGAACAGGACTTCTTCAAAAAGGGAGACAAAATCCTATTGAAGAACTATAGACCTATAGATAGGACGTGGCATAAACATGAGACTCTTGGCATACCTAGAATCCAACGACCTCCTCAGTGATCGATCTTCTAGCGTACGCCACACACAATTGGACGAAGGCTATTGAAGGATGTGGAGAGGCTCTTGCAGTCTCTCTCGACATTTCTAAAGCCTTTGACAGGGTTTTGGCATGATGGCCTTATAAGCAAAGCTTTCATCGTTTGGGCTGCCCACTAGTTTCCGGGCCAGATTTTCTGAGGAAAGTTCTATCAGATTAGTTGTTGAAAGCTGTTCAACAGACTTAATGGCCATTAATGCCGGTGTTCCTCAGGAATCGATCCTCTCTGTAACTCTCTCTTTGCTGCATATGAACGACCTGCTAAAGCCCAGTCTCTTTGGGTACGCATATGACAGCACTGTTGTAGATAGCTACATATATCCAGTACCTGAGCTAGTGCTTCTGAAATCTAGTCACACCGGGAGGCCATAGTTGAGCGCATGAATCTGACTCCCAGGGCCAGTATCCGATTGGCGTGAAGCCAATCTAGTTAGATTCAATGCCGTAGGAACCCAGGCATGTATCTTCTCCGTCAAAAGGAGACCATTAGAACTGGCTCCTACTTTCCGGGATGTGACCGTGCCAATTGGCGATCACCTAGAACTTCTAGGTGTAATAGTTTCTTGCACACTCAATTTCGGCTCCTACTTTGAGTCAAAGGCTCAGTTGGCTGCCTAAATGCTTTGTATTCTCTCGAAGACGCGCCGGTATTTCAAGCCAGAACAGCTGCTCATCCTCTATCAAGCACAGGTACGGTCATGCATGGAATACTGTTCGCATCTTTGGGATGGATCGGCTAAGTATCAGCTTGAGGCGCTGGAATCGATTGTGAAAGTCTTCGATCAGTGCGTTCTACCAGTTATGACATAGGGAGCCGAAACGTGGACACCAACGGTAAGGCTAGTCCACAAGTTAAAGGTCGCTCAGCGAGCTATGGAAAGGGCTATCCTTAGCGTCTCTCTGCGGGATCGAATCCGAAAAGAGGTGATCCGCCTGAGTACCAAAGTCACCGACGTAACTCACCGGATTTATAAGCTGAAGTAGCAGTGGGCTGGCCACATCAGCCGCAGAACCGATGACCGTTGGGAAAAACAAGTTCTGGAGTCGAGACCGCATATCGTCAAACATAATGTAGGACGCCTTTAGGCCAGGTGAAGTGACGATTTCCCCAGGACGGCAGGCAAGTGCTAGATGCGAGAAGCCCAGGACCGATCTAAGTGGCGAACATTAGTCCTGAGGCCTCTGTCCAACAGTGAACTGATATAGCCTGATGATGATGATGTTTTAATGGTGTATCGACTTATTTTGTTTCTAAATTTATATCATACTACAATTTGTCTTAAAGTACATTTAGAAACGTTTTATAACTAAAACGTTCGTAAATGACGTCTTAAATGTTGTATCAAAATATTACAAGGAAATAAGTGTCCTTTAAGCCCTACAGGTGTGTCTCAAATTATGTGTGTGTAGGCTGTATAAGCTATGGAATGGAACTACGAGTATTGATCTGTCCTTTAAGAACGTGTGTATTATAAATTGGTACTATAACATATTTAGCCATCAAAACAAGGCTTATATTACCAAAAATACAAAAATTGCTGATTTTTTGACTGTGAATATCTTGCTCAATATTGGGAATAGAAGAACCTTATATATACCATTCGATAGAGCTCAAAAAACTCAATAGAACTGCATCATTCATTACTACACACAAAAAATCATTTTCGCCAAGATGTCCTTTAAACCCTTTGACATTATAACCATCGATTATGTCATTTTTCTTAACGAAATAAAGTTAGTCTGCACTGAATAACCAAACGTGTTTGCTTAGATAGGTCTCTGTATTTTGATGTCCGTGATAGCTCGGGCTCCACCGATTACCTTTACTCTGAATTTGATGTACCGCTTATAACTCCACATGAAGTAAATAAAGCTTTTAAACATCTTAAGTATAACAAAAGCCCAGGACATGATGGTGTAACCGCCGAGGTTTTGAAGGTTGGGAAGCCCAGTGTGCGGCCTCATCTAACTAACCTATTTAATACCATCCTCAGAACGGGAAAAATGCCACAAAATTTCTGCCATTCCAATATAATTTTGTTACACAAAAAAGGAGATGTATCGGATATAAGCAACTACTTATCGACCGATAAGTTTGATCTCACACATTTTCAAACTATTTATCACCATAATTCAAAACAGGATAACACTTCAATTAGACGCACATCAACCACCAGAACAGGCTGGGTTTAGATCTCATTTTTCAACCATGGATCATCTACATGCAGTGAATCAGATAATTGAGAAATCCAACGAATTCAACAAGCCTTTTCAAGAGGCGCATTTTCTTTTTATACTAACCAACAAGTTGTATTTTGTTTTTGTTTACTTGCAACACACAACAGAGAAAAAAAAATACACATTTATATTTTTTTTTCTCTGTTTTGTTTGTGTTATGTGTCCAAATAAAGTTTTTCTATTCTATTCTATTCCTTTATACATTGCCTTTGTCAACTACGCAAAAGCTTTTGACAGTTTAACCCATCGCTCCATATTTGCAGCACTTGCTCGGCAAGACATAGAACCAACTTACATCAACCATCTGCAACAGATTTACTTCGAAATAGGAAGTAATAGGAATTCCATAATTCGCTCCAAGACAGGAATCGTAGATGTCGGCAAAAAGGCAGCAAAGTTGGATAGGTGGACTAAAATTATCACCCCGTGGCAGCCAATCGATGGATTCCGTCAGAGAAGCAGTTTTTGCTACACATTTTAAATCTATGACACACAATGGAGAAGAAAATGTTAGCATACCAAAGTCGGCGCTTTGTTCAATCAATGATTCTTACGAGAAACGGAAGTTGCTTTTCGTAATTTTTTTTTTGGAAAATCGGTCTTCTCTGGTTTGATAAATATTCGGGGCATGCGTTTTAATTCTTTCTTAGGTTATTATGTTGAAAAATGACTACGAACCTACCTGCAAGCAATTAAGAAGAAAAACGATTGTGGACATAAGAATGAATATAATTAATTTACCATGCAATTACATATTACTACTTAATGAAGAATGAACAGAATACAATTCAATGAAGCTTAGGAAAAGGTCGATAATTATTGTTGTTGTAATAACCTTTATTAAAATTTTTAAAAATTATTACCATTCTTTTATTTCCTGAAGCGCTTATTCACGGAATCATTGATTGATAATATGAAAATAATAAATAATGCCACTTATCCGTTTACTAAAATATTAACTTATTTATACAGCACAGTTATAAAAAAGAGCTCCGTCTTTACAATAACAACTCAAGACTAAGTCCTTCAAATAAACAGTTTGCTAAAAATCACATAAAGTTCGGGGAACGACGGGACACGTGCCTCAAACGGCACCGTACCACTAGATGGTAGGGAGGCAGGGAATACCCACTTCTTCTTCTTGTCGTGTCTATGACAATAACCCCCGTACAGATATTCAGACACCAAAACTCTGCTACACGGACAGCATTACCGTTAGCGAGTAAGAGGTCATCTCGTGAGCACCTGTTCGGACATGCAGGGCAGCCCAGAAGATTCGTCAGAGAAAGAAACGAATGAAAAGAACTAAATGCACCGGTCCAGCAAGCATCCTCTATAAAAGATTGAGTTCTTTTATAGAGGATGCTGAGAGCTCACAGGATTGAATATGTATTTATTTATTTACCATTATTTATTAATGGTTCACCAGCAGTTGTACAAAATTATTACCAGAAAGACTTGATCTTAAACCAAACTACTCAAATATTTTTGGACTGAAAGAACTCACAAGACTTAAAAGAACTCGAGGCTCCTTAGACTTTTCGAGTCCTGACTCAGTAGGCTAATTAGTCGTAAGAGCTGCAAAAAGGTATCTTAGTTGAAAAATAAGACTAAGAACTCTTTTACAATACTACGTCCAGTGTCCGATAACCGCTCGAGGACGATTTATTTCAGTTATTCCATTACATTATCACTTCGCTGAACATTTAAGCACAAAATAAAACAGAATTTAAACTGGAAAACGCATTATATGCCAAAAATCAGCAATAAAATAGATCCACCACATTCAACTAACCTAAAAGAATAAAAAACACTAAGTAAATAAAATATCTTGAATTTATTTACTTAGTGCTCATAAAAAGGAGAAATAAAATATAAAAATTTTACTCTAAAAATTATCGACAAGGCAGTTTCGCATATATTTTATGTCTATACTTTAATATTACCTCTCTTCATTACAAATATTATCAGTTGAAAATTAAATGCCTTTTGTTAATAACTGACCGAGACCGGAATGTGGGATGAATACACATTCCTAGTCGTTATAAAGGAAATTATTGAATTTTCTTTGAATGACCTGGCTAACAATGCAATGAGAGCCTCAATGGCATTTCTACTCAAAATAGCTATGCGAAATTATTTGCTCAATTATTTCCTTATTAAACCCTTATCCTACCCTTATCACACAGATGAGTAGTTCTTACTCCACTATCAGTTTATTCTGGCCCGATAATTTTGCATTAACTTAAGTCTTAAAAGTTAGAAAATACATCATCAGCCTGTCCATAAGCTTTCTTATTTGATAATGATGCACACGTGTCTTTCAACTTCAATTTGATCGTGCGTTTTCTATTAAATAAGCGCTAGTCGCATTCGGTGTATTGGGTGTGAACCAGTCCAATGAGTTCAAATTTACAATACACGCTGAACTAACGACATTACAGAAATCATGATAGATTTTCTCAAACAAATGAGACAGATGAGACCTACAATGAAAGTGAAGAGGTAGTACGCAAACAAGAACGCATCTTGACATCTCGATGTATGTGCGAAATCTAAATATAATATAATTCAAAGGTTAGACTGACCGACATAGTGATCTACCAACGCACAGCCCAAACCACTGGACGTGTCGGGCTGAAATTTGGCATGCAGGTACGAGTAGATGTTATTATGACGTAGGCATCCGCTAGCTAAGAAAGGATTTTGATCAAATTCTACCCCCACAGCTAGTATTGACAAAACATGTCTGGAAAGGAAATTTGTCTCCGAATCGAAAGCATGCAGAACCGCCATCGTTACCATTCAGGAAAATTCTAAAGAAAACTTTAAAAGAAAAATGAAAAATACATATCAAAAGTTGTTTCTCAAACGCCATCACCAAAACAAACGCTCATCGACCATCGCGATGTCATCACTCTAAGCTGTCAACTCTCTAATTACTTGATTATAATTTAATGTATTAAATTTAAGACTAAGTGAGTCAGATATTGATGATAACATAGCATCCTGTTGGAAATAAATGAATTTTTATTATTTATTTATTATTATTATTATCCATAACAAGAGGAACGGCATCTAAAGTGAATATTTGTGTGGTCTATTTACCACCACCAGTCACAATAAACAATTTGAAATGTTTTGTCGAAAAAGCAAGTTCTAACTTACAACTGCAGCCAGAACAGGTATGTACCTTAATTGCTGGGGACTTTAATAAGAGGGGCGTTATAAAGGAAAATCTTGAATTTTCTTTGAATGACCTGGCTAACAATGCAATGAGAGCCTCAATGGCATTTCTACTCAAAATAGCTATGCGAAATTATTTGCTCAATTATTTCCTTATTAAACCCTTATCCTACCCTTATCATACACTAGCTGTGCTCGCGACTTCGTCCGCGTGAAATAGTTATTTTTTCCCCGTTTTTTTTACATTTTCCATTATTTCTTCGCTCCTAATAGTTACAGCGTGATGTTATATAGCCTAAAGCCTTCCTCGATAAATGGTCTATTCAACACAAAAAGATTTTTTCAATTCGAACCAGTAGTTCCTGAGATTCCTGAGAGTCAGTTTGAAAAAGGCGTTACAGGATTGCATGCGTCTCCGCTAGAAAAAATCATTAACAGTTCAAAAGCAGTGAAAACAACATATCTCAAGTGATATTCTAAGAAAACAAAGACTTTCTCGAACTTAGAACGAATAATAACAGTGCGGGCGATAATATTACAACTAAAAAGCCAATTTATAATTCGTCATTATAACCTAAAAGACGTTAACAGACGCGTTATTTAAATAGTGTCAAACTAACAACATCCGACACTGACATTGGTGACAGTGACATTTAGTCGTCATCGACTTCGGTGTTGCCAGTAAAGGAGAAATAAATTCCTCATTTTTTAATATTGGGTTTTACGGCTCTGGGAGCGTGCCCTTTTAAGCCAGTCGTTTTATGCAGTTTGTTTGGGTAGAGTTATTGTTCACAATAAGTAGTGACACCACATCAAAACTAAAATTTACCTAATAAATAAAACGATATGGATAAAAATATGGAAATACTTCTTCGAAAGCTTGACGAGAAATTGGATAAACAAGCTAACCACATAACGCAGTCGGTAACTAAAAACGTCACGGAAGCAATAAACGAGAAAATGAATGCTATAATGGAAGAAAACAAATTACTTAAAAACAAAGTATCAGAACTGGAATTGAAAATTAAATCCTTAGAAAGAGAGAAACGAAAAAACAACCTCGTCTTCTTCGGAGTAGAGGAAATAGGAAAAACTGAGCGAGAATTAGTGGATCATATAAAAGATAGCATAGAAGAATCGGGAGTACAAATGAATAGTCAAGAGATAAGTAACGTATATCGAATTGGAAAAAAGAATGAAAACAAAAACCGACCAGTAGTAGTCTCCTTCACGACCCAATGGAAGAAACACCTCATACTTCAGAACAAGTCGAATTTCCCAACAAAAATGTATGTCAAAGAAGATTACTCTAAAGAAACTCTGGAAAAGCGTAAACTACTAATGTCTCAAGTGGAGGAGGAAAAAAAGAAGGGAAATATTGCCTATCTAAAACATGATAAACTCATAGTGAAAAAACCCGGGGACAACAGCAGAGATAAAAGAAGGAGAGAACAAACAGATTCTCCGGACCAAACAACACAGTTTAAAAGTGATCCAGCAAAAAAAGCAACCCATCCACGTACCAAAATACAGAAAAAAGATACTATCAGGCCAACCTTATTAAATTATGTTGAAAAAACAAGATCTGACTCCTACTCAGATTCCCCAAAAATCTAGCTACAGCCCCTGAAAACCGGAAACAAACAGAAACAACTTCAACAAACAGAACGAAACAAAAACAACAATTACATTGTCTCCCAGGACGGTTGGTCTCCGCGGGAGTACTAGACCAAACCCCTCCAGCAAAAAGAACTGAAACATTTAACATTGCAACATTGAACACAAGAACCCTGCGAGCAGAAGAAAGTTTACTCGAATTGGACATGGCGCTACAAAGTATAAAATTTGATATCCTGGGCATATGCGAAATGAGAAGACCACATGAAAAAATAACAGAACGAAACGATTACATACTATATCAGAAAGGTGAAACAGCAGGCATAAATGGAGTTGGCTTCTTAATTAAAAAATCATTAAAAAAATATATACAGGAATTGATAGGCATTTCAGACAGGATAGCGATACTCAACATCAATATTCCAAGATACAAAAAACCATGGACAATAATCCAAGCCTACGCCCCCACAGAATTAGCTTTGAAATGTGAAAGTGATGGCTTTTACTGCGCTTTGTCTGATGTTGTAAAAACATACCATAATAACTTCCTCGTAGTCATGGGTGACTTCAATGCACAGGTTGGTTGCCGAGAACCAGGTGAAGAACTGATAATGGGCATACATGGACATGGAAAGAGAAGTGAAAATGGACGTCGACTAACTGAGTTTCTACTACAAAATAACTTAACATTACTCAATTCGGTCTTCAAAAAACACCCCAAAACCAAGTGGACCTGGTTATCACCTGATGGTAAACATAAAAATGAAATCGATTTCATAATAACTAATAAACCAAAATATTTTCAAGACACACACATTATTCAAAATTTAAACTTTAATACTGACCACCGCATGGTACGTTGTCGTCTAAAGAAGTATCCAACAAAAATAAGCAGAAACAATATTAAAAATAAGATGACCGTAGAACAGCACAGAGAAAATATGGACCCTTCGTTCATCACAACACTGAAAGGAATAGTAAACTCGGAAAGAAGTGTCACAGAAAAATACGACCTGATAAACAAACAATTTTCAAAATTGAGGAAAGCTAATGTAAGTAAAGGTGTAGAGTTTAGCGAAAAAACAATGGAGCTCCTGGAAAAAAGAAAATCATTGATAACAGATAAATCAAAAACTGTAGAGAACCGCAACACAATATCTAGCCTAAGCAAACAGATTAGAGTAAATTTAAGAAGGGACAGGAAAGTAAAGAGGATGAAAAAACTAGAAGAAGAAATCCAAAAGACAGGAGGAATAAGAAAAGCCTTCAAGGATTTGAGGGAATACGGAAAGGAGTGGATACCAAAACTAAAAAGCAATAGCGCCAAACTAGTAACAAACCGCCGAAGAATTCAGATCCTTGCCACAGACTTCTACCGGAATCTTTACTCCAAAAATGACACCGATCAAGAAAATAACGCCAATAATGAGCCCCATACAAGCTACACAACTGTCCCACCATTGCTAGTGCAGGAAGTACAAAAGGCCATAGCATCACAGAAGCTAGAAAAAGCTCCAGGTCCCGATAACATAACAAATGAGCTTATCAGAGGTACCGAAGAAGAAATATCTCCAATCCTAACCAAGCTATTCAATGACATAATAACAACAGGAGTCATCCCACATCAGTGGAATGAATCACATATCATTCTCCTCCATAAGAAAGGAAATAAAGATGACATCGGCAACTATAGACCAATCAGCCTAATATCAAATGTGTACAAAATCTTCGCAAAAATAATTTTAGAAAGGGTAACAAAAGTCTTAGATGAAAACCAACCGATTGAGCAGGCAGGATTCAGAAAGAACTACAGTACTATAGACCACATCCACACAATCAAGCAAGTCATGGAAAAATACAATGAATACCAGAAGACACTGTATATTTGCTTTATAGACTACTCCAAAGCATTTGATAGTTTAAAACATACATCTATATGGCGGTGTCTAAAGGAACAAGGTGTGGAAGAGGTCTACATAGAACTTATCAAGTCCATATACAAACAAAGCAAAAGCAGTGTTAAACTAGAGTCAAAAGGAGAGCCCTTTCCAATAAACAGAGGTGTAAGACAAGGAGACCCTTTGTCGCCTAAGCTGTTTAATGCTGTGCTTGAACACATATTTAGAAAATTGGACTGGGAGAGCAACGGTATTAACATCAATGGAAACCGCCTCAACCACCTGAGATTTGCCGATGATATTGTCCTGCTGGAAGAAGATCCCAAAAAGCTGGAGCACATGATAATAGCTCTAGCAGAAAAAAGCGGTGAAGTGGGCTTAGAAATTAACGCGGACAAAACAAAGTTAATGACCAACTCAATAGAAATCGACATAGAGGTCCACGGAACCAAGTTTGAGTATGTGAAGGAATATGTTTACCTAGGACAAATCATATCTCCAGAGGACTCCATGTCTAAAGAAATAAACAAAAGAATAGCTAGCGGGTGGAAGAAATACTGGTCGTTGAAAGAAATCATGAAGAACAAAGATTTAGGTGTACATATCAAGAGAAAGACTTTCAACACTTGTATTCTTCCCTGCATGACATACGGCTGCGAGACATGGACTCTATCGGAAAAACATAGAGATCAACTAGCCAAAACTGAAAGAGCAATGGAAAGAAGCATGTTGGGAACGAGGCTTAGTGATAGGATTAGAAATGAGGAAATCAGAGGAAAGACTAAAGTTACGGATATCATATCTCGGATAGAACACCTAAAATGGAGCTGGACAGGACACATGTTGCGCTGCAGGTTAAACAAGTGGAGCCAACAGGTGACTCTTTGGTATCCTAGAGAGAACACCAGAAAACCAGGGCGTCCAAAGAGTAGATGGAGTGACGATATCCGCCTAACTCTGGGACCATTTTGGACTAGAGTCGCGGAGGATCGAGCTCAATGGAGGGAGCTGGAGGAGGCCTATGCCAAGAGGCACGCCGAACTGCGTGACATACTATAAATAAATATTATATTGTATTGTTTGTATTTGTAATGTGGTTCGGAATAAAAGGGCTTTATTATTATTATTATTATTATTATATAGTTCCTGAGATTAGCGCGTTCAAACAAACAAACAAACTCTTCAGCTTTATAATATTACTAGCTGTGCTCGCGACTTCGTCCGCGTGGAATAGTTATTTTTTCCCCGTTTTTTTTACATTTTCCATTATTTCTACGCTCCTAATAGTTGCAGCGTGATGTTTTATAGCCTAAAGCCTTCCTCGATAAATGGTCTATTCAACACAAAAAGAATTTTTCAATTCGGACCAGTAGTTCCTGAGATTCGGACTTCCAGTAAACAGGCTCACAATCAGCTCAACAACTACCTTAAAAAACTGGATTTGATTGAAACAGGCTCACAATCAGCTTAACAACTACCTTAAAAAACTGGAGCCTATGGAGTCGATCTCTAAACCATTTGAGATGTCCGAATTAGATGCAGCATTGAAATCGCTGAAAAAGAATAAGGCTTCTGGGCCTGACGAGATCTACCCCGAGTTTTTGGCAAACTTGGGCCCATTGGGAAAGGACTGGCTGCTAAGGTTCTATAATAACATCCAAGAAACCTGCCTCCTTCCCGATGCCTTTAAAAGGTCTAAAGTGATTGCCATACTAAAACCCGGTAAACCACCAGAGGAAGCAGCCAGCTATAGACCGATATCTCTCCTTTCCACAAGTTACAAACTTTTGGAACGAATGCTATATAACCGAATCTGCCCCATCGTGGATCCCTATGTACCACCTGAACAGGCCGGATTTAGGGGACACCGAAACTGCACAGACCAGGTTCTGGCCCTGTCATCACATATTGAGGCGGGCTTTCAACGAGGGCTAAAAACTTTTGTGGCCTTCGTTGATTTGAGTGCTGCCTATGACACGGTCTGGACAACTGGACTGCTAAACAAGGTTGCTGGTATAATCCCCTGCCGGAAAACAATTGGCCTACTAAAAGCGCTGCTTGGGCCCCGATATATCAAGGTTTCCCCTGGAGAGAAGCAGAGTGGTTATAAGCTCCTTAAAAATGGACTTCCGCAGGGTTCCGTCCTGGCTCCTCTTCTCTTTAACTTGTACATCAGTGATCTCCCTGATACTGTATCGCTGAAGTTTGCTTACGCCGATGATCTTGCCCTAGCCATTCAGGCAAAATCGTTCGAAGAGGGGGAGGATACCCTTACTAAGGATCTTACGATAATGGGCAACTACTACAGGAAATGGCGTCTCTACCCTAACCCGTCAAAGACTGAAGTGTCTGCATTCCACCTCACATATTGTCTGGCCGAGACCCAACTTAACGTAAAGTTTGGTGGCGAGCGAGTAAAACACAACTTCACTCCTAAGTATCTGGGAGTAATTCTGGACCGATCGCTGACGTTCAGGCAGCACCTTGAGGCTACGGCACAAAAACTAAAGACCAGGCTTAATGAAGGGGCGCGGGTTAATTAGTATTTGGATTGAAAGGCGGTGGTAATGTTAATGGTTGTATAATTTAAATGTTCACAATGTTAAACTAAAACTACTGTTAAAATGTTGTGAGAGCACCCGGTCGCGATCGATCCGTGATTTGCACTAAGTTGGTAAAATTGTAAGCGATCGCAATCGGTTGCGCCCTAGTTAGATGTCACGTGTTCGGTTGCGTTACACCGAACACTTAACATCGTAAAGTCTTTGACGGGCACTAGCTGGGGGGCCAACGCTTCCGTCGTCCGAACGTCTGCGATAGCTTTGATGTGTGGTACCACAGCGCGCATACACACAAGGTCGACACCAAACTAAACGAAACCATGCGGACTATCACAGGATTGGTCAAATCTACTCCTCTACCATGGCTTCCTGTTCTAGCACATATCCCTCCAACGGAACTACGCAGACAACAAGCGGCGGCCAACGAGTGGAAAAAGTGTTGGCAGGAAATCAACGGAGAACTGATGCCGATACGCAAGACACTCGAAGACTTGCCCCCCGATCGCCTGATATCAAGATCCCCAATTTGGGGGGACGTAGCTCTGCACACTGACTATGACCTCCAACAAAAATGGCGACAATCCTGGGATGCATTCCAGCATCACCCGTGGAAGGATCTGGTGCCCCCCGGTTTTGACAGCTGCCGCGTTGTATGGTCTAGGCTTAACCGGTGCAGAACTGGACACGGGAGATGTAATCACCATCTCCACAGGTGGGGTCTCAGGGACGCGCCGGATTGTGATTGTGGGGCTCCAAATCAAAACATGGTACATATCGTGGAGGAATGTCCCCTCCGCCGATTTCCTGGCGGAATGCGAAAGCTCCATGAACTCACTCCGGCAGCGTCAGATTGGCTTCGTCAACTGGACATTAACGTGTAAGGATTCGAGCAGAAATATTTAAGCCATACGATATGATGATGATATGTATATTATTAATAATTGTTTTTAGATTAAGTTTATTATTTAAGATGTTTCTATTACATTGACTAGCATACTGACGTTTTGGGTAACACTGTAAGTCTGTATGTACACTGTATGTAAATAAATAAATAAATAAAGAACTGCGAGAGGCACAGTGGGACGGGATGCTCAGCAATCTTGACCCCAACCAGTTCGCCTTCTGGCAACTGGCTCGGAAGCTCAAGACCGACAACACAGAGTCCACCCCTCCTCTCAACAGGCCGAACCAACCACCTGCCTTTGATGATGAGGAAAAGTCCGAATGCCTAGCCGACGGCCTAGAGGCCCAATGCACACCCAGCACGATGCCAGTAGACCCAGACCACCTCGCTACCGTCGAGGCGGAGGTCGAACGCAGAACCGCTCAACCAGCCTCAGATCCGGCACTGGAGCCAGTCACAGTAGAGGAAGTTCAATCCATTATCAAGGACCTCCATCCCCGAAAGGCCCCGGGGCCTGACGGCATCACTAACAAAGTGCTAAAGCGCTTCCCAGCTCACCTCGTCTTTCTACTAACCGCCATTTTCAACGCAGCCATTAGTAATAACATCTTTCCCCAAGCGTGGAAAGAGGCGACGGTCATAGGCATTCTCAAACCTGGGAAACCTAAAACTGAGCCGACCAGCTACAGGCCTATAAGCCTTCTGTGCACGTTAGGCAAGATCTATGAGCGCATTATCTACAATCGCCTCAGATCCTTCGCCGAGACGAACAAGCTTATACCTAATGAGCAGTTCGGCTTCAGAGCCAGACACTCTTGCATTCAACAAGTCCATCGCATTGTAGAGCACGTCCTTCACCACTCCAGTTTCTCTCGTCCACGTCAAACGGGGGCTCTCTTCTTCGATGTGGCAAAAGCTTTTGACAAAGTCTGGCACCAAGGCCTAATTTATAAGCTATACGAACTTAAAGTGCCAGATCGTCTCGTACTCATCATTCGAGACTTTCTGTCAAATCGCTTTTTCCGCTATCGCGTAGAGGGAACACTATCATCCCCCCACCCGATAAGGGCTGGCGTCCCCCAAGGATCCGTGCTCTCCCCCATATTTTTCACCCTGTATACGAGCGACTTTCCGAAGTTTGAACCGGCTCCCCTCACGGCACAGACGGCCCTTTTTGCAGATGACACAGCCATCTACTGTTCATAGCACAAACTGGCCCAAATCACAAAGACCCTCCAAAACGCCGCAAACCGCCTAGGCGAGTGGTTTAGGAAATGGAGGATCGAAGTCAACCTTGAAAAGAGCGCTGCCATTCTCTTCCGTAGGAATGCAGCCCTGCCTTCAGTGCCACCCATAACAATGTACGGGCGTCCAATCCCTTGGGAACGGAAGGTCCGGTACTTGGGTGTACACCTTGATAATGGACTCAAATTCCATGAACATTTAAGGTCGTACGCGACCGAGCCGCTTTTGCGCTCGGCCGCCTACACTACCTCATCAACAAGCGTAGTAAACTGTCCCTTAGAAATAAGGTGAGACTTTACACGACATGCATTCGACCAATAATGTCCTACGCTAGCGTCGCATTCGCGCACGCGCCCCCTCGATATATCCATAAGCTACAAGTAATACAGAATCGATTCATGCGCAAGGCCACCGGCGCTCCATGGTTCCTCCGAAACGAAAATCTGCACATTGATTTAAAACTGCCTACCATCGCGCAGTATTTTAAACAATGCTCAAAACGTTTCTTTGACTCTGCCCTTCACCACCCCAACCCCTTAGTGGTCCACGCCTCCAACTACCACGCTTTCGAGGAACTCCGCGGCGCACGCCGCCGCCCCCGCCACGTCCTCTTGGAGGCCGATGACCCCATCACTCTAGCCATGACCGCCGCCGAACAACTCGCGACAAACAACACTGCAAATCAACCGTCGTTCCGTCCCCGCCGGCGGGGACTCCCGTCGCGTCGCCCCCCAGCTCTCGCGCCCTTTTCCCGATACCGGCCCGCGCCTGGTCGTTTTTCTCCCCAAACATACGTCCGTAGGGCATCTCCCAGCAACGCCCTGAGCCGAGGCTCGAGCCCCACAGGGGGCGCCCTCAGCGCCGTTGCTTAAATTTTTAGGGGTGAGAGCCTTCCGCTCCCCCAACAGTCCGGTGATGATGTCAAGGCCGCCCTGGCCATCATCGTAGTCATTTAGAAAAAAAAAAATCATTTACTACTCTTCCGGATCTCGAGTCTAACTTATCCTCATAATGTAGCCCGAACTTTGATTGATCAAGGATCACAGGCTTCTTTTATAACAGCAAAAACTGTATACGAGTTGGGATTGAAAAAGAAACCTTCAAGACAAACTGTTATGTGGATAGGAAGAGATCAAATGATTGAAGCAAAGTCAATAGTTGAAATGAATATACGATCAAGAGCTAATGGAAAGGAAGTTATGAAAATCAATGCTTATGTAATTGATAATATCGCTGAATCGTTGCCTGCTATGAAAGTAGAGACAGCAAAATGGGACGGTTTACCAAAGGAGAGTTTGGCAGACCCAGACCATCACACCCCAAACAATATAAACATTTTGTTAGGAGCTGATGTATATAGTCATATTATACAGTGATGTGAAAAGAAGTACAGAGTCGCAAATCGCACAATTAACTTCGTTAGGTTGGATTGTTTCTGGCTATGCTAAGAGATTTAGGTCACGTTAATTACAAATGAATTAGTTATAAGCTTATTGAAAAAGTTAAGAATGTTGTCTTATTGAATAAGTTAATTTGTTTTATGTTGTCTTGTTATGTTTTTATGGACAGTATGTCCATGGCGGGCGGTATGTTTAGTTTTAATATAAAGTATTTTTAATTGGAAAGTACAACCTCTGTAGTTCGTAAACTTTTTATCAGATACCAAAAAAATGTAAAGAAAAAATGTTATGTCAATATGTCAACTCAATAAATTATCAAATAAAAATATCATCTTCAAGCAAAAATCAAGTTTTATTAATTCACAAACCAGCCTCAAATTACGCTGGTAGATGCGTAAACACACGTTATAATTCTCAAATAGGTACTTTCTATTTAGTTTGGTAATTCTAAGATAATATGAGTTTACTTAGTTATCCTCTAGCGATTTTTTTAGTTTGTGGCATATTATTTTTATTTATCATCTGATCAATGTTTTTATTGTATGACGCATTTGCAAATGCATAAGTGTAACCTTACTGATTGCCCTCAGACTGTGAGGTCACTTTGAGCAGTTTCTATGAACGCGCGGGCGAATGCCTCAGGCCTGTAATTATATGGCGATTACTATAACAATTTGGCCGTCTGCTCTCATATGCACTAGGTACATATCCTATATGCAACGGTGACCCCTAAGACGTGCAGTTTTTGTTACACATTTTTAATCTATGACACACAATGGAGAAGAAAATGTTAGCATACCAAAGTCGGCGCTTTGTTCGCAAATACGAGAAACGGAAGTTGCTTTTCGTAATTTTTTTTTGGAAAGTCAGTCTTCTCTGATTTGATAAATATTCGGGGCATGTGTTTTAATTCTTTCTTAGGTTATTATGTTGAAAAATGACTACGAACCTACCTGCAAGCAATTAAGAAGAAAAACCGGCCAAGTGCGAGTCGGACTCTCGCACGTAGGGTTCCGTACCACTATACAGCTAAATAAATGTTTTTCTTTACGTTATATTATATTGGAGTTAATTAAATGAAAAAATTAGGTAATTTGATTTATGACGTTTAAAAAAAAACTACTGGCTAGATTTCTTTCAAACCAAATTTCGTTAGTAGTTTTCATAGTGATACACATGATATATTTTTTTCAGTTTTATCATGCCCATATTTTAGAAGTTACGGGGGGGGGGGGACACTCATTTTACCACTTTGGAAGAGTCTCTCGCGCAAACTATTCAGTTTAGAAAGAAATGATGTTAGTAACCTAAACATCATTTTCAAATACCTATCCATAGATACCCCACACGTATAGGTACGATGAAAAAAAAGTTTTCAGTTTCAGTTTCATGTATGGGGAACCCCAAAAATTTTGGAATTTTTTCTGATATTACTTTAAAATCTTAATGCGGTTCACAGAATACATCTACGTACTAAATTTCAATAATGTAGCTCTTATAGTTTCGGAATAAATTGGCTGTGACATACGGACGGACAGACAGACAGACAGACAGACAGACAGACAGACATGACGAATCTATAAGGGTCCCGTTTTTGCCATTTTGGCTACGGAACCCTAAAAACGATTGTGGACATAAGAATGAATATAATTAATTTACCATGCAATTACATAATACTACTTAATGAAGAATGAACAGAATACAATTCAATGAAGCTTAAAAAAGGTCGATAATTATTGTTGTTGTAATAACCTTTATTTAAATTTTTAAAAATTATTACCATTCTTTTATTTCCTGAAGCGCTTATTCACGGAATCATTGATTGATAATATGAAAATAATAAATAATGCCACTGATCCGTTTACTAAAATATTAACTTATTTATACAGCACAGTTATAAAAAAGAGCTCCGTCTTTACAATAACAACTCAAGACTAAGTCCTTCAAATAAACAGTTTGCTAAAAATCACATAAAGTTCGGGGAACGACGGGACACGTGCCTCAAACGGCACCGTGCCTCTAGATGGTAGGGAGGCAGGGAATACCCACTTCTTCTTCTTGTCGTGTCTATGACAATAACCCCCGTACAGATATTCAGACACCAAAACTCTGCTACACTGACAGCATTACCGTCAGCGAGTAAGAGGTCATCTGGTGAGCGCCTGTCCGGACATGCAGGGCAGCCCAGAAGATTCGTCAGAGAAAGAAAAGAATTATATACCCACTAAATGCACCGGTCCAGCAAGCATCCTCTATAAAAGATTGAGTTCTTTTATAGAGGATGCTCAGAGCTCACAGGATTGAATATGTATTTATTTATTTACCATTATTTATTAATGGTTCACCAGCAGTTGTACATAATTATTACCAGAAAGACTTGATCTTAAACCAAACTACTCAAATAATTTTGGACTGAAAGAACTCACAAGACTTAAAAGAACTCCAGGCTCCTGAGACTTTTCGAGTCCTGACTCAGTAGGCTAATTAGTCGTAAGAGCTGCAAACAGGTATCTTAGTTGAAAAATAAGACTAAAAACTCTTTTTCAATACTACGTCCAGTGTCCGATAACCGCTCGAGGACGATTTATTTCAGTTATTCCATTACATTATCACTTCGCTGAACATTTAAAAACCCGGATAGAAATCGCCAGATGTGCCTTCAACAACATGCGCAAGGTCCTTTGTAAGCGTACTCTTCATATTTCCCTTCGTGTGCGCCTGTTGCATTGTTACATTTGGCCAGTACTTCTATACGGATGCGAGGTTTGGACCCTAAAAGAAAAAATCGGGAAACGTATAGAAGCTTTCGAAATGTGGGCATATCGACGCATGATGGCTATCAGCTGGACGCCGAAAGTGACAAATGAGGAGGTCTTGAGACGTGTGGGCCAGAGCCGTTTACTTTTGCGGACCATCAAAAAGACCAAAATGGCCTACCTAGGTCATGTTTTGCGCCACGATAGATATGACCTCCTTCAAACCATCATGATGGGCAAGATAGAGGGAAAAAGACGTGCAGGGCGACGGAGGAAATCATGGTTGCGGAACATCAGAGAGTGGACGGGAATTGCGACGGTTGCCCAGCTGTTCCGGCTCGCGCAGGACAAGGCTAGATATGCAGAGATGATTGCCAACCTTCATTAATTGGAGAGGCACTTGAAGAAGAAGAAGAACATTTAAGCACAAAATAAAACAGAATTTAAACTGGAAAACGCATTATATGCCAAAAATCAGCAATAAAATAGATCCACCACATTCAACTAACCTAAAAGAATAAAAAACACTAAGTAAATAAAATATCTTGAATGTCGGCTCATAAAAAGGAGAAATAAAATATAAAAATTTTACTCTAAAAATTATCGACAAGGCAGTTTCGCATATATTTTATGTCTATACTTTAATATTACCTCTCTTCATTACAAATATTATCAGTTGAAAATTAAATGCCTTTTGTTAATAACTGACCGAGACCGGAATGTGGGATGAATACACATTCCTAGTCGTTATAAAGGAAATTATTGAATTTTCTTTGAATGACCTGGCTAACAATGCAATGAGAGCCTCAATGGCATTTCTACTCAAAATAGCTATGCGAAATTATTTGCTCAATTATTTCCTTATTAAACCCTTATCCTACCCTTATCACACAGATGAGTAGTTCTTATTCCACTATCAGTTTATTCTGGCCCGATAATTTTGCATTAACTTAAGTCTTAAAAGTTAGAAAATACATCATCAGCCTGTCCATAAGCTTTCTTATTTGATAATGATGCACACGTGTCTTTCAACTTCAATTTGATCGTGCGTTTTCTATTAAATAAGCGCTAGTCGCATTCGGTGTATTGGGTGTGAACCAGTCCAATGAGTTCAAATTTACAATACACGCTGAACTAACGACATTACAGAAATCATGATAGATTTTCTCAAACAAATGAGACAGATGAGACCTACAATGAAAGTGAAGAGGTAGTACGCAAACAAGAACGCATCTTGACATCTCGATGTATGTGCGAAATCTAAATATAATATAATTCAAAGGTTAGACTGACCGACATAGTGATCTACCAACGCACAGCCCAAACCACTGGACGTGTCGGGCTGAAATTTGGCATGCAGGTACGAGTAGATGTTATTATGACGTAGGCATCCGCTAGCTAAGAAAGGATTTTGATCAAATTCTACCCCCACAGCTAGTATTGACAAAACATGTCTGGAAAGGAAATTTGTCTCCGAATCGAAAGCATGCAGAACCGCCATCGTTACCATTCAGGAAAATTCTAAAGAAAACTTTAAAAGAAAAATGAAAAATACATATCAAAAGTTGTTTCTCAAACGCCATCACCAAAACAAACGCTCATCGACCATCGCGATGTCATCACTCTAAGCTGTCAACTCTCTAATTACTTGATTATAATTTAATGTATTAAATTTAAGACTAAGTGAGTCAGATATTGATGATAACATAGCATCCTGTTGGAAATAAATGAATTTTTATTATTTATTTATTATTATTATTATCCATAACAAGAGGAACGGCATCTAAAGTGAATATTTGTGTGGTCTATTTACCACCACCAGTCACAATAAACAATTTGAAATGTTTTGTCGAAAAAGCAAGTTCTAACTTACAACTGCAGCCAGAACAGGTATGTACCTTAATTGCTGGGGACTTTAATAAGAGGGGCGTTATAAAGGAAAATCTTGAATTTTCTTTGAATGACCTGGCTAACAATGCAATGAGAGCCTCAATGGCATTTCTACTCAAAATAGCTATGCGAAATTATTTGCTCAATTATTTCCTTATTAAACCCTTATCCTACCCTTATCATACACTAGCTGTGCTCGCGACTTCGTCCGCGTGAAATAGTTATTTTTTCCCCGTTTTTTTTACATTTTCCATTATTTCTTCGCTCCTAATAGTTACAGCGTGATGTTATATAGCCTAAAGCCTTCCTCGATAAATGGTCTATTCAACACAAAAAGATTTTTTCAATTCGAACCAGTAGTTCCTGAGATTCCTGAGAGTCAGTTTGAAAAAGGCGTTACAGGATTGCATGCGTCTCCGCTAGAAAAAATCATTAACAGTTCAAAAGCAGTGAAAACAACATATCTCAAGTGATATTCTAAGAAAACAAAGACTTTCTCGAACTTAGAACGAATAATAACAGTGCGGGCGATAATATTACAACTAAAAAGCCAATTTATAATTCGTCATTATAACCTAAAAGACGTTAACAGACGCGTTATTTAAATAGTGTCAAACTAACAACATCCGACACTGACATTGGTGACAGTGACATTTAGTCGTCATCGACTTCGGTGTTGCCAGTAAAGGAGAAATAAATTCCTCATTTTTTAATATTGGGTTTTACGGCTCTGGGAGCGTGCCCTTTTAAGCCAGTCGTTTTATGCAGTTTGTTTGGGTAGAGTTATTGTTCACAATAAGTAGTGACACCACATCAAAACTAAAATTTACCTAATAAATAAAACGATATGGATAAAAATATGGAAATACTTCTTCGAAAGCTTGACGAGAAATTGGATAAACAAGCTAACCACATAACGCAGTCGGTAACTAAAAACGTCACGGAAGCAATAAACGAGAAAATGAATGCTATAATGGAAGAAAACAAATTACTTAAAAACAAAGTATCAGAACTGGAATTGAAAATTAAATCCTTAGAAAGAGAGAAACGAAAAAACAACCTCGTCTTCTTCGGAGTAGAGGAAATAGGAAAAACTGAGCGAGAATTAGTGGATCATATAAAAGATAGCATAGAAGAATCGGGAGTACAAATGAATAGTCAAGAGATAAGTAACGTATATCGAATTGGAAAAAAGAATGAAAACAAAAACCGACCAGTAGTAGTCTCCTTCACGACCCAATGGAAGAAACACCTCATACTTCAGAACAAGTCGAATTTCCCAACAAAAATGTATGTCAAAGAAGATTACTCTAAAGAAACTCTGGAAAAGCGTAAACTACTAATGTCTCAAGTGGAGGAGGAAAAAAAGAAGGGAAATATTGCCTATCTAAAACATGATAAACTCATAGTGAAAAAACCCGGGGACAACAGCAGAGATAAAAGAAGGAGAGAACAAACAGATTCTCCGGACCAAACAACACAGTTTAAAAGTGATCCAGCAAAAAAAGCAACCCATCCACGTACCAAAATACAGAAAAAAGATACTATCAGGCCAACCTTATTAAATTATGTTGAAAAAACAAGATCTGACTCCTACTCAGATTCCCCAAAAATCTAGCTACAGCCCCTGAAAACCGGAAACAAACAGAAACAACTTCAACAAACAGAACGAAACAAAAACAACAATTACATTGTCTCCCAGGACGGTTGGTCTCCGCGGGAGTACTAGACCAAACCCCTCCAGCAAAAAGAACTGAAACATTTAACATTGCAACATTGAACACAAGAACCCTGCGAGCAGAAGAAAGTTTACTCGAATTGGACATGGCGCTACAAAGTATAAAATTTGATATCCTGGGCATATGCGAAATGAGAAGACCACATGAAAAAATAACAGAACGAAACGATTACATACTATATCAGAAAGGTGAAACAGCAGGCATAAATGGAGTTGGCTTCTTAATTAAAAAATCATTAAAAAAATATATACAGGAATTGATAGGCATTTCAGACAGGATAGCGATACTCAACATCAATATTCCAAGATACAAAAAACCATGGACAATAATCCAAGCCTACGCCCCCACAGAATTAGCTTTGAAATGTGAAAGTGATGGCTTTTACTGCGCTTTGTCTGATGTTGTAAAAACATACCATAATAACTTCCTCGTAGTCATGGGTGACTTCAATGCACAGGTTGGTTGCCGAGAACCAGGTGAAGAACTGATAATGGGCATACATGGACATGGAAAGAGAAGTGAAAATGGACGTCGACTAACTGAGTTTCTACTACAAAATAACTTAACATTACTCAATTCGGTCTTCAAAAAACACCCCAAAACCAAGTGGACCTGGTTATCACCTGATGGTAAACATAAAAATGAAATCGATTTCATAATAACTAATAAACCAAAATATTTTCAAGACACACACATTATTCAAAATTTAAACTTTAATACTGACCACCGCATGGTACGTTGTCGTCTAAAGAAGTATCCAACAAAAATAAGCAGAAACAATATTAAAAATAAGATGACCGTAGAACAGCACAGAGAAAATATGGACCCTTCGTTCATCACAACACTGAAAGGAATAGTAAACTCGGAAAGAAGTGTCACAGAAAAATACGACCTGATAAACAAACAATTTTCAAAATTGAGGAAAGCTAATGTAAGTAAAGGTGTAGAGTTTAGCGAAAAAACAATGGAGCTCCTGGAAAAAAGAAAATCATTGATAACAGATAAATCAAAAACTGTAGAGAACCGCAACACAATATCTAGCCTAAGCAAACAGATTAGAGTAAATTTAAGAAGGGACAGGAAAGTAAAGAGGATGAAAAAACTAGAAGAAGAAATCCAAAAGACAGGAGGAATAAGAAAAGCCTTCAAGGATTTGAGGGAATACGGAAAGGAGTGGATACCAAAACTAAAAAGCAATAGCGCCAAACTAGTAACAAACCGCCGAAGAATTCAGATCCTTGCCACAGACTTCTACCGGAATCTTTACTCCAAAAATGACACCGATCAAGAAAATAACGCCAATAATGAGCCCCATACAAGCTACACAACTGTCCCACCATTGCTAGTGCAGGAAGTACAAAAGGCCATAGCATCACAGAAGCTAGAAAAAGCTCCAGGTCCCGATAACATAACAAATGAGCTTATCAGAGGTACCGAAGAAGAAATATCTCCAATCCTAACCAAGCTATTCAATGACATAATAACAACAGGAGTCATCCCACATCAGTGGAATGAATCACATATCATTCTCCTCCATAAGAAAGGAAATAAAGATGACATCGGCAACTATAGACCAATCAGCCTAATATCAAATGTGTACAAAATCTTCGCAAAAATAATTTTAGAAAGGGTAACAAAAGTCTTAGATGAAAACCAACCGATTGAGCAGGCAGGATTCAGAAAGAACTACAGTACTATAGACCACATCCACACAATCAAGCAAGTCATGGAAAAATACAATGAATACCAGAAGACACTGTATATTTGCTTTATAGACTACTCCAAAGCATTTGATAGTTTAAAACATACATCTATATGGCGGTGTCTAAAGGAACAAGGTGTGGAAGAGGTCTACATAGAACTTATCAAGTCCATATACAAACAAAGCAAAAGCAGTGTTAAACTAGAGTCAAAAGGAGAGCCCTTTCCAATAAACAGAGGTGTAAGACAAGGAGACCCTTTGTCGCCTAAGCTGTTTAATGCTGTGCTTGAACACATATTTAGAAAATTGGACTGGGAGAGCAACGGTATTAACATCAATGGAAACCGCCTCAACCACCTGAGATTTGCCGATGATATTGTCCTGCTGGAAGAAGATCCCAAAAAGCTGGAGCACATGATAATAGCTCTAGCAGAAAAAAGCGGTGAAGTGGGCTTAGAAATTAACGCGGACAAAACAAAGTTAATGACCAACTCAATAGAAATCGACATAGAGGTCCACGGAACCAAGTTTGAGTATGTGAAGGAATATGTTTACCTAGGACAAATCATATCTCCAGAGGACTCCATGTCTAAAGAAATAAACAAAAGAATAGCTAGCGGGTGGAAGAAATACTGGTCGTTGAAAGAAATCATGAAGAACAAAGATTTAGGTGTACATATCAAGAGAAAGACTTTCAACACTTGTATTCTTCCCTGCATGACATACGGCTGCGAGACATGGACTCTATCGGAAAAACATAGAGATCAACTAGCCAAAACTGAAAGAGCAATGGAAAGAAGCATGTTGGGAACGAGGCTTAGTGATAGGATTAGAAATGAGGAAATCAGAGGAAAGACTAAAGTTACGGATATCATATCTCGGATAGAACACCTAAAATGGAGCTGGACAGGACACATGTTGCGCTGCAGGTTAAACAAGTGGAGCCAACAGGTGACTCTTTGGTATCCTAGAGAGAACACCAGAAAACCAGGGCGTCCAAAGAGTAGATGGAGTGACGATATCCGCCTAACTCTGGGACCATTTTGGACTAGAGTCGCGGAGGATCGAGCTCAATGGAGGGAGCTGGAGGAGGCCTATGCCAAGAGGCACGCCGAACTGCGTGACATACTATAAATAAATATTATATTGTATTGTTTGTATTTGTAATGTGGTTCGGAATAAAAGGGCTTTATTATTATTATTATTATTATTATATAGTTCCTGAGATTAGCGCGTTCAAACAAACAAACAAACTCTTCAGCTTTATAATATTACTAGCTGTGCTCGCGACTTCGTCCGCGTGGAATAGTTATTTTTTCCCCGTTTTTTTTACATTTTCCATTATTTCTACGCTCCTAATAGTTGCAGCGTGATGTTTTATAGCCTAAAGCCTTCCTCGATAAATGGTCTATTCAACACAAAAAGAATTTTTCAATTCGGACCAGTAGTTCCTGAGATTCGGACTTCCAGTAAACAGGCTCACAATCAGCTCAACAACTACCTTAAAAAACTGGATTTGATTGAAACAGGCTCACAATCAGCTTAACAACTACCTTAAAAAACTGGAGCCTATGGAGTCGATCTCTAAACCATTTGAGATGTCCGAATTAGATGCAGCATTGAAATCGCTGAAAAAGAATAAGGCTTCTGGGCCTGACGAGATCTACCCCGAGTTTTTGGCAAACTTGGGCCCATTGGGAAAGGACTGGCTGCTAAGGTTCTATAATAACATCCAAGAAACCTGCCTCCTTCCCGATGCCTTTAAAAGGTCTAAAGTGATTGCCATACTAAAACCCGGTAAACCACCAGAGGAAGCAGCCAGCTATAGACCGATATCTCTCCTTTCCACAAGTTACAAACTTTTGGAACGAATGCTATATAACCGAATCTGCCCCATCGTGGATCCCTATGTACCACCTGAACAGGCCGGATTTAGGGGACACCGAAACTGCACAGACCAGGTTCTGGCCCTGTCATCACATATTGAGGCGGGCTTTCAACGAGGGCTAAAAACTTTTGTGGCCTTCGTTGATTTGAGTGCTGCCTATGACACGGTCTGGACAACTGGACTGCTAAACAAGGTTGCTGGTATAATCCCCTGCCGGAAAACAATTGGCCTACTAAAAGCGCTGCTTGGGCCCCGATATATCAAGGTTTCCCCTGGAGAGAAGCAGAGTGGTTATAAGCTCCTTAAAAATGGACTTCCGCAGGGTTCCGTCCTGGCTCCTCTTCTCTTTAACTTGTACATCAGTGATCTCCCTGATACTGTATCGCTGAAGTTTGCTTACGCCGATGATCTTGCCCTAGCCATTCAGGCAAAATCGTTCGAAGAGGGGGAGGATACCCTTACTAAGGATCTTACGATAATGGGCAACTACTACAGGAAATGGCGTCTCTACCCTAACCCGTCAAAGACTGAAGTGTCTGCATTCCACCTCACATATTGTCTGGCCGAGACCCAACTTAACGTAAAGTTTGGTGGCGAGCGAGTAAAACACAACTTCACTCCTAAGTATCTGGGAGTAATTCTGGACCGATCGCTGACGTTCAGGCAGCACCTTGAGGCTACGGCACAAAAACTAAAGACCAGGCTTAATGAAGGGGCGCGGGTTAATTAGTATTTGGATTGAAAGGCGGTGGTAATGTTAATGGTTGTATAATTTAAATGTTCACAATGTTAAACTAAAACTACTGTTAAAATGTTGTGAGAGCACCCGGTCGCGATCGATCCGTGATTTGCACTAAGTTGGTAAAATTGTAAGCGATCGCAATCGGTTGCGCCCTAGTTAGATGTCACGTGTTCGGTTGCGTTACACCGAACACTTAACATCGTAAAGTCTTTGACGGGCACTAGCTGGGGGGCCAACGCTTCCGTCGTCCGAACGTCTGCGATAGCTTTGATGTGTGGTACCACAGCGCGCATACACACAAGGTCGACACCAAACTAAACGAAACCATGCGGACTATCACAGGATTGGTCAAATCTACTCCTCTACCATGGCTTCCTGTTCTAGCACATATCCCTCCAACGGAACTACGCAGACAACAAGCGGCGGCCAACGAGTGGAAAAAGTGTTGGCAGGAAATCAACGGAGAACTGATGCCGATACGCAAGACACTCGAAGACTTGCCCCCCGATCGCCTGATATCAAGATCCCCAATTTGGGGGGACGTAGCTCTGCACACTGACTATGACCTCCAACAAAAATGGCGACAATCCTGGGATGCATTCCAGCATCACCCGTGGAAGGATCTGGTGCCCCCCGGTTTTGACAGCTGCCGCGTTGTATGGTCTAGGCTTAACCGGTGCAGAACTGGACACGGGAGATGTAATCACCATCTCCACAGGTGGGGTCTCAGGGACGCGCCGGATTGTGATTGTGGGGCTCCAAATCAAAACATGGTACATATCGTGGAGGAATGTCCCCTCCGCCGATTTCCTGGCGGAATGCGAAAGCTCCATGAACTCACTCCGGCAGCGTCAGATTGGCTTCGTCAACTGGACATTAACGTGTAAGGATTCGAGCAGAAATATTTAAGCCATACGATATGATGATGATATGTATATTATTAATAATTGTTTTTAGATTAAGTTTATTATTTAAGATGTTTCTATTACATTGACTAGCATACTGACGTTTTGGGTAACACTGTAAGTCTGTATGTACACTGTATGTAAATAAATAAATAAATAAAGAACTGCGAGAGGCACAGTGGGACGGGATGCTCAGCAATCTTGACCCCAACCAGTTCGCCTTCTGGCAACTGGCTCGGAAGCTCAAGACCGACAACACAGAGTCCACCCCTCCTCTCAACAGGCCGAACCAACCACCTGCCTTTGATGATGAGGAAAAGTCCGAATGCCTAGCCGACGGCCTAGAGGCCCAATGCACACCCAGCACGATGCCAGTAGACCCAGACCACCTCGCTACCGTCGAGGCGGAGGTCGAACGCAGAACCGCTCAACCAGCCTCAGATCCGGCACTGGAGCCAGTCACAGTAGAGGAAGTTCAATCCATTATCAAGGACCTCCATCCCCGAAAGGCCCCGGGGCCTGACGGCATCACTAACAAAGTGCTAAAGCGCTTCCCAGCTCACCTCGTCTTTCTACTAACCGCCATTTTCAACGCAGCCATTAGTAATAACATCTTTCCCCAAGCGTGGAAAGAGGCGACGGTCATAGGCATTCTCAAACCTGGGAAACCTAAAACTGAGCCGACCAGCTACAGGCCTATAAGCCTTCTGTGCACGTTAGGCAAGATCTATGAGCGCATTATCTACAATCGCCTCAGATCCTTCGCCGAGACGAACAAGCTTATACCTAATGAGCAGTTCGGCTTCAGAGCCAGACACTCTTGCATTCAACAAGTCCATCGCATTGTAGAGCACGTCCTTCACCACTCCAGTTTCTCTCGTCCACGTCAAACGGGGGCTCTCTTCTTCGATGTGGCAAAAGCTTTTGACAAAGTCTGGCACCAAGGCCTAATTTATAAGCTATACGAACTTAAAGTGCCAGATCGTCTCGTACTCATCATTCGAGACTTTCTGTCAAATCGCTTTTTCCGCTATCGCGTAGAGGGAACACTATCATCCCCCCACCCGATAAGGGCTGGCGTCCCCCAAGGATCCGTGCTCTCCCCCATATTTTTCACCCTGTATACGAGCGACTTTCCGAAGTTTGAACCGGCTCCCCTCACGGCACAGACGGCCCTTTTTGCAGATGACACAGCCATCTACTGTTCATAGCACAAACTGGCCCAAATCACAAAGACCCTCCAAAACGCCGCAAACCGCCTAGGCGAGTGGTTTAGGAAATGGAGGATCGAAGTCAACCTTGAAAAGAGCGCTGCCATTCTCTTCCGTAGGAATGCAGCCCTGCCTTCAGTGCCACCCATAACAATGTACGGGCGTCCAATCCCTTGGGAACGGAAGGTCCGGTACTTGGGTGTACACCTTGATAATGGACTCAAATTCCATGAACATTTAAGGTCGTACGCGACCGAGCCGCTTTTGCGCTCGGCCGCCTACACTACCTCATCAACAAGCGTAGTAAACTGTCCCTTAGAAATAAGGTGAGACTTTACACGACATGCATTCGACCAATAATGTCCTACGCTAGCGTCGCATTCGCGCACGCGCCCCCTCGATATATCCATAAGCTACAAGTAATACAGAATCGATTCATGCGCAAGGCCACCGGCGCTCCATGGTTCCTCCGAAACGAAAATCTGCACATTGATTTAAAACTGCCTACCATCGCGCAGTATTTTAAACAATGCTCAAAACGTTTCTTTGACTCTGCCCTTCACCACCCCAACCCCTTAGTGGTCCACGCCTCCAACTACCACGCTTTCGAGGAACTCCGCGGCGCACGCCGCCGCCCCCGCCACGTCCTCTTGGAGGCCGATGACCCCATCACTCTAGCCATGACCGCCGCCGAACAACTCGCGACAAACAACACTGCAAATCAACCGTCGTTCCGTCCCCGCCGGCGGGGACTCCCGTCGCGTCGCCCCCCAGCTCTCGCGCCCTTTTCCCGATACCGGCCCGCGCCTGGTCGTTTTTCTCCCCAAACATACGTCCGTAGGGCATCTCCCAGCAACGCCCTGAGCCGAGGCTCGAGCCCCACAGGGGGCGCCCTCAGCGCCGTTGCTTAAATTTTTAGGGGTGAGAGCCTTCCGCTCCCCCAACAGTCCGGTGATGATGTCAAGGCCGCCCTGGCCATCATCGTAGTCATTTAGAAAAAAAAAAATCATTTACTACTCTTCCGGATCTCGAGTCTAACTTATCCTCATAATGTAGCCCGAACTTTGATTGATCAAGGATCACAGGCTTCTTTTATAACAGCAAAAACTGTATACGAGTTGGGATTGAAAAAGAAACCTTCAAGACAAACTGTTATGTGGATAGGAAGAGATCAAATGATTGAAGCAAAGTCAATAGTTGAAATGAATATACGATCAAGAGCTAATGGAAAGGAAGTTATGAAAATCAATGCTTATGTAATTGATAATATCGCTGAATCGTTGCCTGCTATGAAAGTAGAGACAGCAAAATGGGACGGTTTACCAAAGGAGAGTTTGGCAGACCCAGACCATCACACCCCAAACAATATAAACATTTTGTTAGGAGCTGATGTATATAGTCATATTATACAGTGATGTGAAAAGAAGTACAGAGTCGCAAATCGCACAATTAACTTCGTTAGGTTGGATTGTTTCTGGCTATGCTAAGAGATTTAGGTCACGTTAATTACAAATGAATTAGTTATAAGCTTATTGAAAAAGTTAAGAATGTTGTCTTATTGAATAAGTTAATTTGTTTTATGTTGTCTTGTTATGTTTTTATGGACAGTATGTCCATGGCGGGCGGTATGTTTAGTTTTAATATAAAGTATTTTTAATTGGAAAGTACAACCTCTGTAGTTCGTAAACTTTTTATCAGATACCAAAAAAATGTAAAGAAAAAATGTTATGTCAATATGTCAACTCAATAAATTATCAAATAAAAATATCATCTTCAAGCAAAAATCAAGTTTTATTAATTCACAAACCAGCCTCAAATTACGCTGGTAGATGCGTAAACACACGTTATAATTCTCAAATAGGTACTTTCTATTTAGTTTGGTAATTCTAAGATAATATGAGTTTACTTAGTTATCCTCTAGCGATTTTTTTAGTTTGTGGCATATTATTTTTATTTATCATCTGATCAATGTTTTTATTGTATGACGCATTTGCAAATGCATAAGTGTAACCTTACTGATTGCCCTCAGACTGTGAGGTCACTTTGAGCAGTTTCTATGAACGCGCGGGCGAATGCCTCAGGCCTGTAATTATATGGCGATTACTATAACAATTTGGCCGTCTGCTCTCATATGCACTAGGTACATATCCTATATGCAACGGTGACCCCTAAGACGTGCAGTTTTTGTTACACATTTTTAATCTATGACACACAATGGAGAAGAAAATGTTAGCATACCAAAGTCGGCGCTTTGTTCGCAAATACGAGAAACGGAAGTTGCTTTTCGTAATTTTTTTTTGGAAAGTCAGTCTTCTCTGATTTGATAAATATTCGGGGCATGTGTTTTAATTCTTTCTTAGGTTATTATGTTGAAAAATGACTACGAACCTACCTGCAAGCAATTAAGAAGAAAAACCGGCCAAGTGCGAGTCGGACTCTCGCACGTAGGGTTCCGTACCACTATACAGCTAAATAAATGTTTTTCTTTACGTTATATTATATTGGAGTTAATTAAATGAAAAAATTAGGTAATTTGATTTATGACGTTTAAAAAAAAACTACTGGCTAGATTTCTTTCAAACCAAATTTCGTTAGTAGTTTTCATAGTGATACACATGATATATTTTTTTCAGTTTTATCATGCCCATATTTTAGAAGTTACGGGGGGGGGGGGGACACTCATTTTACCACTTTGGAAGAGTCTCTCGCGCAAACTATTCAGTTTAGAAAGAAATGATGTTAGTAACCTAAACATCATTTTCAAATACCTATCCATAGATACCCCACACGTATAGGTTCGATGAAAAAAAAGTTTTCAGTTTCAGTTTCATGTATGGGGAACCCCAAAAATTTTGGAATTTTTTCTGATATTACTTTAAAATCTTAATGCGGTTCACAGAATACATCTACGTACTAAATTTCAATAATGTAGCTCTTATAGTTTCGGAATAAATTGGCTGTGACATACGGACGGACAGACAGACAGACACAGACAGACAGACAGACATGACGAATCTATAAGGGTCCCGTTTTTGCCATTTTGGCTACGGAACCCTAAAAACGATTGTGGACATAAGAATGAATATAATTAATTTACCATGCAATTACATAATACTACTTAATGAAGAATGAACAGAATACAATTCAATGAAGCTTAAAAAAGGTCGATAATTATTGTTGTTGTAATAACCTTTATTTAAATTTTTAAAAATTATTACCATTCTTTTATTTCCTGAAGCGCTTATTCACGGAATCATTGATTGATAATATGAAAATAATAAATAATGCCACTGATCCGTTTACTAAAATATTAACTTATTTATACAGCACAGTTATAAAAAAGAGCTCCGTCTTTACAATAACAACTCAAGACTAAGTCCTTCAAATAAACAGTTTGCTAAAAATCACATAAAGTTCGGGGAACGACGGGACACGTGCCTCAAACGGCACCGTGCCTCTAGATGGTAGGGAGGCAGGGAATACCCACTTCTTCTTCTTGTCGTGTCTATGACAATAACCCCCGTACAGATATTCAGACACCAAAACTCTGCTACACTGACAGCATTACCGTCAGCGAGTAAGAGGTCATCTGGTGAGCGCCTGTCCGGACATGCAGGGCAGCCCAGAAGATTCGTCAGAGAAAGAAAAGAATTATATACCCACTAAATGCACCGGTCCAGCAAGCATCCTCTATAAAAGATTGAGTCCTTTTATAGAGGATGCTCAGAGCTCACAGGATTGAATATGTATTTATTTATTTACCATTATTTATTAATGGTTCACCAGCAGTTGTACATAATTATTACCAGAAAGACTTGATCTTAAACCAAACTACTCAAATAATTTTGGACTGAAAGAACTCACAAGACTTAAAAGAACTCCAGGCTCCTGAGACTTTTCGAGTCCTGACTCAGTAGGCTAATTAGTCGTAAGAGCTGCAAACAGGTATCTTAGTTGAAAAATAAGACTAAAAACTCTTTTTCAATACTACGTCCAGTGTCCGATAACCGCTCGAGGACGATTTATTTCAGTTATTCCATTACATTATCACTTCGCTGAACATTTAAAAACCCGGATAGAAATCGCCAGATGTGCCTTCAACAACATGCGCAAGGTCCTTTGTAAGCGTACTCTTCATATTTCCCTTCGTGTGCGCCTGTTGCATTGTTACATTTGGCCAGTACTTCTATACGGATGCGAGGTTTGGACCCTAAAAGAAAAAATCGGGAAACGTATAGAAGCTTTCGAAATGTGGGCATATCGACGCATGATGGCTATCAGCTGGACGCCGAAAGTGACAAATGAGGAGGTCTTGAGACGTGTGGGCCAGAGCCGTTTACTTTTGCGGACCATCAAAAAGACCAAAATGGCCTACCTAGGTCATGTTTTGCGCCACGATAGATATGACCTCCTTCAAACCATCATGATGGGCAAGATAGAGGGAAAAAGACGTGCAGGGCGACGGAGGAAATCATGGTTGCGGAACATCAGAGAGTGGACGGGAATTGCGACGGTTGCCCAGCTGTTCCGGCTCGCGCAGGACAAGGCTAGATATGCAGAGATGATTGCCAACCTTCATTAATTGGAGAGGCACTTGAAGAAGAAGAAGAACATTTAAGCACAAAATAAAACAGAATTTAAACTGGAAAACGCATTATATGCCAAAAATCAGCAATAAAATAGATCCACCACATTCAACTAACCTAAAAGAATAAAAAACACTAAGTAAATAAAATATCTTGAATGTCGGCTCATAAAAAGGAGAAATAAAATATAAAAATTTTACTCTAAAAATTATCGACAAGGCAGATTCGCATATATTTTATGTCTATACTGCAATATTACCTCTCTTCATTACAAATATTATCAGTTGAAAATTAAATGCCTTTTGTTAATAACTGACCGAGACCGGAATGTGGGATGAATACACATTCCTAGTCGTTATAAAGGAAATTATTGAATTTTCTTTGAATGACCTGGCTAACAATGCAATGAGAGCCTCAATGGCATTTCTACTCAAAATAGCTATGCGAAATTATTTGCTCAATTATTTCCTTATTAAACCCTTATCACACAGATGAGTAGTTCTTACTCCACTATCAGTTTATTCTAGCCCGATAATTTTGCATTATCTTAAGTCTCAAAAGTTAGAAAATACATCATCAGCCTGTCCATAAGCTTTCTTATTTGATAATGATGCACACGTGTCTTTCAACTTCAATTTGATCGTGCGTTTTCTATTAAATAAGCGCTAGTCGCATTCGGTGTATTGGGTGTGAACCGGTCCAATGAGTTCAAATTTACAATACACGCTGAACTAACGACATTACAGAAATCATGATAGATTTTCTCAAACAAATGAGACAGATGAGACCTACAATGAAAGTGAAGAGGTAGTACGCAAACAAGAACGCATCTTGACATCTCGATGTATGTGCGAAATCTAAATATAATATAATTCAAAGGTTAGACTGACCGACATAGTGATCTATCAACGCACAGCCCAAACCACTGGACGTGTCGGGCTGAAATTTGGCATGCAGGTACGAGTAGATGTTATTATGACGTAGGCATCCGTTAGCTAAGAAAGGATTTTGATCAAATTCTACCCCCACAGCAAGTATTGACAAAAAATGTCTGGAAAGGAAATTTGTCTCCGAATCGAAAGCATGCAGAACCGCCATCGTGACCATTCAGGAAAATTCTAAAGAAAACTTTAAAAGAAAAATGAAAAATACATATCAAAAGTTGTTTCTCAAACGCCATCACCAAAACAAACGCTCATCGACCATCGCGATGTCATCACTCTAAACTGTCAAAGTCAAAGTCAAAATTCTAACTATAAAAGTTCTAACTTACAACTGCAGCCAGAACAGGTATGTACCTTAATTTCTGGGGACTTTAATAAGGGGGGCGTTATAAAGGAAACATCTTCATGACAATTCTATACTTGCAGAACAGCAAAAAGGGTGCAGGAAATATAGCCAGGGGTGTAAGGAACAATTAACAGTTGATGCAATAGTGATGAGAGAGGCATTAAGAAAACGAAAAAACATACACACAATGTTCATTGATTATCAAAAGGCATTTGATTCGGTACCACATAGCTGGCTTATACATGTACTAGATTTATATAAGATACACCCCTCGTTAATCTCCTTCTTAAAAACATCAATGGAAAAATGGCAAACAGTACTACAAATCAGGCAAAATGAAATAACTGAAACTACTGAATCGATTAGAATACAAAGAGGTATTTTTCAAGGGGACGCTTTAAGCCCTCTATGGTTTTGTTTAGCACTAAACCCATTATCGACCTTGTTAAACAAATCAAATGTAGGATATAAGATCACGTCCAACAGTAACCAGCAACTTTTGTCCCATTTGATGTACATGGACGATATAAAACTGTACGGTAGCCATAAAGACGAGTTATTTAAGTTAGCAGATATCACTCAAGATTTTTCTAACGATATCCACATGAGATTTGGCATTGACAAATGTAAAATTCAATCTATAGAGAAAGGTAAAGTGCAGCAAAACACTTACGCGTTACATTCAGGAGAGCATATAGCAGCAATGGATGAAGGGTCCACCTATAAATACCTTGGTTTTCATCAATCTCGACAAATTCATCAAAAGGAGACAAAGACGCAGTTGAAAGCTAAATTTAAACAGCGATTAAATTCTCTTCTTACACATATTCATTAATACATATGCTATTCCCGTGCTAACCTATTCTTTCGGTATTATTACTTGGACACAATCAGAATTAAACACACTCCAACGAAACATCAACACTCTAATGACAAAATTTAGAAAACACCATCCCAAATCATGCGTTCAAAGACTCACCCTGCCAAGAGATGAAGGAGGAAGAGGCATAATAGATATTCACAATTTGCACAATAAACAAATATCAATATTAAGGCAATTTTTCCATAAAAAGGCAGAATCAACACCGCTATACACCAACCTAGTAACAATAGATAAAAAGTTAACACCCCTCAATTTACACGATGAAAATACACAACGAAATGAGCAACACACAATCAAGAAAAGATCAATAAATGGGCTGAAAAGTCTCTACACGGAAGGCATAAAGCTGACCTCAGCCAGTCACACGTCGATAAAGCTACATCGAACGCTTGGCTGTTGCGCGGCGAGCTTTTTCCTGAAACGGAGGCTTTTATGCTCGCCATCCAAGACCAGGTGATTGCCACGAGAAACTACCGCAAGCACATCACCAAAGAGCTGACCTCTGATTTGTGCCGACACTGCAACAGCGCGCCTGAGACTATACAGCACATCACAGGTGCCTGTAAGAAACTAGTACAGTCGGATTACAAACACCGCCACGATCAGGTCGCCTCTATCATTCACCAGCAGCTAGCACATACATATAATTTTATTTCACAAAAGGTCCCTTACTACAAATATACACCATCTACTGTACTAGATAACCAAAATGTAAAAATATACTGGGATAGAACCATCATCACCGATAAAACTATCCACTTCAATAGGCCAGATATCACACATAATACATGACAAAAATAATAGAACTGTATATTTAATCGACATCGCAATTCCCAATACCCACAACTTACAGACAACTATATCGGAAAAAATTACCAAGTACCACGATTTAGCCATAGAACTGAAAAACCAATGGCAAGCGCATACCGTATTCATTCTTCCCATAGTTATATCCACAACCAGTGTTATCCCTAAATCTTTAAATAATAGCTTAGGAACCCTAAACATGCCACATAGCATCATAAACCTCATCCAGAAAGCAGTAATTTTGAATACTTGCCGCATAACCCGTAAATTCATGTCTTCTGATTCTTCTTCTTTTAATACTGTTATGCTTGGCTAAGGCCCGCATCTCAGGTATATTACCCATCTCATAAGATGGAGAAAAAATAACTTTAGAAAGAATAATAATAAGCCCCCTAAAGTCCAACCTTTCGTCCGAGCTTGAACACCTAAGCCACGTAGGGGGCGGACACCCGCAACGAAATTACTATGCGGGTGACCAACGAGGAAATGGCAAAACCCATAATGGAGGAATGACTAGTCGAAAGTATAATTTGCGGCCGCTGCCCGGGGGTCGCCGGGGCACACCTGGAGCCGTTGCTGGGTGTTCCAGCATGCGATCCGACGGCGACGGGGGGCTGAGCAGGCGGGCTCCCCTCGATAAATTATCTACAGCCGAAAAAGACGTGACATCACCCACGTCTTCAATATCCTTATTTCCATCACTACCATCTTCAACACCATCGTACTTAAATGACACCCCAAATACAAGTTTCACTTGTTCACCAGTAGAATTTCCTATCTTGGATGTTGTGCAGGAGGGGAACAATGTTCTCGAAAACCTGTCTGCACCCACCGAGAAAGGTAAAAGTGCGCGTAAAAAGTGGACCCATCAAATGAACGAATTTATCTGGCGCACATATTTACTTACTACAGAGTTAGAAACCAATACAGAACCTTACCTACCAATCTTACACGATAAATTCATGAATCAGTTCCCACAAATGAGAGTATCTAAACAACGGATAGGCGATCAACGTAAAGCTATAATACGCAACAAATTATTGGATTCAGAAACACTAGACAACATCAGATTAGAAGTAGAACAACAGCTCCTATCAATCTCCAATAGAGTACAACGAAATATAATACCTACCCAAAGAATGAGATGGACAGCAGATTTAAATGAAGAAATTATGAGAGTATACTACAAAATCACAAATATAGAGACCAATACAACCGGATACAGAAAACTACTTCATAGCAAATTAATACAAGAATTTCCACATTTATCACACATCTCCGAACAGCGGTTTTCAGACCAAAGAAGAGCCATAATAAATAACAACTACCTAACTCAAGAAAAATTACAACAATTAAGAAGAGAAGCAGAACAAGACTTGACTAATGACATAAACACACCCGTAGATTCGCCACGGCAAACAATTGAGGACTCAGGAAATTTAGCTGAGCAACAAACGCAACACCGTGATAATATAAATAGTAGTATGCTACAAGAAGACAGTCAAAATTCAATAAACACAGATACACACGTTTAATACACCAGCCAACCACAGACACACATTAACAACAGTTTTATAGCAAAAATAACAAACACTTTTCAAGCAGGCACTGAAACATTCACAGACACTGAACCCACAAGACGTCCAAGACGTCCGAAACAAAAGGTTACGAATAAATTACGAAACATTATTGAAGCGCCTGTTCATACTAGCGTTTATTTTCGTTCACACTAGCGGTTGATCCGCCCGGCGGCGACCGCAAATCGACCGCCGATCAACCGCAAAACGGCCGAGGTGATTACACTAGCGGTCGCGGTTTTGCGGTTCGGCAGCTGGTAGTGTTGTAGATCGATGGTCGGCTATAGGTAATTGTTGATTCTTTAGTAAGAATAAATCGATTCAAGTACCAAATGATTTACAATCTAAACATCGATAATCGCTTTAAAGATAATTTATGTGTAACTTTAGTTACTCTGTTTTTGGGAATAGGATACACGACTGTTTACTGTTTTATATTACTTTCTGGTCACCTTAAGAAGAAGTACAATTTAACTTATTTGAGAGATATACTCATGGAGTACTAAATTGATTGCAAATGCGAAGTTTATTGATAACTACAAACTTCAAATATTATTACAAAAGTTAAGTTTTGATTATATTATAATATTATCGTATTTTTATCTATAATAACATCTTCATTTAAGAAATAAATTTCATAAACTCACATTTAATACAGTTGTCACAATTGTCTAAAGCGAACAGCAAATTATAAACGATTCCTAGTGATCGTTTAACTTTCTGGTGTCCAATGCTGATTACAATTTGTACTATTTACATATCGATTAATCATTATGATCCATTAGCGTAACGATTAAATTGTAACAACACTAAAAATAAAACAATTACGTATCTACTAACAGAACGTAACCATTTTTGAAGCGCGTTGCGAAAATAAAGAATTATTGTATTTACTTACTTCATACTAAAATTATGTTGTATTATGTTGTTCTACTACTGTTTTTACGGTAGATCTAATGGGAGTTTTCGTTCCCACAATAGGTACTTAAAGAAATTCTTATCAAATATTACAATGCTTCTTGTTTAGAAATTGAATAATTTAAACTTCCTATGTGATATGCACTCCTGGTACTTTCAATAAGAGAAGCACACATCAGTCATGTCGGTGCTATCGTCGACACGCACACAAACAAATCTCACAGGGTCGATACCAGTTCAATTAAGGATTTTCGCTAACAAATAAGTTTATGAGAACACAATAAAAGATGTGTAATAAGAAACACAGTTTGAATATGGATACCACATAAGTACCGTATAAGTATTCATGAATTAATCATGTTCAGATTTCCATTATTTCGTATTTCATAGAAAATAATGTTTGATTTTTGGTATAGAAAAATGCTAACTAAAAATGTATCCATAGTTTAATAACCATTTCTAAATAATTAGTGTGGCCTCATTGTGTACTTATATTTTCCGCCATAATTTATAAAATCAAATAAATTTGTTTCATATTTTATTTTAACCGTGTAAAGTTACGTTCTATAAAACAGAAGACGAAATGTCACTAGCTAATGATGGAGGTATAGTGCTATTAAAGTTTCGATAATAAT